>JAOWBP010002559.1:49242661-49260423 GCA_028571105.1 Tragopan temminckii | reverse complement strand
CCCTGCACATAGCAGGGGGTTGGAACTGGATGAGCATTGTGGTCCTTTGCAACCCAGGCCATTCTATGATTCTATGATTTTGGTCTGTCGTTCAGATTTCTCTTAAGACACCAACGGGAGCGAGTGTCTCTGAAGAGCAGGTGTTGTTCTAATAAAAGCTTTCTCTCCATTTTTGCAAGCCCAAGTCAGAGCTTGTATGTAACAGCAGGTTTCAAGGACGAAGTTGATGCAGTGTTGAAAAGGAGCTGGCAAACACCCTGTGGAAGAGGAGAGCAGCTTGGTTTGCTCCAGTAGCATGGTAGTTTGTCCACGAAGCATGCTGGCTGTGGGAGCAGGATCGTGTCCTGATTCAGTAGGAAGACCAAGTGGCCACACTTTGCACAGCTGAGCATGTGTGGATTGGAAACAGGCTTCCATGCAAGGCATAAACTATTGTGCCTTGGAATTGGGGAATCACCCCAAGTGGAATTGGGGTACCACTACTATCTCCCCTGCCTTCATTCCTCAGTGTAACATGGTCTTGCAAAACCAAGCCTGCAATGCGTTGCTTGTTTTCTGTGTGTTGGCAGAAGTGGGTTTGTGTGTTGTTTTTTTTTTGTTTCCCTCCCCATTAACCTTAGGAAAGAAGCTGTCCACTGGGTCTCGAACCCTCCTAAAGCCCAGTGGGTGCCAGCAGGCTGCTAATGGATTTGCTCTGGTGCAGGCTGCCTGGAAGCTGTGATGAGAGATTCATGGCAGCTGAAATTTCTCCAGTGGCTGCATTTTTCCAAATCCAAGGTGCTAAATGTGAAATGAGATTTGGGGCTCTCTGTGAGGGGCACCATCCAGACTGGGCATAGAGCAGTTGCGCAGTTTGGGATTAGTTTGTATGAGGACTGAGTAACTGTTTCCCATGACTCTTGGTGTGGCAGATGTTTACACTGTGTGCTGAAAATATGCAGTTGAAAAGAATTTCAAGGGTCAGATCCTCAGTTAAGGCTATCTGAGTAAGCCTGAGTTTTCTGCGAGGTCCTTGATTTGGGAAGGCAGTGTTTGCTGCTCAGGGCAAGCAGGTGGTGGTGCAGGGTCGCACTGCAGGTCTGCCACCAACCCACCTCCACCACTGGCTCTCTGTGGTGCCCAGCAGCTGGTTTCTGGGGGGCATACAAACATGTGGTGAGATGGCAATGGCTGGCTCCAGGGAAGTCAGACTTCTGTCCAATTGTTGACCTTTTCTCCAAGTCTCTTCTTAACTTTGTTGGTAAATCCAAGTCTTCAATATTTCAACCTTCTGCATTAACCTTGGTAGTGCGTAGCTACTTGCCCTCTCTCTAAACATCTCAGTGTCATGTTTTGCAGAGGTGAAAAAGTGGGCGTTCCATTAGCGTGCATTTAGAATTCAAATGTGTAAGCTTTATAAAAAATCTGCTCTTTGCTAGTTGACTTTTCTTATGGGGGTGCTCCTTTGCTGTCCTTAATCTTCTTAGCAACCTCTCCCCTTGTGTTGCTGACTCTTGTCCTTGACAGTCACGCTTTTTGTGCAGTGTTTGGCTGGTCCTTGCCATAATCTGTTGGGCCAGGCACCAAGTGGCATTTCTGTCATGGTGGCTGCTGCATGTTTACCCTCCTGCCACAAGCATGAGTCCTGATGTGAGCTTGAGAAATCAACAGAACCGAACAGGCTGATGGCGTGAGTAATGCCCCACGTAAGCACTGCGTAGGAAAGTCTGAGCTACCAGCACCGTGTGATTTTTATCAGCTGAATTCACGTCTTGTAAATATTTACTGGAATTCCAAGTAGGGTTTATCTAATTAAAACCAAGTAAAACTTTCCATGAAAAAGAGCCTCCCAACTGGTGGCTGCTGGTGGATGTTTAGGAGTGCGTTTAAGAGTGCGGTGGGGTTATACGGGATATTTCTGTACTCTACAGCTCAGGACTTCTTGATCTGTATGAGGTCTTGATGTGCTGGGGACGCAGTGTGCATCCAGCTGCTCCTGGTCACAGAATCCCAGATATACCATGCGCTGTCACCGGGCTGGTCTGGCTTCTGGACCCACAGGAGCAGCAAGGCATGGGACGTCAGCAGGGTTTGTGCTGGGATTTGCAGTGATTGCAGGGGGTCAGGACCTGTTCCACTGCAGAGTTGCAAGTATGGGGTCACCTCCTGCTCTGATGGCATCCGCACAAGGCAAGCAAAGGTGTCTTTTGAGTTAGCACAGTCCTCAAGGTTGCCCGGACCATAAATGTCAAATCTGAGCAGAAATATTTGGCACGTAAACGGTCTCCCTTCTTCCCCTCCGTGCCGAGCGCGTGGGTGGCTCCGATTCCTCCTCTCTGCAGGACGGGAGCGCAGCGCTGCAGGGCGGCTGCCAGAGCTTTCTCTCTCTTCTCTCCCCAGGATCTAGCGCCCAGCAGGGAGGGACGCGGAGCATTTTGGCCATGGCCCCGAGGAAGAGGAGCGGTCGGGGGATCTCCTTCATCTTCTGCTGCTTTCGCAGCAGTGACCATCCTGAGATCACGTACCGACTGCGCAATGACAGCAGCTTCGCCTTGCAGACCATGGAGCCTGCGCTGCCCATGCCGCCGGTGGAGGAGCTGGATGTCATGTTCACTGAGCTGGTCGTAAGTAGAGCAATTTTTATATTTTCCTTCCCTTCTCTCCCCTTCCTTCTAGTCTGTCCAGTGAGGACATCAGGTGCATCAGGGGCTGCTCTTGCGAGTGGTTTAGTGCTGAACCTCAAGCTCTGCTCCTCCATGCAGTACTGCCAGTTGGGGGTGGTTTCCCTTTCTTGTTGGAAAGTATTGATTTCTGAGGGCAGGTAGCAGCAGGGGTCATATCTTGCTTTGCACACCCCTGGAGTGTGGGGCGGTATAGTGGTGTTGGAGCTGGAAAAACAGCTCATCCTCTGTAGTTGCAGAGCAGTTTTCCTTGCTGCGCACTTTGCTTTGCAGGGTTCCTTGGTAACAGTCTAAATTGATGTTCAGAGAGTCAAGATGCTGTTTCTTTGTCCCTCAGTACTCAAACTCTGAAAATGATGGAACAGAAGAATAAAAAAAGTCAGTAAAAAAAAAGAAGCTTTGATTTCCTCTCGCATTTCTCTATGGCTTGTTGGATGGTCCAGAAATGCTCCAATTTGAGTTGGTTCGGCACTGAAGTGGAATTTCTTTGTGGTGTTTTGTTGTATAGCGGGAGCTAGAAGTTCATGCTGTGGTGCTGACTGGTCACACCTCATGATAAGCATGTCCCATCAGTCGCTGGCAGCATGGGTTTGGTGATCCAGGCCGCTCCAGAGAAGGTTTATCCCTGAGGACTTTCTCCATGAGCAATAGGACAGAGTGGTCTGGGATGCACAGTATGCCATAATGGGGACAGGACATCTCTGCAGCCACAGCACATTCTGCATCCAGGTGATTTTCAAAGCATCTCCCCCCAGATTTGGGTGGATGTTTCCAGCACAGGATGCACTGTGGAGATTGCTGCACGTGCAGCAAGGCAGAAGCTGCTGGGGACCAGCCGGACCCAGGCATGCTCTGGTGTTTCCCTTGCTCTGTGCTGCCAAGGTTTTGCTTTTTTTCCCCAGCTGCTGCTGAGAAGAAAGCTGGGAGGCAGCTGCTGCACCAGGAGTGGGGTCAGTGGAAGCCGTGCTGGCTCCCTTGAGTCCTGGAACCATTTGGGGAGGGCAGGCAGCGTGCCCCTGCTGTGCTCCTATACAAGCAGCTGTAGCTCCTTGGTTTGTCCCCAGAAATGTGATTTACCTGAGCTGGAAGGGAGAGGAGGGCTGATCTGATCCCCGTGGGTGCATGAGGGCAGATTCCCCCAAAAGGCATTTTGAGTAGTGAAGATGCAGCCCCCCCTCCCCGCCCCAGTTACAGCTAGCTCCTTCTTATTCTCCATAACCTGTTGGTGCTGGGTATTAAATTTCAGCATTAGCTAAATGGTTTGGAAACTATCCCACTGTTTCTGTATAAACCCACTGTGTAACGCTTGGAAGAGAGACAGAGAAAGCGCTCAGAGGCTCTGGGCCGAGCTTTACGCCTGCCGAGCCCCATGTTGCTGCTCAGCACCGTGGCCCCAACACTGCTGGGTCACACTTGAGTGCCTGCCACAGGGCAGCATGCGCCCGCACTGTGGGACCAGGGCTGCCTCCAAAGGGCTCAGTGTACTCGGTCATTGGGTTGAGAGAAGTCAAAGGGGCTGGAGGGAACCTGGAGGCTTTGCCAGTTCAGGTTGGTGCTCTGCCAACTCTTCTCTTGGGGCTTCATAGCGGCTTTTCTGCACCACTTGTTCCCTTCAGCCCAGGCTTGGAGTAGCGCACGGGGAGGATTTTGGTCCTGGATTTGGTCACCCGTGGGGACAGTCCTCCCACAAAGATAGATAATGCTCAAGGTCCCTGCTCTGCAGACCCTGAGCTGCTGTGAGCATCAAAGGGCAACACCTCTTTCTTTTTGGCGCAATCTTGCAAAAAATCTTTAGGACTCTGGGTGTTCTTAATGTGCCTGCTCATCTGAGTCCAGTAGCAACCTGTGGAGAGAAACTGTGATTGGGCCAGTGGCGGAGCACGAGGGCTTATGCTGCAGAGGGTTTAAGCCAGCACTTGTATCTCCAAGGTTAGCTAGAAGCTTGTTTTCTTTTTCTGCCGTATGTTGTACGGCCTGCCCTGTACGTAGATACTTTGGATTTTGACTGCTTTTCAACTTCTGCAGAATAGTCTTGTTTTCATGCTGTGGCTGTGCAGCTGCTTTTCCAGCGGGGAATGTGCCCCATTTGGAGCCTAGGCTGTGGGTACGATGCATCCCATCCCAGCCAGCAACAGGAGCAGGCAGTGGCTCGCCTTTGCTAGCACATGGAAATGCTGTTGCTGCGGTCAGTGAATGATTACTGTTTCCTCCCAGAGCAACTTTTCCCCTTTCACTTCCTTCCCCCTCACCAGAGTTGAATGGGCTTTCGTGGGGGTATTGTTGGGATGTCGCTCAACCGGGCGCAGGCCCCATTTGAAAGGCTTTCCTTTGTCCTGTGTCCTGCTGGGGCTCCGGCCAGGCTCAGCCACCCAGGGAGGAGCAGGTGCTGGTATGGAGTCACTTACAAAAGCAGAGTATTCCAGCAAAATTTAGCATTTTGCAGCTCTTTTTGCTGGGATGAGACCTGATGGTTTTGTGCGGCTCTTTCATTGCCACCACTGCATCCCACCAAGGTTGGGCAGAGCTTGCAGAGTTCTCACAGCAGCGAGGTACCTCCGGCAGCACCCACTGGGTTTAGGCCATTTCTACATCTTCAGCGACCTCTGGTCCTCCATCAGGATCTTCAGCGTGCCATGGCATGTGGTGACATGCATGCATCCTCAGAGTGACGCCAACACCAGCCCTGGGAGGCAGTGCTGGGGCTGCCTGTCCCTTGTGCCCATGAGGGGGGACGTCCGCATCCTGACGAGCTGCCTTCGAACACAGGGAACAAAGCTGAGCCATCTGCCGCAGCTTCTTTCAAGAGGCTCCTGTGTATCTAGGCTAACAATACAGCGTTTCTTCAAAGGCTAAAATCTTGCTTGCATGCTCAGAGAAAGCACTTGCAAAGCTCTGCATAATGGTGCCATATGGTGAATCTCGCCGTAACAATCTTGTCTATTTTCTGCCAGCAACTAGACTTTCCACCAGATGGGTAAATGACTGATGTCCTTTATATCTGCTTAACACTCCTTGTCACTCTGAGGCTTTTAATGAAGCGCTGTGTGTGGTGATGTGCTTCGGCCCTGTGGGATACACGCTTCATGGCTGGGTGGATGGCCAAACAGCTCGGGCAGGGAAGTCAGCACAAGTGTGGGCAGTCCCCAGCAGGGCCCAGGACCCCTGGGGTGTGTTTGGAGGGGATTGAGGGGGTGGGAAGAGCAGGGCACCTTTGTGCATGTGCTTTCCATTACTCTTGTTGGGCAAGGCAGCTGGTTTGTAAGCAGTTTTGATGCTGAGTTACCCATTGCTGTGTCTCATCTCCCTGCCCCATAGCCTGGTAAGGGCAGGTTGTGGTGGTGTCATCATCCTGGCAGTGCTCTGGTGGCTCCTCAGACCAGAGTTTTGCTTGCCCCTGGAGCAGAGGGCATCACCTCTTGCAGGTCTTATACCTCTCTCCCACCTGGCATCTCTGTGGGTGGAGGAAAGGGCTCATAGAAGATGCTGCTTTGGCTATCCTTGTAGACTTGTCCTCCCAAACACCTGGGCTGTTAGGAAATTCCAGTGTCTGGTCCCCAACCTTTTCACTTTTTACTCATTTTTAGCAATGCATAATAAATTTGTGCGGCCTCCATCTAGCCCTGCATTCCATCCATGAGGCGCAGCAGCCCCATTTTCAGACATAGCCTATAAAACCAGAGCACATATCCTTCTCCAGGTCCCTCCTCCCCACTTCCAGCAGCCAGCAGGTTTCAGACACTGGTGGATATGACATTAGGAGGTGAATGGCTGTGCAGTGATCCCAGCCCCTGGGACACATCAGGTTGTTGATGCTGTGGGGTATTTGTCACTGCCATCACAGGGATCTCTGGAGGTTTGATGTGCTGTGATGCACATAGAGGTGTGGAGGTCCACTACATCGCTCTCTACCATTTTGTGAAGTGTTGGAAACTTGGGAGACTGAGGAACAAAGCAAAAGTTGCTTAGTGTACAACATTTCTTACAGCATTTGCATTCTGCTGTGCTCATGGCAACTAATGCGTTTCATCAAAGGTGACAGAGCTGCTCTTTGGGCGCAGCAGCATCCCTGGGCACAGAGATTAACTCTGCATTGCCTTTGAAATGTTTCAAGATGAGGGATTTGTCTGTGGCTGATGATGTTATTTGCTTGGCTGAGATGATCTGGGTGTAGTTTTATTGCTTCTTTCAGTGGAACACATGTATGTTCTTTTTGTATTGAACCCGGGCTCTGGCACAGCTTGAGAAATACTGCCTGTATGAGCCTATAAATACATCTTGAGTAGAAATAGCGTGGAGGTAAAATGCTTTCACAAATGTGGTACTCTTCCTCCTTTGTAGTGAAGGGTTACAAAGATGAATAGGGGCCTGGAGCATCTCCCTTTTGAGGAAAGGCTGAGAGACCTGGGACTCTTCAGCCTGGAGGATAGGAGACTGAGAGAGGATCTCATTGCTGTTTATAAATATCTAAAGGGTGGAAGTCAAATGGATGGGGCCAGGCTCTTTTCTGTGGTGCCCAGCAAGAGGACAAGGGCACAAATTGGAAGATAAAAAGTTCCACGTGAAGATGAGAAAAAACTTTACTGTGTTAGTTGACAGAGCACTGGAATAGGTTACCTAGAGAGGTTGTGGAGTCCTCTTCTCTGGAGATGTTCAAAGCCCACCTGAGCCTTTGCTGTGCAACCTACTGTAAGGAGCTGCATGAGCAGGAGTTGGACTGGATGATCCCCAGAGGTCTCTTCCAGCCCCTGTATTCTGTGAATTCATCACTAGGTTTTACTCAGGAACTTCAATAATGTGCTTTTCCCCCACTTCTAATCCAGTAAGGAGAATGCATGAGGTTTTTGGCCTTGCAAAACAACACGGCTTTTAAGGAACAGCTGAGGGATCAAGTGCAAAGCAGGGCTTTGGATTTCATGCTCGCAGGTCAGCTGTCCTTTTCCGCTGCCTTTTGGCTCTGCTAGGAACTTCAGGATCTTGAGAACTGCTCCACAGTGCTGAAGTCATCTTCCATCTTCCAGTGCTGTGGCAGAGCAGGCCAGGCCGCAGGGCCTCCTCAGGACACCTGCTGGCTCTTGGTGCCTCGTGGCATGATGCCTTTGGGCACAATGCCTTCATCCTGTGTTTTGGCAGGTGAGCATCTGCTACAGGCGTTGCATACCTCCTCAGTGAGGAAATAAGGATTTTCTGCCCACACGTGCCTTGTGCACTTGAATAAAGTAATCCACCAAGGAGTGCTGCATCCCGACTGAAGCATCTGTGAAACTGCAGAGTCTGTTACAGCTACAAACCAGTATGGGAGCTCACCTGGCTCTGAAGGGCTCGCTGTTCCCAAGCAGTAACAGTAAGAAGGAGCTGTGTTACAGCATAACACAAACCCGCAGCGTGAATAAGAAAAGCCCTTTGTCTCCATGAGAAGTACAGCTGAAGTGGAAAAATTATATGGTCTACCTGCTAAGTGCTTTCCTCTTTGCACTTCATAAAAGAGGAGGCCACATCACTGGGAGATGCCTGTGTAGCTCATTTGGTAATGCTTCAGTGATGTTTACTGGGGTATTCTGAGTTTCAGCTTGCACCAGCACCTCTTAGGAGTCACCACAGAGGTACTGGCCTAGTTGGTCAGGCATCTGCTCCAGCCTTGTTTTGCTCCCTCCCTGCTCGCACTGTGGTGCTGCAAGAGCCAAAGGCAGGATTGAACTCTGTGTGGAGTTTATTTTGTTGCCAACCTCAGTAGGAAGCAGTAGGAAAGCTGTCCGTGCTGCTGCAGTATCTGCTGAAAGCAGGATCTCTTCCTTCCCTGGTGCACAGCCATGGCCGTGATCAGATTGTGCCTTTGAGTCTTCCCAACACGTGAAACAATACCCATTTTTGAGGGGTTTAGCTTCCCTAAAAACACCTAAAACCAAGTAGTTTTAGTAGCCATCTTTCCATTTTCTTGCAAGCAAAGCTTTGCAGGGAAGGCAAATAGCACTTCAGCAGTACAGAGTAGAGTGACAACATTTCTTTCCTATGAAGCATCCCAGGCTTGGCTTGGAGCTTAACGTACAAAAGGTATTGGTTAAGTGAGAGAAAAATGAGTAGGTTGGTTGTTAGATTGTGTTTTAAAGCTCATCCACATACCTCAGAGAAGCTCAGAGGGACAGTGGTGGGAAGGGGATCCCAAATAACATGGGGGCCACCAGCTCCCCCCCACCACCACTATCCTGAGATCTAGGGGCAGCCACTGGGCAGGCCAGGTGTCTGAGCCAGACTGCTGATGGGATCCATCTTGTGCAGATGTACATATATGTGTGTATTTGTTCATTTATTTGTTTGTTTATGTGATCTCTAAGAGCCTATTTCTACCTTTCAGTGCCTATCAGCATCTGGGTCTGGCTGAGTCCTGCTTTCCTCAGCTGCGCCCTTCAGGCCCCGTATGCATAGCAGTAAATTTTGGTGAGCTTTCAAGGCTGAGGTAGTGTGAGGCTCCCTTATGACCCCTTTTTGATGCCCTTCCTCAGGCTGGGGGAGTCCTGGAGTGGTTCAGCCTCAGATAAACCATGCATGGTGCTCTGAACACCCTGATCAAGCTGCAGATGTCTTTCCTTATTGCAGTGGAGTTGGACTAAATGGCCTTTAAAGGTCCCTTCCAACTCTAAGAGTTCCATGATTCTGTGATAAGTTGAGCATCTGTTTTGGGCATGGGATGGTTGACCCATTGGCTTGTCTTCCAACTTTAGTAGTCTGACAGATTTCATCAACAGAAGGGGTATCTGAAAAGTGATTGAAAAGGGAGCTGCTTCTTTGCATCCAGAAATAGACAGGAAATGCACATCTGAAACCTCTTTGTTATTTATTTGCCAACACCATTATTTATTATGCTGTGTGCTGTACCAGCTGAAGGGCAGTCATGTTCAGCTGAGGTTAACTTAAATTTTGTCCATTTTACCTATCTCAGTAACAGATAATGGGCCAATACATCTTATTTTGTTGCTTTCAGGGTTTAGGTTCAATTGTGTGGAAAAAAAACTCTGGCCATCCACCTGCAGGGCTTTAGATCAGAGAGTACCCATCTGGGTAAAACTGCTTAGATCAATGCAGTCCTTGCTTTAGGGTGCTGTGCACAATAATTCAGGCTGCAGAAGTGTTTAATTAAAATGGAAGAAAGGTTTTCCAGATGATGTTGGTGAAAAGGTCATGGAAGGCTGAGCTCGGTAAATTAAAAATATGCATATATGTGGTTTCACATGACTACAAAATGATGGAGAAACCTACATTAGTACTTCTTTTTTAAAATGCATCAGTGTTGGAATGTGAACACCTTTAAAATCTGAACTTATAGATGATTGAAGTAGTTAATTAGATGAAATAACGTTAAAGCAGTCTGCCTCAGTTAGGTGTCTGAATTGATGGAACACAAAGCGGCTGCAGTAGTTTATCAAACGGCTAAATCAGATGTTGATGGCCATAATCTTTCCTGCAGGAGAGGAGAGGAATATATATTTTGTTTATGTCTGTCCAATGTGTTCAGGTCAGTAACTGAAAGCTGCAAAACAGGATGGATTGGGGTCTCTTCTTTCTAATTTAGGACTTCAAATTAAATGTGGGAGGAGGCCTTGTTGCTGCTCGTTGCCTTGCTGTAGGCAATTTCCTTTCTTCAAAGCATTCATTAAATGATAAAGGCAAAATGAATATGAATCTTCTATCCCTTATGCTTATTCATTAATAAACATAAACAGTTGGTTTTTGGTCATGGCTCATATTTCCAGGTGCCAGTTGCCGTGAATAAATTGATGTATATGATAACACTGGCTGGGGTCAGCCTGTCTGGGGGCTGGTTTGAGTCCTCAGAGCACTGCGGCTGGAAAAATGTGTGCTAGAGAGGAGGTATTTTTATTACTTGTACTAAAATCGAAAGGCCTCCATGTTTAAAATAAAAAGCTAAGCTAAATCTGCCTGCATTGAGAGTTGGAATTGCTTAAATAAGCGTTAGAAAGACGGAGGAGTGGCACAGCAGGATGCATTTCTTTCAGACTGTGTTTGAAGGTGATGTTTTGTTTGCATACAGCTGTAGTGGCCACTGATTAATACATCTGTTTCTTGAAGAAAACAACTGAAAATTTGCTGTGTGCCATTGTAAATCATGGCCAGGAGCAACAGTGAGTGCAGCAGCCTCACAGCAAGGCAGCGCGTTCGTTCAGAGGAAGAAGATTAGATGAGGTATGGGAGGAAAAATGCTGATTGCCATTTCCCTTGACACTGCAACATTCTTGGATAAATCACATTGATGAACTTGGAGAAGAATGCCTGGAAGAGGGTGAAAAAGCGATATGACCCCTGAGAAAGGAAGCCGATGCAGACTTCAACAGGCAATTTTTTTTTTTTATTTCCCATGCTGTACCAGTTAGCACCACAAGTTCCACTTGTTTCTTTTTTCTCTTGGTTTTTGTTGTTATTGTTATTTTTTAGATAATCTTGGATCTTTCTGTATATATTTGAGGATAGAGATCTTGGCTGTGTGCTGCAGTCCCACTGGTGTCCTTGCAGCCTTACACAGAAGCTTCAAAACTGTGTGCCCATCCATCAGGAGTTCATTCACTTGTTTGTTATGTTGTTCTTTTATTGGTCTAGGATGTCTTTCTATATCATAGAATCACAGTATGGCCTGGGTTGAAAAGGACCACAATGATCATCTAGTTCCAGCCCCCTGCTATGTGCAGGGTCGCCAACTAGCAGGCCAGGCTGCCCAGAGCCACATCCAGCCTGACCTTGAATGCCTGCAGGGATGGGGCATCCACAACCTTCTTGGGCAATCTGTTCCAGTGCCTCACCACCCTCTGGCTGAAAAACTTCCTCCTATGTATGCATATATATGTATGCATGTATATATGTATGTATGCACACTTGTATATATCAACCCCAAACAAACCAGCATCCTTTTCATGAATTTTTATTTCAACTCTGACTCCAAATAACCTCCTCTCTCCCCTTCTCCTCCACCTGTTGCAGTTACACAACTAATCAGCCTGAAAGGTACATTAGACTGTTGATAAATTTTTCATCATGTTTCCTACCACCTCTGAAAATATTCCGGGAGTGGCAAACCCTCTCTGGTTATTTAATTATCTTTTTTTTAATCTCTCCTCCCTACCTTTAGCGGAGTTTTTTTTTTGGATGTGGAGTTTATGAGTGGTAAGGAAAACCCAGTGGTGGTTGCGTGGTACTTTGCTGACGTAGCAGATGGTGCACACAGCATTGTGTCCCATCTCTGCCACCCCATGGAGTAGGGAATAGCAAAGGAGAGGAATGCAGGTGCTTCAGTCTCCAGCTCTGCAATTTCACGCCTGGGCTGTCCTGCCTAACCTCAGCATTCAAACCACTCTTTATATATATTTCCTGTGCTCTAGTGTGACCAAAAGCCATTCCTCCCTGCTGCCCCCTCCCTCTGCTGACCTTGTGTCATGGAGCTGGCAGCCCCAGCCACCTCCTCACTTCCTGCGACTTCCCCAGTAAAAGCCAATGGCTGTCAGCCCTTGGAAGATGCTTGTTAAAATTTCCAGAGTGGCACAAGTGTCTGCAGCAGCCTGGGGCTGCACTTTGATGCCCTGTCTGCTTGGAGAGTTAGCTAGTTATTTCACCAGCAGTGCCTTCCTTTGCTCTGATCTGGGTTTGCATTTAAGCCGTGCTCAGAGCCTGCACTGGCTGCAAACCAGAGAGGCTGTGGAGTCTCCCACCTTGGAGATAGTCAGAAGCCATTGGACATGGTACTGAGCAACAGCTCAGTGTCCCTGCTTGAGCAGGGCATTGGAACAGATGGACCCAGATCTCCCTTCCCACCATAGACAGCTTGAAACCTCACAGCTTCTCCTGTCCCTGCACCACTCAGCAGAACTCTTTTTTGGTATTTACTCCCCAGCCCTGATACTTCCATCCACAAGTGCATCCTTACTGCCTGGGTTCCCCATACTGCCCAATTGCTGGCTTGGCAATGTCATGACCATGGGCACCTTTCCCCTCAGCATCACTGTGCAACCTCCCAGGTGGAGGGAGGGATGAAAACTCCAGTTTGGTTCATATGTACCTAAGGTAGCTTTAGGAGAACAGTGTGGAAGTACTTTTGCTATACATTCATGTTGTGCACAGAGAGAAGAGGTTTGCTCGGTGCGAGGGGGAACCCTGAGCCATCAGCAAGGCAAGCAGTATGGTTGTATTTTACATCCTAGAAATAGCATTAACTCAGTCACATCTCCCCTATGAGGTTTTTTTGTTTTGTTTTAAAATCATATTCAAATGCAGATTTAATGTGGAAACATGTTTCCTGATCTAAAGGTGAAGAGTTTAACTGTACGGGATAAATATTTAAAAGCAGCGTATCTCTTTCCAGTAAAAACACTCTGGGCAGAGACTTCCTTTTGGTAGCAAAATGAGGCTGTTATTTTACGTGCCTTTGACCTGATTCCAAATGAATCTTTAAAATAGCAAAGTTGGCAGCTCTGGCTGTGGGAGACAACCAGGTGCAAAGGGGCCGAGCTGGTAGAGGCAAAGAGGTGAAAGTGGTGGATGGGGATGGGCACTAACCTGGGGCTGTCTTCTTCAACCATTGCCAACATCACGTGCTAGAGTTGCAGTGTATGGCTTGCAAATGGCCTATATAATTAATTGCCGGTTAGAATAGTCTAATTATTGAGTTCATGATTATTAATTGAAGGTGTGGATAGGTTTGAGGTTGTGCCCAACTACTCTGTCGTAACTCAGCACTACAGTTGCAGATGATTTTCTCAGCCCGAAGTTGGTACTGTTGCCTGTGAACAGCTGAAAGATGGTTGGGTTTTGTCTCCTCTGTTGATCATCTGGAGTTGAAAGGATAGTTTCTGAGCAGCCTGCTTGGGGCCAAGGAGTCCTGAGAAACTCATCCGTGAGCACCATGATGCTTCAAACCCTGCAAGGCTGAGGGCAGGTGCAGGGATTTCCATGCATATCCTAACAGCAGAGATCTCTTTCTTCATGGTTAAGTCGTTGTTACAGCTCAGAATAACAGCTATTAGTCACTGTGTGATTATGAGGGGTTTTGTGTTCACTGCTTGCCACTTATTATTTATTTAAACACCTCTCCCAAGCATCCTTCAAGACATCATTAGGTAGGTGTTTCTGAGAGATGCAGGGCTGTGATAAGTTGCTAGATTACTGTTAGAGCTTGGGCACAATGGAATGTATTGTGCGAGGCTCAGCAGTATTTCTGCACCTTATTTGGATGTGTTTAAAGCACACTGTCATATACCGGCACCTTAAATGTTCTTCCACTTTATTCCTTCTTACTACTGCTGAAGTTTTAGCTCAGTTTATATTTTCTCTTGGTTCATAAATCTTCATGTTTGCACAAGTCTTATTTTTAGGGTTTGGGGATTTGAAACATTTCAATGAATATTTTTTCTGAGCCCCTCAGCACAGCTGTGCCTGGGGTTCGGGTGGCAGGGAGGCATTGGGTCACACTGGGGTGACCCTCACAGAAGTGGATATCCATCACAGAACCCTCATCTTCTCTCACCCACCCCAACATCCTTCTCCAAAGAATTGTGTTCGAGCAGGATGAAGTGCTGCTAGGTGTTTCCCTTGTAAGGGCATCTTGCAAGCCTGCTTCCACAGCTCCCCGTGCATCAGCTGGGCTCAGTGGGGAGATCCCCACTTGAGCATTGGTTGATGTGGAAGAGAGAGTCAAGGCAGAGGCAAAGCTTCTCCATACATATATAACCAATAAAGCTCCATCATGCCTTTCCTTTTGAGAAGCAATTTATTGGGAAGTGAAATCTTTACCTGCAGTGGATATATAGGTGAAACTGCAGCTGCCTCTCCTCTCGGAGATGCTCAGGATGTGGCGTGTCATGCTGTTTGGGTTACGAGATAGCTGAAGGCTCCCTTCCTCAAATACTGGATGCAACATAAGCTTTATTTGAATCAGATAGATTTCTTCATGTGGGCTTGCTCATGTAGGGACCAATTCTACACATAGGCTCCTTGTTCAGCCTTCACCCAATGGGGCTTTTACCTTTGCTTGGGGTACCAGAGTCTACCAGCGTGGAGAAAACAATTAGTTTGTAAGTGTTATTATTCAGGCAGGAGCAATTTAAGAGTCTTTGTGCGGCTTTGTTTTGGTTTTTTTTTTCCAATTGCTTTTTAGTTGCTGGAATTAAGTGTGTAATTTTAATGGGGATCCTCTTAGTTATATCCACAGATTGGGTGGGATGAGTTGGCTGCAGGCCACAATATGCCTCTCCTGTGACCTTGTGGAGCATCCCCAGTGCTCCCGCCACTGTGCCAGCACCCCTCCAGCAAAAGGCTTGTCATCAGTGGGGGTGGCTTTCAGAGACATCCACAGCTGTAGGATCAATGTTGGCTTTAGAAATGAGCCTCGCAGCCCTGCCGGAATGCTTTATTTAGTTCGTTCTCTGATAAAAGCTCTGACCTACATCTAGCAGCAGGAAGCGACGAGGCTTTGATAGTACTTGGGCATCCCAGCGGAGGGCACGCTGCTAACTGGGGCCTCAAAGTCAAAAATGAATGTGCCCTTTAAAATAAAACCACATAAACTAAGAAGATCTCAGTCAGTAAATGGCTTGATCTCCAGGAGGCAGTATGTAGTACATATGCACTTTTGATGGAGAGGGTGTATCTCTTTTTCAAGTCTAGTTATTAGGAAAAAGTGCTTTTTAAAATTATCAGCAAACATACCAAAAGCCAAAAGACCTGTCAACTCAAGTCCCTTGGAGCTTCAGCTCTCTGTGTGAAGATGTAACCGCTGGGCTCTTGGTGTGTCGATGTCCTTTGTGAGCTGCCGCTGCCTTAGAAGCAATTTAGGTGATGTCTGGAAGGGGCCAGGCAGAGTTTTACAGCTGCTTCCTCCCGGCAGCCGGCTGCCACCCAGGAGTCACAGAGAGGTCAGCAGTCACAGGATGATGATTAGTGAATTGACCTGGCAAATCAATAGGTGCGGGACACGGGGCGATGCGCTGGGACTGCCACTGGTCTGCATTGCTCGCCTGGGGGTTGTGTCTGTGTGATCACTGTGCTGTGTACTCACATGGCTTGTTTTTCCCCCTTCTCAGGATGAACTTGACCTCACCGACAAGCACAGAGAAGCTATGTTTGCCCTGCCGGCGGAGAAGAAGTGGCAGATCTACTGCAGCAAGAAAAAAGTAAGAGACGTGCTACCACAGCTGAGCATTTCCCTTCCCTGTACCTGGGAGGGGGGACATGTGAAGGAGAAGCAATAACTTTGTGTGCTCTTTGTGCAAAGTAGTATTTGGGGCATCACAGAAACCCGTCTGTTCCCTGAGGTGGTCCTGGGAAAGTGAGGTGGCTAGCAAGGTCCTCAGACCCACATCTTCAAAACGCAGAACCCTTTCTGCTGAGCCCTCTTGGATATGAGCTGGGTCTCTGCAGGGCACTTGGTTTCCCTGCAATTTCCCCAGGTCTCAAAGCTGGGGACAGACTGACCACTGCAAGTATTGCGGTCACTCAAGGTCTGGGCTTCCTGCACTTCAATAGCATTTTTTCCCCTGTATAACAAAGATTTTTGCTCCTATATTTTTGCAAAGCAGTCCATGCCCTGGGGATTGCAGAGCCCCCAGCTGACTGCGTTGGGATTCACTTCTTTCCCTGTATTGCCCAAAGTAGAGATCCTGCAGGAATTACTGCACTGGGGAGAAATGGCTCAAAAAGTCCTTCCATTATTTAAAAGGGACTTATAATTAGGAGGGAGACCAACTTTTGACATAGACTGATAGTGACAGGACAAGTGGAAATGGTTTTAAACTAAAGGAGGAGAGATTTAGATTAAATGTTAGGGGGAAATTTTTCATTTAAAGGGAGGTGAGGCCCTGGCACTGCTGTGGGTGCCCCATCCCTGGCCAGGCTGAATGGGGCCCTGGGCCTTATCTGGTGCCTGATTTAGAGGTTGCTCATTCCTCCACTGCCAATTTTGGCTCCCATTAGAAGGAAGCTGAAGAGTTGCAGGGGTTTGGAGCTAGGTGTTCTTTAAGATCCTTTCCAACCCAGACCATTCTATGATTCTATGAAAAATATTAAATTTCAGAAACTGATTGAAGTATGGTAAGGACAAGGTGATTCCAGGCTTTGCACCATCATCTCTCAGTGGGGGTCAAATGCTCATCATTCCCAATACCACACCCAATACCCAATGCCAATCATTCCATCATACCACATCCCATAACGTTTCCACTTTGCTGCAGAAGTTGGCTCTGAAATGCTCATGGTGGCCTGGCTGTGCTCAGAAGGCACTTCTCACTGCTAATGCATGTTTTCTTCAGCTCTAGCAATGGCACCAGATTTTCCAGCCTCATTTCAGGCCAAGAGACGGCTTACCTTGCTCATGTAGGATTAAGTTTTAAGCCTCTCATAAATACCCCTAAAATCCATGTATTATTGTTATACAGAGGCCTGGCATACCCGAGATTTAAATTGGAGGGGAGATGTTAACAAATTACAGGCACTGTTCCTAATCAACAAGGAAATGAGCAGAAGATGCTCACTTGTCACTGCCTCTAGGATAAAGCTAGCCATAGTCCAGTGTGTCTGGATAAATCAGAGACATTAGGAACTTAAATCAAACAGCTCCGTGTAATTATTATTGTGTGTGAAGATTACATGCTATCTAATCTCCTGGGTAGGGTTTAGATGGAACTGATGTTCCCCCATTCCAGCACTCACACAGGCACTATGATGCTTTTTGAAAATGGTGCTGAAGAAAGTCACTGCTCCTTGGTGGGTGTGAAGGAAAGAGCTGCAGAGGTGCCCTGTGCCATCCTCCTGAGCGCTGCCTTGCTCGAGAAACCATGTGGGGAATCTGCAGGGCTTATGCAGGAGGTTTGCTGGTGGCTGGTTTGCAAGAGAGACAAGTGCTTTTGTCCTGCTTTTTAATTAAAAATGAGCAAAACCATATCAGCAGAGCCTTCAGCAGGTGGGAAGCGCAGGGAGCCAGGAATCAGGTGTGCTGGAAAACATTTCCCTGTGCATGGCATGCTCTAGGCAGTCCTGCTCCCCTGTGATGAACATGGCTTGAGGACAACAGAAACATTTGTGGCTGTCACAGCACCTTACAGAACTCATACT
>JAOWBP010002559.1:49229107-49242561 GCA_028571105.1 Tragopan temminckii | reverse complement strand
ACCTTACAGAACTCATACTTGTGTACCTCTTTGTTTTTATCTGGCTATATCTTCAGGGTAGCTTGTAATATCTGGCACTGAGGGTTGGACTTCTCCAACTGAGAGTAATTACTGGGATTAGGCAGCAGTGCTGGTGCTGGATATAAGGCTGGGGTCCTACCTAGCTGCCTTGGCCACAGCCCCAGTGGCTGTGATTTGGGAAATTCAGGACACACTGAAATATTTTGGCTTGTCAATGGTTAATAGCAAGTCATTGCTTGAAATGCATGAGAGCTTGTAACACCTGATGGGTCTTGGGGGGGAGCTGGCAAAGGCTGACATCAGTCATAGGCAGCTGAGTGACTTGCCAAGGGTCCAAAACTTTCCCGAGAGCAGTTTTTGCTCATTCCTCCATTGCCAATTTTGGCTCCCATTAGAAGGAAGCTGAAGAGTTCAGTTGGACTTTGAGTCAGAAAGACCCATGCTGGGCTGCCCAAGGTCCCATCCCTGGGATCATATAATCATAGAATGGCTTGGGTTGGAAGAGACCTTAAAGGTTCCAACCCCCCTGCCATGTGCAGGGTTGTCAACCACTAAGTCAGACGCTAGATCAGATAATAGGTCAGGCTGTCCAGAACCCCATCCAACCTGGCCCTGAACTCCTCCAGGGATGGGGCACCCACTGCTCTCTGGGCAGCAGTGCGAGGGCTTCACTGCCCTCTGACGCTCTGAGTGCAGAGAGGGAAAAAGCAGCTTGTGATCGAGGCTGGCCAGTCTGGAGGCAGCCGCTCAGGCAGAAGTTGAAGCCTGCATTAAATCCACACTCAAATCAGGAGGGAGGATTTAAAGAGTACTGGACCCCCTTTGAAGCTGTCAGCTCTTTCTTCAGCCGAGATAAAGCAAGGAAACGTGAAAGTGGAGGTGCATTAACAGCGGGATAAGGTCTGATTTTAGAAATGGTATTTCTGGATGATGACTCTTTTCATACCTCATCTCAAAGCATTTTATTCCCTGCTGGTCCTGCTCTCCAGGAGAGGATATTGCCTGGAAGCACAGGGAGGAAGCCAGAGGGTTTCCAGGTTTAACGTTTCTTTGGCTGTGGGTTTGAAGCAGTGAAAACAAAGAGGGACTTGGGATGGCCTTTCTCAAGCAGAGAAGCCAGGCTCCAAAGGGAGCTAATAAGTAACACTTTGCTCTTACTCTGCAGCACCTCTTCCTTGCAGGAGGGTTGGCTCCTGCCAGCCACAGCAGTCATGCTGCTGGAGCAAGTCACTGGGTCATCTTTAAGATCCTCAGAATAAATGTAGATCTGGGGGTATGCAGACAGAAGTGCACCATAAATAGGTGCATGGAAAGGGATTGGTAGCTAAAATCAGTCCAAAAATATATGGGTTCTGGCTCTGGCCCCTCCCTTTCATTTAAACCTATCTCTCTGCAGCATCCGTAGAACCCGAGCAGAGGTTGTGCAGGGATGACAAATGACCTGTGAAGATGACAAACGATGCTGCATGCTTTAAACCTGTGCTGAAAAGCTGTTAGCATGGTGATGCTGGGCGCATAGCTCTTCAGTACGAAGCTGTCCTCGGGCAAGCAAGAGTTACCTTTACATCTAACATTTCCTCAGCTGTCAGATGTAACATCACGGTCCCTTTGCGTTAGGAAAAGGCAACAATGGTGTGTTCGCAGGGAGAACAGGGAAAAAACATGATAAATAGGGAAGTGAGTGATGACTCTCCAATGATATTGTTTTTCCCAACCAGATGGCCTCTTTCCTGTCTGACTGTGCCTTCCACCCGTCCCTCCAGAGAGCTCTGCTTTCCAACTTTCTGCTCCACGTGCATCTTTGTCCTGGAGCTTGACCACGGGGCTTGCGTTGATATAAATTTCCTCCATTTAAAGCCATTTTTCCCTTTTTGTTTTTTATTTATTTATTTATTTATTTTTGTTGCAGTAGCTTAGAGCAAAATCTGGCAGAGAGGAAGACGAAAGAATAGCCCAGCACTTTGCCTGCTAAGCCACCTGGGTTGAATGAGGAGCGTTGCAGCTGGGCGATACCTGCAGTTGTGGCTGCAGCAGGTTGAACACCATCTCGGGTGTAATTCTCCTGACTGACACTCCTCCCCTTCCCTCTGAACAGCGGAGAACACGGCTGTGTGTACATGGCTGGGGGTATTTCTCAGTAGGAAATGTTTATGGTTTTTATCTTTCAAGGTAATTCCCTTTTTAGTTCCAATCACAACACGCTTTTGTTAAAGCGAGGATTTTCTCTGTCTCCAGCCAAAAAATGCATCTGTTAGCAATCTTTTTGGATTTTAAACTGAAGCTTTTTAAACAATGAACCATCTGACTATGAAAGGCATCTGGTCATGGTATATTTGCTTATTGTTAGCATAATTTTTAAACCCTGGGAAAAGCATACAAGGGCCTGTGTGCATTTGTAGAAAAGAGAGCGTAGGAAGTATTAAAGAAGAACTGCATAGCCTGTGGTTTAATGGGATGGTTCAGATCTGAGATAGCAACTCTGGAAGATTCATATTAAATAACAGCCCTTCTCAGCAGCTGTGAGGCTGGCAGGGTCACTCTGCGAGCATTTGGCAGAGCATAGGGAAATGACATTATTTGCATTATTCATTTTTTTGGTGTATGGATGCCACTGCTTGTGCACACCTGGCAAGGGTTCATCCACTTTGGCAGAGCTGTGCTGACTTGAAACTGCAAACCTGGCAGCTTAAACCTACTTGTGCTACTGCCTGCTTCTTTTTCTACCTTGCAAACAGCACCCAGGTTGATCATCCTGGTCTGTTCCTCTCTTGGCCTTGGAGATGCCAAAGCTGAGTGGGCTGCTGGCAGTACTGAGATTTACCTTATTCTCCTTTGGAGCTTGCGTAAAAACAAATGCATTTGCTTCCATTTTTGCAACTGGAACAAAGTTTTTAGAAGGAAGATTCAGCCCTGGTGAGTCTGGCAGCTGTATTCCCACGCAAATCTCCAGGTCAAACAGAGGCTATCTGCTTATCCCGGACACCTGACGATCTGGCTCCTGCCTCTTTTAGGTTTCTTCTTAACCTTTCTTGTGGCTGTCCTGAAGGGAAGTCCTCCTGGGGCAAGCCAGCTCAGCAGCTTGTCCCAAGAGCAGGGTGACTACCAGAGTTTCTAGTGGTCAGATACCTGGGGTTGGCATGGAGCTGGCTGTCAGCCCTCACTTTGGTGCTTCTTAAGGAGTCAGCAAGCAAAGGAAACACATTTGGAGGTTTTCCCCAAAGTCTTGGGGAATGTTCTTGCCTAATGTGTTCTTGCCTAACAAGCTGGTAGTGATGGGCAGGCTGCAGAATTGGGCTTTGGGGGTTTTTGCCTCTCTTAAGGCCATTGGGCTCATTGGTGGCTGTTCTTAGCAATGCCATGCACTGAGCTGCACTGATGAGTATTCAGACCCATACATGGTGAAAGGAGGAAGGAAAACGTGGCAACCACACTGAGTCCCCAGATGCTTCCCTCCTTCCCCATTGACTTCCTACCTGCTCACACCACTTTCCCCTCCGTGGCCAAGCTTCCTAATGAGAGAGGAAGTGGAAGGCTTTGGTGACTAGAGGAAGAAATTGAGAAATGCTTCTGTCCCTGGTTCCCATGGGGTGGGATGTGGTGGACCATCCTGGAGAGCCCACATCCCACATGCCCCCAGAAACCTGCCTGGGTGAATTCACCCCATCAAACCTTGGTGCCTGGAAAGCTTCCTCCCTTATCCTGCCTCCAAGCAAAGCCATGTGAGTCACTTCGCTCCAGGCTCGTCACTTTGTCAGGAGGCTCTTTTATTGCCACCAAATGCACTGAAGGACACTTATTGGTGTGCTGTAGACCATTAGCCTCAATAATTACCACTGCTCAGCATCCTGCAGTGAGCCAAGGGAAGCCCCTGCCCTGATCTTTGGCTGCTTTATTGTGCTTTCCCCTTTTGCATGGGAGGCTGCCTTCCGACGAGCCTGCCCCGCTGCTCATGTGAATTAATGAGGTTCTGTCACACTTAATTGAGAGCACTCTTTAAATTGGGGGTTTCAGGGAGGAAATGCAAGAGCCCGAGGGAGCCAAAGCAAAAGGAAATATTTATAATGCAGCAAGTTAATTATAAATGAGCAATTTAGCCAATTTTGTTGTTCAGCCTCCTTCCACCCCCTGGAGACCCTGGTGTTTTGTGCTCCACCGCTCCCTTTCAGTCCTAAGGCAGCAGCAGATCCATGTTCACACTGGGACAGCAGTCATCTCATGGTTCCATGCCGTGCTGTGGTGGGATCCCACCCCCTTCCCAAGGTCTGGTGTTGCTGCTGGAAGGGGCTGGTGGTACTGCTGATGGAACCTTCAGTGATTCCTCCAGGAGGGAACAGGAACTGATCCCATTGTGAGTAGTATTCAAGGCACATGTGTGCACTCTGGCTGCACCATTCCCTGGGGCAAAGTGAGCATGCCAACCTTTAAAGGGAGGAAGAAAGCTGACGCAATGGAAATCTTTACCCATAGGCTTTGCATGGTTGGTGCTGAGCCTTCCTGCAGCAGGACTGCTCAGAGGGATGGGCTGACAGATGTGCACAGGCTTGCAGCATCCCTGTCTCCCTTCCCTCTTTTTAATTGCGTTGGGCACACATGCATGTTCTCTCCCATGTCTGCTGCATGCAGATGTGCACCAGCAGGTGCTGGGGGCTCACTCTCTGCATCCTGTAGCAGCTGTGTCAAAGCTGGCAGGGTTTTGTGGTTCCAGTCTGGTGCCTGTGTTCCCATGCAGTGTCTCAAGGCAGGTTTGGAGCAGTGAGCTGGGTTATGTTGGCACCCATTAGGAGATCCAGGTGGAGTGAGAAACCAAAAGGAGCCTTGGTTTGCTCCTTGCTCCTGCACTGTGCAGCTAGGCTGAGTGCATGGGGGTGTGGGGTCCTACAGCAGCTCATGGGGACACTGCATAGGAATGGCAGAGGCAAGTTGCCCTTTGGCTGCAGGAAGAGCACAAGGGATGCTCTGTGGGTTTCCCCAGCTGTGTAGGAGAATTTGCAGTATGACTTTTTGTCTTTTTCTTAGACATAAATTACACCCATCTCTCAGCACCTAAGTGCTTTCTCCATGATCCTGAGCAGCTGTAGGGTAACTGTGACTTCCCCATGGCCTGGCATGCTAATTATGGGATTGCTGCAGGCACTGCTCTGCCAAATCCCATGGTGGGAAGCCCTGATCACAGGCAGCTGCAGGTAACTGAAAATTGATGCACTGAGGGCATCCCTTCTGCCTGGAGATAGCTCAGAGCTGGGAATGGTCCCTGCCCCACAGCCATCACTTCAAATAGCCAGTTGGGATAATAGTCCCAAACGTGGCCAAAAATGCAGCAAAATTGGCAGCCTGTTGGGGTTGTTTAGGGAGAGTTGTTTCAGCTGGTCTGTTTGACAAAGGACAGCAAGAGGTCTCAGGTCTCACCTCTGCCCCTCCATCCTCTTCTTTTCTACTCAGGGCAGCTTTTCCAAGCAGAGAAAAGCAGAGAGAAGCCCATGCCTCCCATTTTCCCTGCTTGTGAAAAGACCAGAGTGTACCTATCTCTCCCCTTCAGAGTCAATGTTTCTCTCTCAACCAGCAGATGAGCATTTCTCATGTTGGCAGCAGTATTTGGACAAGATGGGAATGATTTTCTCCTCTGCTGGATTTGGGCACCACACTGGTCCCCACAGTGGCTGGGGATGTGATGGCAGGTGACATGACCTGTGGGATTTTATGGGGATTTTGGGGCACTTGTAGCTGGCAAAAACTTTTTGGCAAAGCACAGGTCTTAATGGTTCTCCCACCAACACAGAGGCAGGCACTGGGACCTCCTGCAGGCTCATTAGGCTTGGCAGTGGGTAGGACAGATTTTTTTGTTGTTTTTCTAACATCTTTGGAAAAAAAAATTCTGCTGACTCCCATTTGGATTTAAAAAAAAAGAAAAAAATGTTGAGAGAAGGTGAATGAAATGTTTCATTCAAAACTTGGGTTCTTGGCAGGAAGAGGAAGGGCGAGCAGCCCAAACTAATACAGCAGAGGGCACAGAGGCATAAATACAGTCTTGTTGTTCAGAAAAGTCTTTTCATTTGCTTTAAACTTGACCAGATCTGTGGATAAGCAGTTCCTCTCACCTTTGGCATGCTGGGGGAAATGCCTGAGGGGCTGCCACCTGCTTGCTCCTGAACTTCTCCTGTCCCCATCCCATAGCCAGGCACCACAAAGCCTCATAATTCTCTATTTTGTCCTCTTGGCAAGCTGTACCTTGAGAAATTTGGATGCACAAACATTTTCCATGTATGCCTCTTGAACCAGAGTAAATATTTTGGACTCTGTTGACTTGCAGAAATCAACTGGACTATCAGTAGTTGTCTGCACGCACGGATGTGGGAGCACAGCAGTGCCTTGTCCAGTTCCTTCCCTAGCAAGGAATTGCAGTGTGGGTTAACCCTCATAAACATCTCAAGTTCCATCTTAAATTTCGAGGTGGATTGTTTCTTCTGGTCTAACCTGAAGGAGATTTATTTTTTGTATCCTTTTTCTTCTTTCGGTAGAAATGAAGGGAAAATAGTGGGAAGAAGAGTTGGTCTTGAGCTGTTCCTTCAGAACGTCTATACATGCAGTGTTATTTATCTGAGCATGGCTCAGTAGTGTGTTGGTGATGTCCTACAGGAACATGGCAGACCTTGAAAACCTCTGCTGGGTCTCACCAGGTGCAGAGCATTGTAACTGGGATGACCAAACAGGGCTCTGCATCAATCACTGTCATAGGTCATGGGCTCAGGGGGACATCCTTTGACAGGGGACATTGCCATGTGCTTGTTCCCTCCTACTAACTAATGAATCCCCAGGGAAGCTGTCTGTTTTATGCCAAGAGATTGGTATGTCACAGCTTTCCTCCAGGAGTGGAATCTTGTTTATGTCACATTTATGTAGCCTTCGTAGCTTGTAAAAACTCTTTTTTTTTTCCTACAAAGCGCATTCACTGAGGCTGTACAGCCAAAACTTCAAGGGCACAGTAGAGTTAGTACAAGGGAAATCTGAGTGTAAGATTCCAGACTGATGCAGCATCACTGGGGCAGAGCTTAGTCACAGATAGATGGCATAAAGTACATTGTATATAAAAAAGTGTGTATTCAATAGGTCAGGTAATGTTCTGGAACTATCAGCAGTGAGTTCAGAATACAGAAAATTGAGCCTATATTGATATCAAGTAATGTGAGAGCACGAGGGAACGTCATAGATGGTTGGCTCTAAAGGGCAGGAGACGCTAATGCCATTTTTTTCTGATCAACTCTCTTTGTCTTGCTTTTCCCCACTCTGCAGGACCAGGAAGAAAATAAAGGGGCCACTAGCTGGCCTGAGTTTTACATCGATCAGCTGAACTCAATGGCTGCTGTAAGTATTTCTGCAGTGCTACAGCACTGATGGCAATGATTTAAGCCAGGAGAAATGCAGGGAGAGGTTTCATTGTTCATTGGACACAGCTTTGGAGTAAAAAGTTCTCCAAGGCACAGGGGTCTTTCATCTAACTCCAGGCCAGAAGGCTGCAAGACTGAGGGCAAACAGGGATTTTCAGGCTGGTTTTTAAGGAAGCTGTCTGATCGTTCAGTGGCAGAGAGGCACCAAGCTGCTGCTACAAGGAAAGTGAGATCTCTGCTACCGCCCTGTTCCCTGCTGAACTGGGTGGTGGTTGTGTTAGGTAAAAATGAAATAGCACTGTGGGAAATACAGTTCCTGTAAAGCAAGGCTGCACTGGGAGACCTGGGAGATGCCCCATTGACCCCAAATGTGAATACAAGATCCTGTCCCATTTGGGCTGTAGGGCATCCCTGCGGCCCCCCCACCTACACAGGTGCACATGGGATGCACAATTATCAGAGAAGGCTAAAAGACCCCACCTCTCTCACCCCTCCACCACAATTTAGCACCTTCCCCCTGTGGAGTCCCTGTTAGCATTGCCTTAGCCCCCTGCATCCTCCCCATAAGTGTCTCTGCTTTCAGAGTTGGTTTCAGGTCCCGGCTCCATCTCCTGCACTGTGGTTTGGCACACTGGGGTGGCTTGTGGTCCTTCTGCTTGTGTCTGCACCTCGTTTCAACTTTACATCTTTCCTTTTGCAGAGGAAATCGCTGATTGCTTTGGAAAAAGAAGATGAGGAGGAGAGAAATAAAACAATAGAAAGTTTGAAGACTGCACTGAGGACGAAACCAATGAGGCAATTCTCTTCATTTCCTTGCTTTATTGCTCTGGTTATAGCTTTTGATTTGTGTTCTCTGGCAGAAGAGTTTTAGAATAGAAATAGAAATGGGAGTAGCGCAGGATGGGGAGGAGACTTGGGACACAAAGGCTCTGAAATTGCATTTGCCTTTTTGAATCACCTCTTGTCGTTTTGTTCCTTTTCTTCAGTCTTTTTAGTTGCAGAGAACCATCAGCACAAAATCTTTCAGATGCCTCAGGTTGAATTCCGATGGGGAAGTGTTTCATTATAATTGCACTGCCCATTGTGGTTGTAGAAGACACAGCTCTTGTTTGCAAATGCATTGCACTTCATTTCCTCAATGCTTTTGCAATGGTTCTGGTGGTAGTAATTGGCAAGGAGTTCCCAGGGTTGGCAGTTAGCAGCTGGTTTCCATGAAACCCAGCACTCGTGGGTGCTGGCTCCTGCCATTCCCAGGTGGTAGACTGCAGTGAAACTTCGAAGAGTGCTTAAAAGTGCTTTGTGAGTCCATCACACTGAAATCATGGGTCGATGGTTTGAGTAGATGATCTTAGTGGTCTTTCCCAACCTTAATGATTCTGTGAAATTCAGAGGGATGCAGCAGGCTTTGTGGAAAACTTTACCTGCTGGACATATTTTGGCTTTCAGAGAAGTGAACAACAAATTTCCTATTGACTTTCCTGGAATAAGATTGGCCTTTCAAGCAGAGAAGTCAGTATTCACTCAGACCACAATAACACTTTTGTTGGTGCATATGAACACTAGTGGTTGTAAATTAAACTCATCCCGGTGCTGGGATGTTTTTTGGCTCACTTGCTGTGCAAGCCCACCCCTTTCGCCAAAACAGAATGTACCTGGCCACAGTGACATCAGGCAAAGAGGTGTTTTTGAAAACACATGTGCAATTTGGATGCGTTATGTCTGCATGTTTTGTTGAGTCTGCCTCGGGCACAGTATGCGTTTGCAGTCTGCTTGCTATTTAGCAGCATTAGAAGTCATCACCAAAATCTAAAATCTTTGCTTAAAAATGTGTGAGAGGTGCACATCTGAGGAGGATGTGGATGGAGAGGCAGCAGGAGGCAGAAGGTCCGGCAGGCATTGAGGGAGTGGGCTTGGCTGTCATTGGGGTTTCTGTGGGTTGGCTGCAGCTGGTGAGAAGACAGTTTCACTACTGGGAAGCTTTTTCCCATCCTCTCCAAAGTTGGTCCTAAAGGAGCCTGATCTAAATCTCAGGTTGGGGATAGGGGAGGCTTTGCAGCAGTGTGACTGCACCATAGCAAGTTTTTCACCTCCAATTGGAAAAATGGAATTTTGCAACCCTGTTGCTGTGCTCTGGGCTGTAGGAGTCCTGCAGGCTTTCTGCTATCCAAAGACCATTGCAGGAAATTTTACGGAAAGGCGTTCTGGATTTACAAGAACAGACAAGTCAGCCCTATTGGTAAGTTGAGCAGTCGTTTAGCATTTGATTTTAAAACATCCCTCTTCCTGACAGGTTTGTAACCCGATTCATCGACCTGGATGGCTTGTCATGTATTCTGAACTTTCTCAAAAGCATGGACTATGAGACAGCAGAGTCTCGAATACATACCTCGCTCATTGGATGTATAAAAGCACTAATGAACAACTCCCTGGGCCGGGCTCATGTCCTGGCCCATTCGGAGAGCATTAACGTAATCGCTCAGAGTCTGAGCACGGAGAATATTAAGACAAAGGTGGCAGTGCTGGAAATCATGGGCGCCGTGTGCCTGGTTCCCGGCGGCCACAAAAAGGTACTGGAGGCTATGCTGCACTACCAGAAATATGCCAGCGAACGGACTCGTTTTCAGGTGAGTGCCTCTCAACTCACTTTTACACTCCCAAAATTTGGATCTGGGTCTGGGCAAACCATCACCCAGTGCTGGGGGAAGAGGGAGCCTCCCTAGAGAGCCCAAATCAGCATTCTTGTCCTTTTCTTCTGGATATCTGAATGCCATGTATGCATGATTTGCCGTGGCCATGTGAATTTTGATAGTCTGGGAATTACCCCAGACCAATGCTGTATCTGTTGAGAGCCACAGCTGAGCAAAGAATAGGAAAAGTTATTTAAGGCAGTTCCCCCCAAGAATGCTTGCTTTTATAGAGTTGTCAGGAATGAAAGTAAAGTTGCAGTATATCTGGATGGGCAGATGTTTGCAGGCACAGGTTCTGCATGGGCTGTGCTATGCCAAGCAGCAGCTGTTGGTTCAGAAAGTGTCACCAGTGAACTGCTGTGGGGGCTTTGGGACCACCAGGAGTAGATCATGCAGCCCCTGGGCTGTTAACTTACACTGTACATTTGACAGACGCTGATCAATGACCTGGACAAGAGCACAGGAAGGTATCGGGATGAAGTAAGCCTCAAGACAGCAATCATGTCCTTCATCAACGCAGTCCTGAGCCAGGGGGCAGGCGTGGTGAGCTCTGGGGCTCTTGCACAGGGTGGTCTTTTGGTGGGCTTGGGGTTTTCAAGAAGCTTTTTGAGGAAATGCACCTTGCTGTGTTGACCCTACAGTTGTTCCTCACAGGAAAGCCTGGATTTCAGACTTCACCTGAGATACGAATTTCTCATGCTTGGAATCCAGCCAGTCATTGACAAACTAAGAGAGCACGAAAACTCAACCCTAGACCGGTAAGTGGAGACACACAACCCACTGTTATTTTTCCCCTTTCCTTACATGCATGATTTCTGGTTTTTTGAATTGGCCTTTGGGATCTGGCTCCTCTTTAGGAAATGCTTTGGTATCACCAAATTCAGAGTAGGAAAAACCCCATCTCTGCTGCACTCCTGCATAGAGTTGAGCTGGGAAGGATGTACCACCCTGGTGGGATGCTGTCAGTCTTCCTCCTCTTCTCTTCCAAGAGGATCCTTGGAAAGGCTGTAATTACTTTGCCCTCTGTATTTCTGAATTGGTTTTTCAAGCTGGCAAGAGTGAAGGCAAACATGTGGAGCTGTGGGAGCTCTAGACTGAAGTTCTCATTGGTGTTTCAAGTCCCACTTGTCTCTGGACCACTGCCTGCTAACGAGCTGTTCTGGAAGCTGTTCCAAACTGGCTGCCTTTTATTTACTGTCATGCACATATCCACTTTTAATAGGCTTTTTCTCTTTCCTTTCTTTCCTCAGGCATTTAGATTTTTTTGAAATGCTTAGAAATGAAGATGAACTGGAATTTGCAAAAAGATTTGAGCTGGTGAGTGTGAACGTTGCTGGTGCAGAGACTGGCACTTGATCTTACAGATCCTTTTAAAGACGCCTATGTATACTGGAGCAAAGTTCTGGCTTTTGGATCAAATTTGGTGGCTGTAAATCTGCCTCCTGTTGCCCTGCTCTGTTGCTTCATCTCTCTTCTCTCCAGGCTGCGGACCAGTGCTGTTCAACCTTCGTTGGGCTCTTGTGACTTTCCTTCACATTGGGAGCTGATGGCTTGCTTGTAGGGTTGGTTGCTCACTTTGATCCTGAGGCCAGACGACACTTTGCTCTCTTCTGCAGGTTCACATAGACACCAAAAGTGCAACTCAGATGTTTGAGCTGACGAGGAAGAGGCTGACTCACACAGAGGCATACCCGCACTTTATGTCCATCCTGCACCACTGTCTCCAAATGCCTTGTGAGTATGGCGTGGGGAGCAAAAACACATGCTGCCAGGGGCTTCACAGCACAACTCCCCTGCCCAGGGGGGACAGCCACATCCCTGCTGCTTCTCTTAGCCTCTCCCCTTCCTCCTGTCCAGATAAAAGAAGCGGCAACACTGTCCAGTACTGGCTGCTGCTGGACAGGATCATACAGCAAATTGTCATTCAGAGTGACAAAGGGCAGGACCCCGACGCCACTCCTCTGGAAAACTTCAATATCAAAAATGTTGTCCGAATGTAAGTGCTCATCCACCATTCTTTGGGTTTGCTGCATGAGTTCAGCTGTTCAAAAGGGATAGCAGGCAGGGTGGCAAGGTTTGGGATTCATCTCCGGCAGAGTTGGATCATTTAGATCTACTCAGCAAGATGTGCATGTGAATTAAGCTCAACCACTGTGTCCTCAGTGAGCTGTTTCCCTTGACTGTCACTGTCACTATGCCTTACTCATCGCTCACTGCTCTCACAGTGATGTTTCTGCTCCTTGGCTGGACAAGCCACAGTCCCTGGAGGGGAGCAGAACATGCCAGTGTGCAAACCCTGCAGCCAGGAGCCGTGGGAAGGCACAACTGAAGCATCTGAAATACCAGCATGGGAGCTGCACCCTGCACAGTCCCAGCTCCTCTGCACAGTGCTTCTCAGTGACATTTTTTACTGGCAATGTTTGCTGACCGCATGAGGGATGTCTCACAGCGCTGCTTGTCTCCTGCTTTTAGGTTAGTCAACGAAAATGAAGTTAAACAGTGGAAAGAGCAAGCAGAAAAAATGCGGAAAGGTGAGTGATGGAAAAATGAAAGGCATTAACTCTAAGTGTGTTAACTCTAAGCGTGCACAGTGAGCTAGGCAGATAGCATTTACATATTGCACTGAATGGGCTCTGTGTGAATACTGAGTTTGTATTATGCTATTGGGCTTACCAAGGAAATAGATTCTTGTTTCTTCATGGGGTCTGCAGCACAGAGGCAGCTTTGGCCAGGGTATCACACACACTCCCTGCCCTCAGCTGCATATGAGGAAAGTGTGCACCATGGGTTTTATAACCCCACATGCTGCTGTTTGCTGTACGGGAGGGTTCGTCACATTAAAATGGATTCACAGGCTGGTGTGGGGGGCTGTTTCAGAGCACACCGAACTTCAGCAGAAGTTGGAGAAGAAGGAGCGGGAGTGTGACGCAAAGGCCCAGGAGAAGGAAGAAATGATGCAGACGCTGAACAAGATGAAGGAGAAGCTGGAGAAGGAGTCCAGTGAGCACAAACAGGTCAAGCAGCAGGTGGCAGATCTCACGGCGCAGCTCCACGAGATGAGCAGGGTGAGGCCCCAAACCTCCTCCCCGTTGCTACCTCATCCCAAATCCCCCAGAGTTGCTGAGGAGTGATCTCAGGAAGCCAAGCTACAAAGGGAGCTAAGAAAGGTGCTTGTTTATAGGGCCACCAAGATGACCATCCCCGGGGGTGGAGCTATCTCACCTCTTTATCTGCATTTGACCTCTGCCAAGAGTGAAGCCTCTGTGTACTCCCTTTGCTGCTTGAATTTTGGCTAGAAACAAAGGCGTTTTTTGGATGGTGCCCTCCCTCTGTGTGACCAGTTCCTCCTCTCTTTCTCTCTCAG
>JAOWBP010002559.1:49210506-49222493 GCA_028571105.1 Tragopan temminckii | reverse complement strand
GCTTGATATCACCTTTTATCTTCTTGGGTTTGGGTTTTGTTTGCTCTTTGGTGGCTAAACGAGGTCTTTGCACTCTAGGGAAAAAAAAATATCCAGCAGCAGTAAAATCCAACTTTATTAAAAATGGTCACTGCTGCACCAAGCTTCTGTTCTGCTTTTGTGGCACCAAGGGCCAGCTGCCCCAACCAGTGCAGTGGTAGGGTGGGTTTGTGGGTGCATTGCCCAAATCCTGCCTTGTCCAACTGCAGGGCAGCAGGGCCAGTATGGGCAGCCTGCGTGGCTTCCTTCCCTGGCACACTGCAAACAAAACCTCCGGGTGGGGAACAGTGCCTGATTTCTGCTCTGCATTGCTTCTAGGGATTTCCTTATTTCCTCAAATGCAGTAGTCAGAATAACAGGGATTACAGTGAAAGTGGAGCTTAGAGCAGCATGTGGATGAGTGTGTCTGCATCAGCAAGCTGCTAGAGAGCAAAGCAACAGGACCGGGGCACCGCCTGGGTTGCTCCCTTGCATTGCATGCAATCAGAGCAGGTTCAGATGAATTCAGCAAGATGTTTGTGCACACAAACGCACAAACAGCCCCTTTGGTATGAAGGGGAGCTACTCAAGCACTTAACTGCAGAGGCATTGGAGATGCCTCTCTGGGTGAAGGTCTTCATATGCCATCACCAGCCAGTTTTTCTCTTCTAGTGATGGCTGGAAATGAGTTGTCATTAATTAATCCAACAGGAGTGAGCACTGCCTGTCTGCCCTGCCCTCTGGGTCCCTCCCTAGAAGACCAGCAAGTGGAGCATGGGGCTGTATGATTTTTCCCAGCACGGTGATTTCTAGGCACTGATATATTTAGCGACATAAATATATAACATGCCAAGGAGGAGTGAGCCCTGACTTTCAGCATATCTAGACCTGCTCTCCTCCAGCAGTTTGCACCCACCTGGGCTCTTTCCTGCCCCGGAGGAGACACCAACCCAGCGTGAGCTGCAGCCCTGAAGATGCTGTGGGGTCCATCCTGTGCCTGCCTGCACCCAGGGACCTCTGCAGGCTCAGCTCAGCCCCTACATCTCCAGCAAACTGTCTACCAATCCCTGTGCCCATCTCTGAGCAGAGCACAGATGTGCTGCTGTGGAGGGCTGGGTGTTGCAGAAGCAAGCTGACTTTCACATGTGAAAGGACCTGTAGGCTTGGCCCCTTGTTTAACCCAGACATTTGTAAGCTAAACAGCTATTGTCTGGCTTGCAGCGTGGAAAGATTACGGCCAGTGAGATACTTTATCTCTCTCTGTAGATTTATTTTTTTGCCTGCTTCCCTTGCTTTGGGAGAAATTACTGCGCAGTGAGATCACTGAATTTTCCTTCAGCTTGTAATGCAGCACAAGAATATTTTTAACATTTGCTTTTTTCCTCTTTTTTAAGAACGCTCCAGCAATGCCAACGTTGGTGCACTGCTGCATCTTGTTCAATGAAACCCTGCCTTTGCTTTTGCTCTGGGTGTACATGTGTGTATTTTTAGCGTGCTGCCTTCTGCAAGATGCAAATCAGGGCTTTGCTCCATCCCTTTTTGAGCGTGCTGGCAGTGAATGGCTCGTTTGATTCCTCTCTCCAGCGAGGCAGTGTCGAGCATTTTTCTCAAATGAATGTGGCTTTTCAAGAGGGCGCGTCCCCTTCCAGGCGGAATTTGTTTTTCCCCTTCACACTTATTACATCCTTCGCCGGACCCTACAAAAGCCACGCAAGCAAGCCCGGGCCGGCAGGCTGTCACTTTGCATCGCCGAGCTGCTGGCCTTAAATCCCTGTGACAGCAAGCACCGTGACCCCGTTCCTCTCAGACGGCTCGCGTTCGACAGCTGCTGCCAACAATGATAATTATTGTGGTTATAGATAAGCTTCTAGCTTTCCCTGGCCCCTTTCCCATCACATTGTCTGAGAAGCTGTTCTCTTCTGGCGCCCTGTGATTGCTCTGTGCCGATCCTGAAGCAGCCTCTTGTTCTCGGCATGGTGTTTTGATGATTTCTGAGAAAAGTTTGTTCAGCCCTTTTATTGTGTGTCTCTATTTTATTATTGGGTTTGCTTTTAATGAGCGGGGCTTAAAAAGGCACACTCGCCATTCAGCACACACCCAGAGGTAGTCACACTGGAGCTTCAGGTGTGCGCTGTGTGAGAGGTAACTGCCCACCAGCTGCCTTCTCCTGGGACCATTTCTCCTACCCAGGGATGCTCCAATTGTCTCAAATCAGCAAGTGTCCAGTTTTTACTGGGTGGGGGCTGATGTGACACTTGGTGGTGGCCTCAGCCTTAGCACAGCTACTTGGGTGCAGTCTTCATACCCAGCATCAGAGGTCTTGTCCTTCCAGGCCACTGCCATCTTATAGAATCATAGAATCATTCAGGTTGGAAAAGACCTCCAAGATCCTCAAGTCCAAGCCCAGCCCATCCCCACCATGCCCACTGACCGTATCTCTCAGTGCCACATCTCCATGGCTCTGGAACACCTCCAGGGATGGTGACTCCACCACCTCCCTGGGCAGCCTATGTCAGTGCCTCACCACTCTTTCTGAGAAGAAATGTTTCCTAATATCCAACCCGAACATCCCCTGGTGCAACTTGAGGCCATCACCTCTCGTACTATCGCTGTTACGTGGGAGCAAAGGCTGACCCCCTTTTTTTGCCATCTTGCTACCACCTCCTTTCAGGGAGTTGTAGGGAGCGATAAGGTCTCCCCTGAGCCTCCTCCAGACTGAACAATCCCAGTTCCCTCAGCTACTCACTGTAAGACTTGTGCTCCTGACCCCTCACAGCTTTATTGTCCTTCTCTGGACACGTTCCAGGGCCTCAATGACTTTCTTATAGTGAGGGGCCCAACACTGAACACAGCACTCAAGGTGCAGCCTCACCAGTGCAGGATGCAGAGGGACCATCACCTCCTGTTCCTGATGGCTGCACTGTATCTGATCTTATGGGACAGGTAGGGTGTCCCCAGGGCATGGCTGCTTATCTCTGCAAGCAGCATAGGGATCCATCATCCTGGATCTATTCTGCTTGTGCTGTGAGCCTACCAATTATCCTGGCCACTGCTCAGTACAGTCTTTGTGCTTTCTTCCCTGGTTCGGGTGAGATTTTAACTCACTTGTCTTTTAACAAACCTCTCTACTGAGATTTTCTCAATTACTGGATAGTGGGACAAGAGATGAGCGAGGACCAAGATGAGAAATCTGAGCTCTTAAGGAACAAAAGTTTACTTGCCACTGCTCTTCCACATGTATGTCTCAGTGAAGGTAATCCTTCATTTCCAGTCTTGAACAAAAGATTTCAAGCTAAGCCAAGCTCTCAGTAGCCTTAAGGGTCCTGCATCTTTGCTGTTTAGCTTTGTGTTCCAAAAGCTGGCTCTAAGGTCTTGGTCTGCTACCCAAGCAATGTCAGGATGGAAAATGTGCTCCTAACTTCTGCTCCTCCTGCATCCTCGCTCTGTTCAGGTGGTGGGTATAAGACTGGCATCCAAAACTGGCCGTGCCTAATGCCTTTTGCTCATACCTCTTGCTCGAGAATATCCATCAGGAGGCAGAAAGCATCTCTTTTGTCCTATATGCATGAGTATTTGCAAACAGCTGCAACACTCTGAAAAGGAAGGAAAATTACCAAGGGCTTGGACAGAGCCTCAGAAGATAGCCGAGTCTGTGATGGCAGTGCTTGGCCCAGAGCTCCTGCGGAGGGCAGGGAGAAGAAGGGGCTCACTTTCTTTTGCACTGAAATTGTTTAATCAACTGCATTGCAAAAGCGTGAAGAAAAATATTTGTGCTATTGCAATCCCAGTTCTTGCAGGGAGTGGTCACACAGATTGTTGCAGATCTTTTAAACTGTGACTGATGGATGGTCAGCTCAGGAGGAACTGAGGGCGTCCTTCTATTGCCTCAGCTTGCTTCCCCAGATTTTAGGTTCCTTTCTCTTTCTTCCTAGAGGGAGACTCCATGGAAAGAGTTTGGGAGGGGTGGTGGACCACATGACCCTGACCATGCTGATGGGTGGCTGAGGACACACTCCTCAATCTGTCCCATTGCATGGATGCAATTAATCCTCCTCCTCCCTCTTTCCCCTAGGCTGAAGCTCTCAAATGAGGAGATCAAACGAGCCATTTTGACGATGGACGAGCAGGAGGACCTCCCGAAAGACATGTTGGAGCAGGTGGGCAATGCATCCTGCCCTCCTTCTGGTTAGCATCATGCCTTAGAATGAGGCCACACATAGTGTTTGGGATCAAACTGTGGCTCTGAGACATGTGTTGGGCCTCAAATTATTTGCCAGCTTCATATTGAGAATCATCTGAAGGGCAGTTGAAGAATCAGGAATGCAGGCAGCTGGGCTGTAGCATCAGCACTGAGGGCAGAATGGCCTCTGTGTTATGTGCTGGTACCTGGGTCTGCCCTGGGACCCAATGCTGAGCCATTTGGTGGCCAAAGATTGATGGGGGTTATTTTCGAAAGCTTTCTGAGCATTTGTGTAGTCCTCGAAAAAAGGACTTCGGCTTTTCACCCCCTCCGGGTGCCTTTAGAAGCATTTTATTCACCTGTCCAAACTTTCTGCCTGCAGTAATGTGGAGTTGCAGTGAGAGGCTCTCATATCTAGTTTGGCAGATCTGATGTGGAAACCCTGATGTAGACCTAGCATATCTGTTGTAAAGTCAGAGTGGTGGCAGGGCAGAAGCAAGAGATGCCAATGTGATGTGGCAGAGGAAGAAAGGACAAAGGGACAGCTGGAGTGCACTTATTTCGTAGGTACACCGAGGTCACCATACAGATTGAAAAGGCAGGAGATTCAAGTGACTAAATCACTGTTTTGTTCATGAAAAACTTCAGAACTGTGCATGGATCTCACATCTATAAATGTGCTTCCCTTTAGCTCCTTAAGTTTGTTCCAGAAAAGGGTGACATTGACCTGCTGGAAGAGCATAAGCACGAACTGGACCGCATGGCCAAGGCAGACCGGTTTCTCTTCGAAATGAGCAGGTGGGCTGACCCATGGGATGTCATGGAGCCTGGATGGGCAATATGCCCCATTTGCTGTTTTTCACATCAAGAAACGTGGGTAGAAGGATGGGAGGGCAAGCAAGGTGCTCCTATCCATAAGGATCGCTCATGATGCCGCATGCTCCAGATCAGGGCTGTGCATCTCAGAAAGCAGCAGCAGACAGAGCAGGGGATGGGGAGATGAGTCTCACTGAGCATCTCCCAACACACTTCCCCTCTTACCTGGGAAAGAAAAGCTCGATCTGGCACAACTGTGCAGAAGGGCCCATCATCTGCATCATAGTCCAGGTGGGAAAGTGCTAACAGTGCCATTGCAATGCTCCTTTCCCCTTTGCACTAATATATCCTCATGAATACTGAAGACTGATATATGCAAATTTTGCCCTGCTGTATAGATAAGTTCCACTCGTCACCTTCAGGAGTGACTCGTCCCCAAGGCTCCTGAGAATATATGAGACAGAGAGGAAATGTCATTTCTTCCTGATCCTGGCAGCAATCATTTATGCCTTACAGGTCTTGAGGGACGAATAACCTTATCTTTTGCATGCACATCCTCCAGGGGTACTGGTTTAAAATCTTGAAGCTCGTTATTTAACTCCTACTGAGTATTGAGCTCTTTGAAATTTTCTCTGAGGAATTTCTTAGCTGAACTTCCAGCGAGTCACTTGTTTGAAAAGTCAGTGAGTTTTGCAATACGACTTCATTCCAGCAGATCAAAAATAGAAACGCTCCTGTTCTCCCTGAGAAATACACTAATGAACACCACGGCAATGCACTGTGGGCTTGCTGAGTGTCAAAGGCAGACAGGACAGAGCTGTGAAGTTCAGAACCAAGCCCTCGGGGCTGAAAGATAGAATTAGCCTTCCTCTTGCAGGTTGCCTTTTTTTTCTCATGGTAAAATGTTGCTCCCACGCCTTCATCTTTTGGAAGCACAGTGTGCTGATGCAAATATTTTCCTTGATTTCATGCGTAGCTGTTTAATTTGTCCTGCAGTCTGTAACCAAATGTGATGTCTTTGTCACTTCTGATTAGTACATCAGCCTACCCTGTGGCCTTGGCTTAAGCATACCTCCCATGGGTCCTGGTCCAAGTGACTCAAATCAGGCTGCCATTTGCATACAAGTGAGATCTTGTTTAGCCCAAACACAACTGACATGGGCAGGGCCATCCCCTAAATTGCTCAGTAAAGGGCTGGGTTGAGATGTATTGGTGGCTGTGCTGCCCAGGTCCAGGGGGACACTGTCACTTGGAGCATCTGAAGGTCAGGTCTCATTAGCACTGGTAGCTGATGTGTTCTCCCTCCAGCCACAGCTCACTGCAAAGCCGCTGGGAGCCCAGAGCTCATCAAAATCTCTGCTCAGGAGTGGTCATAAATGAACTGATTATTCATAGCAATAGAGTGTAAAAATGCACTTGTTGAACCTGCTGTGTTCAGATAGCTTACACGTGTGATTAAGAACCCATTAGGATCTACCCAGTGATGGCTGTAGCTTCAGTTGTCTTTTTTTTTTCCAACCAACATAGGTTCCAGGGGAAATGCAGTCATTACTTTTTAATCACCGTGGCTCAGGCGTGCTTTGTAAGCCTGGCTGTGAACAGCTGGGCAGCAGAGCTCTGCCTGGAGCAAGCAAAGCTCAGCCTGCACCTCTCTTTTTTTTGGCAGGATAAACCATTATCAGCAAAGGCTGCAGTCCCTCTACTTCAAGAAGAAGTTTGCAGAGAGAGTTGCAGAAGTCAAACCCAAGGTGGAAGGCAAGTGACTGCTGACTGCTTCTGGTGGAGATGGCAGGGATGGAGGGAGCTGGTGGCCACGTTCTGGCCATGAGAGCACTGCAGGGCAGGGGACTGATGCAGTGCAGGTGCTGTGGCTTGCAGGTAACATCCTGCACCTCTCTCCTTGCAGCCATCCGTGCTGGCTCCAAGGCGGTGCTGCAGAGCAGCAGCTTGCAGCAGCTGCTGGAGGTGGTCCTGGCCTTCGGGAACTACATGAACAAAGGACAGAGGGGAAACGCCTTCGGGTTTAAGATCTCCAGCCTGAACAAGATCGCGGACACAAAGTCCAGCATTGACAAGTGAGCATTCTCTGCCCTCTTCCTCAGTAGTTTTAAGGGCTCCAGCATATTCCTCCAGCTGGAGGAACTGAGAGGTTGTTGGCACTGCTCCAAGCACACAGGTGTGCCTGGCACATCCCATGGCACAAGCATTCTGGATCACATAAGGTTTAGAGGGAACTGAGTTGCAGTCAGCATGGAAATGGGTGAGGGCTTTCCTTTCTGGTCTACTCAATGGCAGTCAAGGCTGGCGTGGAGGATCATTCTCCAAGAGCTCTTTTCCCCTTTGAGAAGCCAGAGGAGGGATCTTTAGGCTGGTCCTTGTGGGGAACTCCTGTGCAGCCACCCCAAGCTGAGGCAGCCCTCACGGTGTTCACTCACCCTCACTGAGCTTTGCGTGCAGAGAGAGAGGAGCTGGGTCAGATCCCAAACCTGCCCAGCCTTCACCAAGCAGCAGAGATGATGGAGGAAGGGGTGGTGACATTCAGGCACCTCCAGTGGATCCCTGCTCTGTGATCCAGACAGTGGGCCGTGTCGTTGCAGGAATCCCAAAACAGTTATGAGGGTTGGGATTTCACTAGCACCACACTAACCTCGCTGTTCCTTTCTCCTAGGAACATTACTCTTCTGCACTATCTCATCACTATTGTTGAAAAGAAATATCCCAAAGTCCTCCGCCTGCATGAGGAGCTGCGAGACATCCCGCAGGCAGCCAAAGTCAAGTAAGCAGGGATTAGGGTGGTGATGTGGGTCTGTGGGGTTGCATCTCCTCTTGCTTCAGCCTGCCTTTCTGCATCGCACCCCTGTAGCCCTGCACCCATGGGGACAGAAGCACAAAGTCGGTGCTGCAGCAAGCATCACCTTGTGGCTTTAAATCCCAGCCCCTGCAGCTAAAGGGCGGTGAGCCTCTGGCTGCGAGGAAGGAGAGCTGCTTATGGCAGCCGTTTCCTGCTGTTATCTCACCACAGAAGCATTTAATTAATTTCTAATGGTACATCAAGTAATCTGGTAGGAAGCGGTTGCGGTGTGGCTGCAGATAAAAGGCAGCTCTTTATCTGGGTGCAGCGGGGAGGCTTTGCTGTGTGGGGCACCGGCTTGAGGGGCTTGGTGCCCTCTGGGTCCAGCACTCCTTCTGCCACCAGCATGGAGCTTTTGATGCCTATAATGCGCATGGGGACCCTGCACGCTCATGGAGTGGGCTGCTGCAATCTGGAGAGGCCCCGTCCAGCAAAGCCCTTAAGCACGTGCTTAGCGTTAAGTGCACGAGGAATCTGCTGTTGCTCTGCAAAGCCCTCAAGTATGCGCTTAAGTCCTTCCGAAATCAATGGGGCTCTGTTTTGGTCTTAAAGTTGAGCAGGAGCTTACGTGCTGTGCTGCTGTGGGGATCTGAGCCTGTGACAGGGAGTCAGAGATTATACATTTCTGCAAGCAGCACTCGTGTAGCTGAGAGTGTTCGCCTATATAATCCGTGGACATAGAGAGGGCCTTAAACTGCCCCTTTTTAGAGATGAGACAACAAATACACATGGAACTCGCAGGTCTCTTTAAGTTTCAGTGCTCTTAAGGGTGGACCCCCTATAGAAGAACGTGCAAAGCATTTTGGATGGTCAGCATTCTCGCATTTAAAGCACAAAATAATTTTCCGTTGCAGGGGTTGGGCCGAACACCTGGGCAAGGAGTGGGTGGCTGCTGTGATACAGGCATCGCTCCCTGCCTGCTGCCTGCAGGCTTCTTTCTCATGCTCTGCAGCTGTTGTACAGATACACGTATGGGAAAGAAAGTGTCTACAGAGAAGCTTTTTTCCCTGAACTTTATCAGTTTTGTGCTAAACTGGACACCACATGTAATGTTTGGGTTCAGTCCAATCTAGAGCAAAACCAAAAAGTTTCTAAATCTCTGGAAAACCCTAAATTCCCCCCAGCCCTGCAGCTGTGAAGGAAAATTGCCGCCTCTGTCAACCCCACCACTACTAATGAACTGCTAGAGCACGGGGCTCCCAGAACTTCTTTTTCCCAGACTTAGACCTGCCAGGAACGCTTGCCCCGTGACATAGGGAAGGCACCCCTGGAAAGGCATCAAGCCTGTGGTCATCGAGTCTTTGTGAGAAAGCTCTCAATCAGCTGTATGGGAGAAACCCATAAGTGCTCAATCTCAGTGCACTGGGGACTCGAGCCTTGTGTAAACAGCCTCAGCGCCAGCCATGATCATTTATTTTTATTTCTCTAAATTTGGGTTGCCTCCCCTTAGGAAAGCTTTTCTGTTAAGGAGCGCTGCTCCAGTCCATAGGGTGGGGAGGATGCTTTGTGTAGAATTCACCTCATCGTGAATCACCCCAAAAACTGTCCACTGTGCAGTGGGACAGTTACCTTCTGCTGATACAGAGACCTGGGAGCGGGCAAGGACAGCAACCTTACCATCACCAAGGACAGGGATGAGGAGTGCCCCTTCCTCCATCCCACTGCTGCCTGCTCTGGGATTTTTAGCACATTCCCTTTGATTACAAGCACAGAGAAGTGCTCTGCTTTCAAGCAAGCAGCAGCAGTCACTTTCAGATAGGCAGCTGCCTTTGTTTAGAGGCTGCCAGGACGATTTGCTGTTCAACACACACCAGCCTGCAAACAGGAGGCAGTGTGTGCAGCACTGGGGTCTGTTCAGTGGAAAAGCACAGTTGTGTTGGTAGGAGAGCTGGAGAATGTGCTGGAGAAGTTGAAAACTGACATCCTGCCATTTCCAACAGCATGACTGAGCTGGAGAAAGAAATAAACACACTGAGGAGTGGCCTGAGAGCGGTGGAGACTGTAAGTATTATTTAAATCAAATATAGTCCAGCCTGGCTCCCAGCACTGGGGCATCCCTCTACGGGGATGGAGGCGAGGGACCTCCCAGAAAAGCTGCCCTACTGTATTTCTTGGAGATCTTCTGCTCTTCCTTTCCTGTCCTGTACGTGTGCCTGTCCTCCTAGGGCTGTTGGGGCACTGAAGCTACTGTATGTTGGTTGGGCACATGCATGGTTTGTATCTGACATCAGGAGAAACTAAGTGTAGTGCCCATGGAGCAGGACCTGCAGTGTGCTGCAGTGCCTCTTTGGCTGTAAAATCTCAGAGGGCAGGGGCTCAGGTTGGGCAGCTCATTTGGAGTGGTGAAGAAGTGAAGGTATCCTTAAGGACTCTCTGTCTTGCTAATTGCTGCTTTCAGCATCTTTCCCAGAGGGTTTGGTTTCAAAAGTATAGCGTGGCTATGATATCATAAAATGGGGTAATCCAAGATCTCATGCATTGCAGGAGGGAGCAGTGGTGCAGTGCAACACTGACATGGGCACACACCTGGCAGCACTGACAGAGACCGGTCATGTTCGTGTCCCTCATCAGCCAGGGCCTGACTAGATTTATATTTTTGTTTTTGTTTTTCCCAAAGGAGCTGGATTTCCAGAAGTCTCAAGTTCAGCAAACAGGAGACAAGTTTGTATCTGTTGTCAGCCAGTTCATCACACTAGCCAGCTTCAGCTTCTCAGATGTTGAAGATCTTCTGGCAGAAGCAAAAGAACTGGTAAGGTCACCAATGCCCTTGAGATCTGATCTGGGCAGTGTTTCATCCCCTCCTCCAGGAGAGGAGGAACAGCCCTGGCCTTCCCAGAGCATGTGCCATGTGTGCTGACATCTCAAATATCTCCCAAGAGATCACACATTTGTGATGTAGGGTGAGTGTCCTGCTGAGACCTGGACATGAGGAAGGCTCTGTGCTGCTCCTTGTGGTTTATTCAGAGTGGGTGGGTGGATAGATGGCACATCCCTGTCTGTCCCCAGGGCTTTATTCCTGCTCCATAACCCAACATGACACAGGTCAGGCCAACAAACATGAGACATGGTGTACAATACCTTCACATACCTGTCTGTTTGTTGGAAGGGCAAGGTAGGGGCTAGCCTTGGGAGAATTGTGTCCATCAGGAGGGGATGAGATTGAAGCCAACTTCAGACCTGCTTAGAGATGCTGCTTAAAAGGCTCAGTTTCCCCAGAGCAGTGCCTTAATGAATGCTGTGCAGCCACCATCAGCCACTTGACTTCTTGTGTTACCGTCCTCTCTTCCCAAGAGGCTGGCTTAAGTCTGAGCAAATCAGCCATTGACTGACACCTGTGATACCCAAGCACCCTTTGCTTCCCTTCTTTCAGCAAAGGCACATATAGCTGGTTTCCATATCTTGCCAGAACTATCTTCCAGTATCTGCTCTCTGATTCGACCTTCATCTTAAATGAACTGGCAGGAAGATAGTTCAGATCAGAATCAAACACACAGAGGTCCCATCCTTATCTCACTGCATAAGCTATCTCTCCAAAGGCTGAAGTTACCAAGTGCCACCACCTCCTTCTCCCTGGTTATACCGATGTCAATTTGACAATGTCCTCCAGTCCATCCACCTGTGCTGGGGTATTACAAGTGACCAGTGTCCTCCTGAAGCCATGCCTAAACCTTTGAAACTGTCAGTACTAATCAGGCAGATCTTGCCTGCAGAGAGTGCAGACTGTGGAGACAGATGTGCCCACATCTGGAGGAGCTCTCATTGTAGTCCTCACAACCCATTAAAGCCTACTTTGAAGCAAATGCTTCCCATGGTTATTGGATAGGATAGGCTGGGGAAAGTACACAAGTTCTTCAATTTTTAAGCACATGTTCAAATCATGTGACCCTTTTCTCTTAGGAAAGCAGAAACATAATTATCTTATAAACTTAATATCCTGCAGGGATAACTTTTTTAGCCTTTTCACCCACCTGAATCTCCTGAAGGTGGCAGAAACATCAGCATCTTAACGAAAATCAACAAGAATAACCTCAGTGTTTTCGATTGATTTCGATTGATACAGTGGCACCTTTCAGATCCTTCCCTGCATCCTGAAATGCTAAGTCTCATAAATAAACAAAGAAA
>JAOWBP010002559.1:49126293-49163665 GCA_028571105.1 Tragopan temminckii | reverse complement strand
TATCCCCCTTCCCAGCCTTCATTTTGCCTATTTAACAAAAACAAATTCTTCCAGCCTCCTTTCCTGCGATGGGCCCTACGTTCCCTTGGATACCCAGCAGCACTTCTCTGCCCCACTGCAGCCATCCTCTGCTCAGCCCTCTATTAGGCCACTTAGGGTTTTCTCATCAGTTTCCAACCACTGACCTTCTAGCCTACAAGAGAATCGTCTATTCTCAACCAAGGGCATGCTCTTGGACTTGTGATGCAAAAATATCATCCTATTTTTATTGGGCTTCAAGGCTACTGAGTTCCTTCCACATGGCATTTCATTTGTCCCCTCTAACACTTCATTACTTTTAATCTTTACCAATACTCATTAGCATCCTTTGCATCTAGGGTATTTTATTTATTTTTCAGTCAAAATATTGCTCATATTTGGGAAACTTCACTGCTGATCTCTAACAGCATAAATTGCCACCTGCTCCAGAAAAACTCCTTAAAACCTTCTATTGATCACCGTTATAATTTGGTTTGCTTGTAATTTCTTGCATGGCACTGTATCAGAGACTCCTGGCACACGACTGTAGTACTTTGTTTATTTCTGTACAATTAACAAGTGTACAGTTAGAAGAGTGGTGTGGTTAGGAGGGTATTTTATAGGTTTGTAGTTAGAAGGATTATTGGAGTGGAAAGAGACAATCAAAAATGAAATGCTCACCTGTGTTCTAGGCTCACAGTAGAAAACTCCAAAAGGAGGCATCTCCAACCAGAGACCCTTCCCTAGGGGCAGTCAGCCTTAAATGGGGTCTAAGAGAGGTGCAGCCGGGCTCCACTCCTTCTGGTCACACAGCTGAATTGCCTTCACCTGTGCTCGCAGGGCTGACCCAGTGCCTTCCCCAGGTGCTCAATCAGTGGTTCAGGCTGTGACTCAACAGTTCCCATACAATTTCTTTCACAAAATGTGGGTTGCAATAGCTCAGCTCAACCTGCACAACGGAGTCCACAGCATTTCACTGTAGGGGAAGGAAGATTTACTCAAGTCTCCTGTGACTGGAGAGCTGTGGGAGTAGCTCTGGCTAAACGGCAGTAGAAACAATATTTTCTTTTAATTTGCACTATTGATACAGTACGTGAGTCATAGACTTGTGATTGCTGTTGCCAAAGTGGGCGAGGTGAAACACTTGAGACTATGGGAGAACCTTGGTTATATCCTGAAGTCAGAATTTAAATGCGAACGTCTTTCTGGAAGCGTTCAGAAGTGACACTACAACCACCAGGATTTTGTACTCCTTACGTTTTTTTAAGCTGGAATGAAAACCTGAAGTGCAATTTTTGGTAGTTTTGAGTTCCTCGGTTCATCACAGATCTGTATTTCAACTGAAAAAACAAATAAAGCTGCGGATGTTCCTTCCCCAGCAAACATCAGTGGAATTAGGAGGAATGAAACTGGGCCTCATGTCTAACTTGGCAAGCAGAGAGTATTTTGTATGAAGACACCTGCTGCTCAAGTCATCCCACTGCCTGGATGTTCCTCTTCTTTTTCCTTTTCCACTTCCTTTTCCTATTTCTCCCCCTTCCCTTTTCCCCTCCCTTCTCCTTTATCAGTAAAAATCACATCTATTAAACATAAACATTTTCGGATTGTCATGGGCTACTTTACATCACTTTGGCTAAGTTACGGGGCTGTAAAAAGAATAAAAAGGTAACTAATCTTTTCTTCACAGCTCCCTCATATAGGAAAATATGTGCAAAATGGCCTTCCAGTGAACAACGATTAGCTTCACTGGTCTGAATTATTTCACAGCTTTAACAAAGAGAGCCACGAGGCTGCATAAATTGCAGCCTTGAGGGTGAATCACTTTGATATTCAGTGAACACACGAAACGAGTCTGAGCTGCTAGTTCAGCTGCAGACAGGAGGGTAAAGCAATAAAAGTATGGTAGGCACACTTCATCTTTTGGCTTTTGTGGATAGACTCCTCCTGCAGTTCTTTTCTGTCCTCTTATTTTCACGGTCTCTTCTGCATCCCCAAGCATTTGGGCCAAGGCAGAGCAGATATGAAAGGGATAATGAGGTGATGGGAACTGCAGAAATGAGCAGATCTCAATCAGTAGGGCTTGCCCGAGCATTATAAGGTCTGCCTGCCCACAAAGCCTTGGTATCTTTCCCCTGTCCCGGTGCAGGGCAGGTTTTGCCCCTCTCTCCTGTAAAGGCGCTGAGCAGCAAGAAAGCCCAGCAGAAAGAGGCTGCTCCCCTATTTTGTGAGGCATTGCAGCTACGGACTCTTACCAGCTCCCTTACCCAAATGCCATATGTCCCACAGTAGCAGCAGGTCTCACCAGCTTCCTCCATGCCAGCAGCCTCGCTCCAATCATTCCCTCCTTCCCAGGAAGCTCATATGCACGATTACTGATGAAGCAGCTTTTAATTCTCTGCCTGAGAAAAGACAATGTTAAGAAGATCTGGGAAGAGACACAGAGCACTTGCTGTTTGTAAAGCTGCACTGGGTAAACACAGGAGTTTGCCACGCATTTCCCTGTGCCCATATGGAGAAGGAAAAGCTTACAGGCTTAGAGCCGACCTGCCTGTAACCCAGCAGGACGGGGATGGGAGCCAGCCGCCATCTGAACGTGTGCAGGGAGATGGCAAAGGCTGTGGGGAAAAAGACAGCCTCTCTTTATCTGGATTAGCTGCTCACAGAATACTGTATCTTTCTTCTCTCCTCCAAATTGCAGGGCTTTCCTGACACTAATGTGGTTAGGATCTTACTCCAGCTAGATTAATATTAAAGAGCAGAGGAAGCATAAAAGAGATCAGCAGCAGCTCAGAGGTAGTAAATACATAGACTAGAGTAAGAGTAAAATACTGCTGAAGCACTGAGAAGCAGGGGTGGTGCTGCATGGAGCCAGGAGTTGGACTTGCTCATCCCTATGGTCCCCTTCCAACTTGGGATATTCCATGATTCTAAAGGCAAGAGCATCCTCGTTCTTCGTGAAACCACCAATGGAGTATTCATTTCAAGGCACACAGACAGCTATTCGGGTGACGTAAAGCATCAGCAGAGCACTTCTATAGCTATTAAACACCTCCTTCATAGGCAGTAACTTAAGAGAAAAAGTTTCTGGAGGATACAGGTAAAGGCTTCACGAGCCTTCACTCCGAACATGCACAGGGCCTCTGTCACTGCAAGCTGTGCAGCAGGACCACGCAGCAGGGGTTTGCTAACAAGGATTATAGAAGCGTCAGGCATGATGGCTTTCTGCATACTTACAGGGTACTGCATACTTACAGGGTATGGTGGGAAGTCCTGCTGTGATCCCAGCAAGGTGACAGTGGCTGTGGGCAGCTTCAGCACGGAACACATGAAATCCAGTGTCCTCTAAATTGTTTCTGCCCACAGCACGAACCCATCCCATCTTGTTCACATGCAGACTGATACTGACACATATACTGGAAGCTGGGGGGCTTCAAGGAAGCCTGGGTGCTGGTTTGGAAAGGCTCAGTGTGAGATGAGAAAAATAAAGAAATGTGGGTGGGAGAGGTGGCTTGCAGGGGTACAGTTGGGGTGTTTGGGCCTGGAGAGGGGGTGATGCTGGAAGGGACAAAAATGGGGATCTTGGGCTTTCTTGGTTTAGACTCTTAAGAATATTTGGTCTCTGCTAGAAGGTTTTCTTTCTATCTTATTTCCAAACTTAGAGAAGATGTAGCCTTTAAATCCCACTTAGAGTTCAATACTACAAGAAGGTAGCCTTGTGTGTAACTGTTGTTGGTGCTTGGAGAGAACATGGTTATTGGACCAGTGGGATGGGACAGTAAATGTGGTCATTGTCAATATTATTCTCCTGAGAAATACAGGACGTGCACTGGCCATTTGAATGCACTTGCAGGAAAGCCTAAGAGGCAGCCAAAGCTGGGGACAGGTGTTGAATTTTAACTCCTGCCTGCAAACTACACGTGCTGAAACAAACATATTCCGTTTGATCAAAAGCAAAATGTGTCACACTGAGGTGTTTGCTTTTGTCCTTGAGAAATGATGTTTGTGCCTCCATGCAGGTGACAATTCAAAATGCTCCAGTACTTTTAAATGACAGCAAAGAAGAATATTTAAATATAAACCTTAAATGAAAATAATGGTAGCTGAGACCCATCCCAAGAAATAACTGGCCCAGTTTTCTGCCATCTCCTCCCACACGTTTGTGTTATGTTTGTATGCAGCCAGCCACCACTACAGCCTGACCAAGGGCAAATGTCACTGTGTCTGTGTGTAAGAGATGAAGATGAATTAAGTGAACAAATCAAAGGAGAGATTTCAATTCAAGAAGTTCAGGTAAGTGTTTAAGGACCTAGAGAAAGTGATGGACAGGCTACATACTGGTGGTTGTGTGGGACCGCATCATTTTGTGAAGTGAAGCACATGTGGATCACAAGAGGAGAGGGAATGCATCTGTCCAGACTGCAAATGTCACAGTAATTCCAATGGCAACGAGAGGGAGGGCTTTTTACATTTAGTAACATTTATTTCTGCATTCGGTATCAAGTACATAAGTGCAAATATTCAGAGTCCATAATTAAGTCCATTAGGAACTACAGAGAATGTAATACAAATTGTAATAAATTTAACAAGCTGGAACTTTCCAGTTGCCATACATGTAAATCAGCCTGTCAATCCCTTACGACAAAAGTACTGGGTTTTGTTTTTGTATTTTTGGAGTTATACAAAACTGATTACCATAAGTACCGATTACTGTTTATTTTATTTGTGCTGGAAAACACTAAAACATCAGTCTACAATCTATATAGTTAATAAAGATGAATCCAACCAGCAACCCAGTGACGTAGAAGCAATTTTAACTATTGCATCAGTGCGCTAAGCAGGAAAGCCCCTAGCCACATGTAACATTGAAAGTTATAGAAGCAATGCCAATAGAAGAAGGAAAAACACTAAAAAAATAAAATAAAAAAGGTCAATATTATTTAGGCGCTCACCATCATGCACTTTATAAGCAACACAAAAAACCACATCTAGTACACTTTTCTCTTTGCTATACTTTAGTGCTTGACACAAGTGATTGCAAATATTCTAAGTGCAGAAGCAGCAGGGGAAAAGCACTGCTTCCGAGTTTCATGTTTCTAATATCATGGTGTCGAGAAATAAAAGAACAATAAATTTGCAGTAAAGTGTAAGAACAGAGCTGTTTCACTCCGGATTCCCCCGTTATTCATTACTGTAGTCGATGGATTCTTGATGTCTGCTTTACTCTGCCTTTCTCTTAGCACCTGGGATTTTAGCCTGAATCCTAGAAATAAAGAAAAAGAATTGCACGTTCAGGCAGTAACTCCATTCCAGCAGATCCTCAGCTGGTGCCCTCGCCAGGGGAACTGTGATCAGTGTGTTGTGGCGATGGGTGGACTACAGTCTAACAAGAAATAGAGATGATTCCTGCCCAGGCACTCCTACAGGCCCCACGCTGTAAATGTCCTGGTTGTCAATGGTTATGTAACCACAGGACATGCTCAGTGATATTCTCCTGCCCTTTGTTATCCTACCGTGGGCTACTGTGTACTGGAAGCCAGGAATGAAGCTTAAACAAAAAAAATTAAGTACAGCCTTTTAGTGCTGCCCAAGGCGATGTGTTTTCAGAATCACAGAACTACCGGCTGGAAATGTCTCCTGGAAGCCTGTCAGTCAGCCTCCTCCTAACTGCAGCAGGACTATTGCCAATGCCAGGTCAGGCTGACCGTGGCTCTGTCCTGCTGCACCTTGGAAGCCTCCAAGGAAGGAGGTGCTGGTACCTCCCCGGGCAGCCTGTTCCAGTGCTGTACTAATCTCCTAAAGAAAATTTTTCCTCAGTATCCAGCATCAACATCTTAAGGTAGATTTTTGTGTTGCTCCTTGCAACAAGGAGAGGAGGATGCAGGATCACAGCTCTGCCTCAGCCTACGCTCATCTGGGAAGGACTGCAAGCTCCTGCATGCTACCACCTGGGTAGGGCATCACTGATAGGGCACATTGTCCCCTGGAACACCCAGCTCTCAGCCACACCAGAATACCACAGCCTCACAGCAAGGTCAAGTGTGCTACTGAACTCACTTTGCCACAACAGTGTTTATGTGGGTCCGCACAAGTCCCAAGTATTGATCAATCTGTGCCTGCAAAGACCAAGAGGAGACAAAATCAGTAAGGCATTAACAAGGCAGAACCAGATAGACATGGCAGAGCTGCACAGACATACCTGATACTTGTCATATACAACGGGGAGAGTAAACATAGACACCACAGCTGAGGAGAAAAAGAGCACAGTGTTAAATTCCTGCTGATCAGATTCCTCCAGAGAAGAGACCTACTTCAAACAGCGACAAACGTGTATCGTGCCACTTGGTCAGCTGATCCACCAGGGATCTTTGTATTAAAAATGAACTTTGCTCAAATCTCCCAAATATGGGTTTTCCATAGAAGCTGCAAAACTGTAAAACACACATTGATTCTAGCAGTGTGGATAATGGAATAGGAATAATGAACAAGGCAAAATAAAAATTGGTGGTTTAACTATGGAGAAGGCACAATGAGGAGACGGCACAATGAGGAGAGGCTATTTTGCCTAAGTAGAAATCACCAGGGAATTGAAATTAAAAATAGATTTTAGAAGAAATGATGATTTTTACCCATTATCAGAAGAGTCAGGCCATTGAAGAGGGCTCCCACGTAAGTCAGCAGCCACATTAGTACTGCAAACTAAATGAAAAACAGATCATTACATCATCTCCAGTGTCAGCTAAGAAGAAATGAGTTCACTTAAGTAGCTAATATAATGGCACATTAGCCTTTTTTAATGTGTAAAGGGACTTGTTAAGTAAGGCAGATCAGGAACTAGGCACTTTTTCTGGGTTTATAAACCCATTTTCCTTTCTGCAGTTTACCGCTTCTCACACTCCTAGCTGAACTTCCATACATATTTTGGGCTTAATTGCATTCATTTAGGACCCTGCATTAAGCATGGCACAGGTAGATTTCTGCATCCAGTTCTGATGAAGGTAGGGGTCATTCAAACCCCTGCCTGTGGCTAACACCACAGTGATAATTCCAATGACTGAAAACTATTGAGTACTGGGAGAAGGGTACGTTCTTCTAAAAACCTGTAGTAATTTAGAAGCCTAACCTATGTCTGCTCTCTTAATGATCTTCCCTTTGCTCTAGAGAACATCAGCTTGGGTGAAGGTTGAAAACAAGTATCTGTCTCAGCAGGGAAGGAAAGAGGACAATCCTCCACAGAAGGAAAGTCCACAGTTAGGAAAACCTGATCACCAGAGGGATTAAGGGGAAGGACACCATTTTGTGGCAAGGTCACAGAGAGCACAAGAGATGCTTCCCGACCTGCAGGAGCTAAGCTGCTCCTCATTTTTTGTAACTCCTGTATTATGGATAAACAACTTCAAGTGCAGATTGCCTAACTAAGCTACTGGAAACAAGCAGATTGGAAATCAAATAGCAGAGCAACTTTGATATCTGGAGCTACACAAAACTCAGTTTTATAAGGACAGTGTCAACATGGGAAACAGCACTTTGAAATGTAAATTGGTCCTCTAGAGAGGGGTTAAAAATATTTGAAGCAATCCTACTTTTAAAGAATCCACAAGGTCCTGAACGAGAAAGAGTCTCCTCAGCTCTTTGACTGTGCTGTTGACGTATAGCTGGAGACAGTCTGTGTATTTCTGAATCTGGTCCTGTGAGAGATTCATTTCCATATCCAAGTAGGCTCTGCCAGAAACACAGGGCAGTTACAAACCCAGCCAGGTTTGCCACCGTGCACGCTCGTGCCTGTATCCCCATCACCCCCTCCTCCCCAGCCCTCACTTTTCTGTAGCAGGAACAACGTAACCCCCTCCTGCAGGCACACAGCCACCAGCACACACTGCCTTCGCCCTGCATTACCTGTCTGCCTGGGCAACTGCATGCTGCACTGGGACTGTCTGACTACAGCTTTGCCCTGTGCACACGCAGATTCTGGTCTGGATGGGCTCTCTCTTTATGCCTCCCAAAGTAGGGTGCAAATTCTCACTGGCAGGGTTCCCCACAAACTTCTGTGCAACACTACTGTTGCAGAAAGGGACTCCTCCAGCTAGCAGTCTCTGGAGGAGCAAGTGCTGCTGTCTAGCCATGTGTCATCTTCGGGACCACTGCTGCCCAAGGCAAACTCATCCCCTTCTTGCTCCTCTAACCCTCCACCTGCCCTACAACTCCCACTAAGCTATGTTCAGATCTTGAGTCCCAAGTAAAAACAAAGGAGCAGCAACCCAACTAACATTTTTCAGGGTGTGTTGGGAAGCCACATCTGAAGTGATGTGGCTTCCCTGAACTGGCTCATGGGCTCACTGGCACAGCAGAGGATGAAGCATCCCTGATCAGCTGGAACAAATATCCCAGGAAAAAATGTCCACATTTCAGAGGACAAGTGCTTTCACAGATTTTTATCCCCCCTCCCCCAACCCCCCTCTAAAATCTGAGCCAATATGACTCTTGAGACTCTGGACAATGGAAACCCCTGTTATGAGCAAGAATTTTATAGAGCAGCAGCTGAAGAAATGTGACTTGCCACTAGGAATGGATCCTCCACAAGACACCTGATCCCCAGCCATGACCACAAAGCACTCACTTGAAGGGATGGCCCTCGTCAGTCTTCTGCACGGCCTGTAGGACTGATTTGTAGATTCTGAAGCTAATGGTGGCCGAGAGGCCGGCGAGGGCCAGGTAGGCCACAACACTGACGACGCTGAACTGGGTCAGGGAGAAGAGCAGCAACAGGAGGCTGCCAAACACGATCCCTGTCTGCTTGATGTCGCGCCAGTACAACAGGTTGATAGCTGGGGAGAGAAGAACAGCGTGTTAATGGCAGGAGCTAGGAGGGCCTCAAGACCACTGCCATGCTTGGGGCTTTCACTGGAGGATGAAGGGAGAAGAGGTGCTCCTCCTCACACCAACATCATCAGGAATTTCCTCGGCTGAAAGCAGCTCAGTGACTTCAGAGGTGGAGGAAAGGAGAACCGATCTCCTAGCTGGAATCCTTGCACTTTATGCAGCTGCGTTAGCTAAGGAGGATGTCTGTCCTCAGCCACAACTTTGCAGAGAAAAGTTTAGAAAAAAAGCTAATAGAAGTTCCTATTTTACATTGAAACTCTGGATATTTTTTTTTTTTGGTCACTAGTCCAAACGTTGTTTTTCCACTTCTGGATCAAAATGCCTTCAAGTTTTGGCTGCTGATAAACAAATGAGAAAGTTTGGGGTTAGCCACAATAAACCAATATCCTATTCAACTATTCAAGGTTTTGACAACATCATTTTGTCACTTCTGAAGTAACGAAACTCCTGGTTTTGCCACTGCTTAATAATTACATGGGTGGGAAACCATTACTTACATGGGCAGGAAACAAATGGAACCTGAAAATGCAGAGTAATTCCTCTTGCTACTACAAATCGGATCATCTCAGAGCTATTTAAAAAAAAAACACCTTTATTCTTTCCTTGCCTAGATACATGGGAGGTATTAGGATAAAACAGTGGGAAAAAAACATCTGCCAACAATATATTTTTACATTTATAAAGGAGGCCATTTTGCACGGTGCTTTTCACTCAGTTTATATCATTTATTCTAGGCACTCCAGCAGGCAATCTTACCAACAGAAATAGACAATATAGGATCAGAATTTTTAGAAATGATCACTGAATTTGGTCCATAACGGTGAACTGAATTTATTTACACTGAGAATTTGTTTCGAAGAGGACTCTTCTAGCCGAAGAACAGGCTCATGACAATCTAAACAAAGCAGCTCTAATTTCACACACTGTCCTCATGAACAGCTTGAGCACAACACAAGCCAAGCATATTTCTTAGATGCCACTTGTGAAATAATCTGAACAAAGAGTAAATTCTGGGAAAATCCAATCTGTCAAAAGAAAATTCACAAATACAAAAAGAAACCATATTAATCCAACATTGTAGTTCTTATCATCTAATCTCAAAACACTGTGTGAGTCACCACTGCATGTTTCCCTTGAGTCAATGAGCCATTACTCATTACTATTACACACATTAGCATTGCTTTTCAAAGTAATGGGCTTGAGTGCAAAATTGCTGTTGGATTACTGAATGCAGCATTCCCATCCTACTATAATCTCCATCAATATACACAACATAATGACTCTTTCATATTTCTAAGTGCCAGCCCTGAGCACCGGACCTATGACTGGGAGTGGGTATGATGAGATCCAAGGACTGCATCAAGGGACCAGGGAACTCAGTGGCACGTGCTGAGCGTGAGCATGTAAACTGGGGACCTGGCAGAGGCTCTCCAGTTGTATGGCTTTTCTGCAGGAACTCCAGGGCATGGACTGGTGGATACTCTGAAGATGCGCTTACGGCACAGGGCTTGCACTCCCACCAGGAAGGCTGGCAGCAGACACAGCTGTGTCCGTGCAGCTGGAACTCCACAGGCTGCTTGCAGTGTCTCAGGGTTGGAACGTGCATCTTGCAATGCATCCTCACAAAATGGCATCCAAAAGATAAGTTTAATGGTGTTTACCGCTTTTCATTCCCTTTTTCAGTGAAGGCACTGCAAAATTCTGCAGCACATCACAGCAACAGTGAGCATTTGGACAGGCGGTATCATTCACAGCTTTTTCTGCTTAAAAATTTCTCTGTCAGAGGACACTTTTGGAAATTCATGTAGATCTCACTTTTTGAGATACTTAAATTGTGTGTTACAAAATATCGTGATATTAAATGGATAGGTAAACTGGAGAAGGGTGCTGTATGTGGATTATCACCTGCAGATGAAACAAAAAGGCCAAGTACCAGTGAAAAAAGTTACCTAGCAAGTAGGCAGTAGATAGGCAAACAACTGAGAGCTAAGCAAAAACCACAGCAGCCCATTTCTGTGGAGCTCCCTGGATTAATACTGATCACAGATAAGACTCAAAAGCAGCAGCTCTTTCTTTCTATGATATTCTGTCTCAATTCCTGCAAGACTGGAGGTGGCTGCATAGATGTTGATTTGCCAAACTGCATTTTCTGATTCCTCTCAACAAGGAAAATGCTGAATGGCTGAAGAGAGATTTGTTTTTGTGTGCATATCCTGCAAGCTGCTCCTTACTGAGATGGCTATGAGGTTTACTAAGGTGTATCAGGTAAGGAAAGCCTTGCCACAGCCATGAGATGGAGAGAGGCCAAATGACACAGTTCTGGGGCTGTGTGCATGCATGAGAAAGGAGATGAGAGGCAGCTGGCCTCTTTCACCAGCCAAATGAGACCTGGGAGGGAGGGATCCTGTGTCTTTTAGATTTGACACAAATACTCCCATGTGCGTGGAAAAAATACGTGCCAGCTGAGAGGTGGAGAATCTCAGCAAGGAGGAGGCAGGTGGAGGTCCTTGCATGGTGCCCACGTCCAGCAGCCATCACTCCTGTCTTCAAGGGAGCAGGCAGTGGTGTAGCGAGGTGAACCTCATGGCTCATTCCAGCACCTGCTGGCCCCGTGACTTTACTGCCCTGCCTGCTGATCCTTGCACACGCCAGGCTCAGACAAGCATCCCCAGTGCACAGGAACACAGTGAGCACAAGCTGAGTTAAAGCTGTATACACCTGACATCACCATTAGATGCTTTGGACAGTTCTTAGTGAAAAATCACACCACAGGGTCCTGGTGCAGGCAAGGGTCCTGCAAGACCTGGGCTTGTTGTAGGCTGTGTGGGCACATGTGATGCTGCCCAGACCCACGACAATGGCATGATTCTGAGCAATGCATACTGAATATGCATGAAGCAGGAGGCTGGTGCCACGTGAGCCTGTCGCTATGTGATGTGCACGCAGACGGACAGCAAGTCAGTCTGTCTGGCTAAGGAACATATATTTGTGAGCGCTGAAATAATAACTTCAGAGCACTGATGTTTTTCAGCAAGAATTTGCAAACACAGTCCTGGAGAATAGGCACTGAAATCAGCCTCAGTTTCATTCAAAACCTTCTGTTTTGAAAACCCCAACTCTAAGTCCTGACCATGCCCATTAACATGCAGCAGCAGTTCAGCTGCAGCTTTTCATGATCTCCCTTCAGCCTCCTGGAAGGAGCAAGCAGAGTCCCTCCCTCAGTCACTTTGTGCCCTTTCCAGGACGACACAGAAGAGCTCTGGCTCAGCTGTGGAGTTATAAAAGGGCTCTGGGTTTTGCCAGAACACTCTCAGTCTCCAAAGACTTTCTATTTATTATGGGGGACTCGCCAGCAATCTCTAAGAAAGCAGTGTTGCAGACTGCTGCAGGTCACTGCTACTGTCTTTGAAGAGTTTTGTCTGCAGAAACAGATTTGATGGGCTATTTATCTGAAAGAGTTTCCTGTCTGTATTTTTTAACTCACAACAGAACTTGTAAAATTTTACTCAAGTAGCATGAATTGGAAAGAAAAAGCTTTCAGTGGTGCCAAGCAGTGTCTCAGCTACAATTCACAGTGTAATTTCATCTTATTAAATGAATGTGAGTTCTTTGTTTGGGGCCATCTACCAGACAAATGATGTACAAAGGTATATTTTCTGATTTAAGCAATTACCTGTCGATATCAACAGCCAGGAAATACCAATGCTTGCAAGGTAAATTAAAAGTAACCTCCAAAATATGAATAACAGCAGCAGCATGCAATGCTTGTGACAGCAAGAAACTGCTCCTAAGCACAGTGCCTGAAAGCTCACCCAGCTCACACCATGACTTTCTGCAGAAAATGTTTCTGCTCCTGGATATTTGGCATCACAAAAGCCAGAAGAAAGACCTGGGGCTGGAAAGAGCAGTACAAGAGGGTGAAAAGCTCAAGATTGCTGAGGTGGACCAATAAGTGATGCTCTTGATTCTCTTTTCCTCAAGTCCAGGTGGAAACCATGAGAACTGAGCTCTGGTGGTTTCTGTGGTCGCCAGAAACATTGTGATATGGAGCAGCTGCAGCCCAAAGCTCCTGGGAGAAGATTCCAGAGAAAGAATGGGGGATTCTGAGCAACCTGTGGCTGAGATGTGTTCCTGCCTTCAGATTTCTGCATGACTGTGTTCTTAAAAAATGGGACCTTCCCATTCCATGCCTCAAAGCAAGCATTTTAAGATGAAAATTAATGAAGATCAGCTGTGTACACTGATCAAGTCACATCTTCCACAGGTTCTCCCTGTCTTCCTCGGAAGATCTCTGTTCTCTCCGGATATTGCACGTTATTCCTCTACTGCAACAACTGTATGAAAAATGAGCATTCATCAAGCAGAATTTAGTTAGCACAAAAAGTGTGCACAAAAACCTTGTGTGCAGCCTTCAGATGAGAGCCACGGACCTTGAGGATCAAATAAAGGTTATATGTTTTCAGCATACTAATAAACCCGTGGATGTGATCAAGCTGCCCTCCCAACAGCGGAGGTCCCATTGGGCCTCTTTAGGATGTAAAATCAATGGGTTGTACAGCTTCATTCCCTGTGTAATATTATTATTAATGAGAACTGAGAAAAAGTCTTTTATTCTGTATACAGTGCAATACAATAGAGACTTCATAATACATTTCCCAGGCCTACTGGCAGTGAAAGGCTTAGGAAATCCAATTTAAGAAGGGAAGTCTTGTTTATAGCATTCCTGCAACAATATCTGTCAACAAATATGACTACTAGAGATGAGTCCTCAAAAAGGAGTAAATACTGCTTGTGCTCAAAGAAATGCCACTTCTTAGTTTTAACCACAGGGTGTGGGGGCATGATTTCCTTCCTCTCTCCAGGGGAGGATCCATAGCCTTTGCTCCCCTTCCCACAACAGATCTGATTAAAACAGAATACAGATGGATACAACATTTAATGAGCAGTCTGGTGCCTTCAGAAGACTGCTGTGATCAACAGCAGAGCCAAGGCAGAGCATTTGTGTTGTTTTACGAGGCATTTCTCCTTCTTCATTTCCAGTCTTGAGGAATCTCTCCATACTTATCCCTCTTCTACACACCTAGTCCATGACATTCCTGTCCTCAGTCTAACTTCACGTCTTTATCATCTCTCCGCTCCAATGCCCAACTTGAACCCTGTTGAGGAGAAACCTGGAGCAGGAACAGGACCAGAGAAAAAGATATGGAATGCTCTCCTGCCCACCTCCTCCTCCATCTGCAAACTCAGGATTGCCTTATGTGAGCTCAAAAAGGACTGATAGCCTTAAGTAAGACACCAGTCTGGGACTGGGTAGACAGAAGCACAACAGGGTTGACAATAAGAAATCAGCCCTTCAGCCTCCTGTGGTTGTTGCTGTTTTTGTTGTTATTACTTTTACATGAGAGCTGAGACCAATATTTGATCTAAAGGTAGAAAAAAGCATCTTTCCACACATCCCCTGCCCATCAGACCACATCATTCTCTGCCTTTATCAGCTTCTGTGAAGGTGGTGTTCTTATCTTAAGAGTGCAGTCCCTGAATGCACATGATGCTATGGAAATTTATAGATTGTTCTGAGATGCTCCTGGACCAAACTAACAGACCCAGATCCTTCCTAACTCCATCCAAAAATCTGAAAATCTGCAGATTTTCAAAATTAAGTCTCAGATCTATTTTAGTTATGAGAATATGACATGGAGAGATTACCCCTCTGATACCAAAACAGCCCCATCAAACTCACAGTTAATATTCCCAGGGACCTGATGAAAGTCCTCCATGTTGCCTTCAGCTATTGCCACATCATCACCCTCTTGCTGGAGATCAAATTACTCCGTAATAAGGAATACCTTAATCTTAATGTGGGGGAATTTTTTCTTTGTTCTGGCAATAAAAAAAATATTGTTCATCTGTTCTTAAAAGTAAAAAAAAAGAGATTTACATTCAGATATGAAACATTCTCTGTACACCTCCTGTTTTGGTAGAGCTACTGAAATCTCCCTTTTGATACCATCTAGAGCACTGTTTGTTGAGAAAGCTGGCAACCAAACAGTATGAAGCTCATGCCTAAGACAGCTTGTCCTCTGATTTTAAACTCTTGATCTTGCAGTCCTGTTGCCATCAACAAGGGATGTGCCTGAAGAAGGACTGATTGGATTTATGTAGCGGCAACAAAAAATTAAAGCAAATCTGGAAGTGGAAAAACATCTTGATAAATCTAATTCAAATTTCACAGGAAATCAGCTGCAAAATCAGGATGTCAGTTCTCCGTCAGTTAGTATAGTTTCTTGAAGATATTAGCTAAAGAGGTTACATTAGACGATGAGTTTGTTCCAAGATTTTAGCTCTACCAAGGTCCAACGTAAAAACCAACACCTGGGACAGATCTGTAGCTGCTGCAAAGGTGCAGAGCCAGACAAGGTGATTCCAGCTGGTCCACACACATATTTTCAGGAAAGCACTGAATGTACTGATAGGCCGAAATGAGCTTTCATGGTAATAGAGATAACTGGACAGACTTCAGAACTGTCAATAAGACTATATGTTAATAGCACGCATCCTTATAACTGTCATCGAACCTCTTTATGCCTCTTAAAGTGGGGAATGTTGGCATGAATGGCTGGTGCAGCTTCTCAGCACCCTTACCAAACCAGATGATGTATTAGGCAAGAAAGGAAGCTGGTTCTCTGGAAACAGCTGACAAGAAACCACTCTTCAATAACGCCACTTCCAGTGGAGTTACGGCAGCTGGACAGATTTGATGAAATCTGCAGTCCTTTTCCACACTGGTTTATAATGAACAGGCATGTCACTTGTGGCCAGCTGGGAGCTGGCATGCAGAAGAAACAGTGGCATGGGAACCAGTGTGCTACCACCAAGGAGCCCAACAGGCTGAGGTGCCAAGGCCTTCCTAACCCAGAGAAACATGTGAGGAGAAGTGTAGGGATGAGTCCCCATCACGGACACCAACTCCAGCCACCAGCATGCCCAGCTGGAGATCTTTCTCCACACACTCATGCATTATGGATGGCTCAATCCCAGCCTGCTTCCAATGCACCACCTACCCATGACAATATTTCACAAGAAGCACGTGCCTGGCAGAGTTGATGTGCTCTCTTGCTCTTCCCAAAGGCTCTATCAGGATCTACCATTGACACAAGCATGCTTTACCTGCAGGATGGGTTGGTAAAACTAATTGCAGTATTTCTAAATGTGTTTAGCAGCAGTCCTCCAAAGGAAAGTAACAGTACGTAGATTCAGTGGGGCAAAGCCAAGCTTCACCAAGCATCCCTGCAGCTCCTCCAGACCCCTGTGAAATCTGAAACCAATTTAAAGCTCTGTAAGGGCAAACCAATTATAAAGCTGCTTGATTTTTCATTAATTAAAACTTAGGTTAACCTCATTTCCATAATTTCAGTAAAAATATGCTCAGAATTTACTGAAATCTGTGACTGCATCTGTTACATTCACAGCCATATTCCAGAGTTTTCAGGAGGAACCACAATTCCATGGAGAATGAACTTGGCAAAATTATACAATCCCAGATCTTCATGAAACTGATATTCTGGGTTGAGACGGAGGGTACATGAATAATAGATACCAGAAGAATCGTCGAATCAATCTTTAGTCTTTATTCCTCTGAATTTTAAATTCCTTTTATTTTATCTGGGAGCGATCAAAGAATTTTGCTGGCAGAAATAATGCTCTGTACTTCATGTTTCCTGCAGGATCATTTCTAAAGCAGAGAGCACCAACCAAGAACAAGAAAGATATGCAGATGATGTGACACCAAGGCAAGTGATTTATTTCAGCTGCGTCAATTTTGTTCCGATCCTTTTTGTTTCAGACCAGCGTGGGTCATGTTGTGCCGTTTAATTTTCTGCCCCTTGATTTCAAAAAGGAAAGCACAGAAACAGAGAAAGCCTGCAGTTGTTACTGATGATTAATTATTAATTAAACAACAGCAGCGTGCCTTTTGTTGTCACCCCTTTTTTAAATTTATTAAAAAATATTATTTTTTTTTTTTTTTTTTTTTTTTTCCTGCTAAAGAAGGGTTAAAAATCCGGCTGCCTCTAAATACAGGTGGTTCAACAACCTGACTCAGCACATCAGCGTTTTTAGGAATATCAGCAGAATCCTTTATCTTTTAGGAAATGAAGCAAACAAAAACCCCAGCCCTACCTCACAAAGATGCTCACATTTAAATCTCACATGAAAAGACTCAGGTTTAGGTGAGGCTCTCCCATAAGAGCTGAAGGAATCAAAAAATCCTATAGAAAACCCTGTGTTAAGGAATGGAGAGCCCTAGCTGCTGCAGGCTGGCACTGAACAGGTGCATCTGTTTACTTCCTAGATTCCTGATGAAAAAAACCCTCAGACCACAGATACAATTAGGTGCCAAATTAAGATTGCAGCAATGCCACTGAAAACCAGCGTCTGTATGTCTGTCTGCCTCCTCCTGCCCTCCCCAAAAACACTTCAGGATGGACTCCTGGCTCCTGTTACATGCAGCTCCCTTTACAGAGCTGTGTCTGCCAGCATCCCGGTCCCTTTAACAAGATGATGCTCTAATCTCTCTCCCAGGACCCCGCTGTGAGCACCATGTACGCTCTATTCAATGTAAACACGCACCTAAAAATTAAAAACCACATTCAAACGGAATGTGTCCTGCCTGCCCGCAGGACTGCCACATGCTTTTCTCCTGATCTGCCCAGCTCACAGCCCCACAGAGGCTTTGCCTTTAGCAAACAAAGGCTGGATGCTGGCTGGGAAGGGTGAAACCAACTAAAAATGGCTGCAGAGCCGGCCGAGGCGCCCCAGAAGGTGCCAGCCCCACCCAGCGCAGGCTCCAACCCGCTCCGTATCACTGAAAATAAGCCCGAAACGAAGATGCTATTGTTCCCCTACACATACCCCCTCAATATTTTCACCCAAATGGCTCGGTGGATTGCTGGGAAATGCAATAAAGCTCACAAAAACAGCAACTCTACAGCAAAGAACTGTCACCGGAGCTGCGTTTTCTTTGTGCCGACGCTCAGCTCAGCCCTGGCCATGGGTGTGCCTGGGGCAGGATGCACCCAGCACACATCACCGCCACCTCCAGCCCCACTTTCCCTGGTCAGCACGGATTCCCCATCGCCCGGCTCTCCTATAGCCCCAAAGGGAAAAAATCATGCTGAGATGAGGGTGATCTGCTAAGGGATGCTTGGGAATGGGCTGGGAGGTGGGATGAAGGTGCTGCATCCCGGGTGCTCACAGGGCGAGGCGGCTGGAGATGGGAGAGATGCGTTCAAACAGCACAATGAAAGGTTCTTCCTCCCTTTCTTAACATAACCCCCAAATAAAAGCTTTGCACGAAGGGAGATAAAAAAGCATGCAAAGGCCCGCAGGTGAACAATACGAAAATGGACGGATCCTGCCTTTACCATGCAGTCCTTCTAGCATGCAACACTCGAACAGACATAATACCCTGACATTTCCAGTTGCTCCAAAGACAGTCCATCTTGGTGGAGTCGGCACTGGCTTGCATCTCGGCGTGCAGAGGGGTGGCCGGTGCTGCGGTCGGAGGCGCTGCGTTAGCACTCAGGCATTCCCGAGCATGGGTGGTTTATGGGGTATCGCGCCCGTCTCCCCGCTCAGCTCCGGACTGATGCTGTAAGCAGCACGGGCGGAGGGGGGAGGGCATATTGTACGCGCTGCAGTCTCCACTGCAGCAAATCAGCAGTGTGATGTGGTTGCCCTAGGGAGCAGGCTCCTTTCAAAAGGGGATGCGGTCCCCTTTCAAATCAAAAGCTTTTGCGCTCGGCGGCTCCGAGCTGCTGAAATGGTTAAAGCAACCTGATGGCAAAAGAAATAAAAACAAATTTGGGGCGGTTGGAGGCGGGGAGCACTGTTTTCTATGTGGCTGCATGGTTGTGACTATTCGTGTTCCAGAAATTTCTTGAGAGTGATGAAATCGGGTGTTTTATAGGGGTTTTTTGGGGGGGAAAGCCAAACTTCCCCAACCACCCCCAGGTGCTGTTGCCTCCCTTCCCTATGCCTGGCTGGGTGAGGTATTGGAGCAGACAAGGGAAAACCAAGGGCAGGATCTGGTTTCATCAAAGCAATCCCCTTCCCCCCAAGCCCCCATCAAAACTATTCTAGAAGCAGCAGAAAACAGCAGAGCACCCACACCCATCCCACCAACCCCTGCTGCTCCTTTGCTGGAGCGTGCAGGTCCAAGCACTACCTCCCCTCACTGCCCAAAATGCTGCACACACCATGTAAGACAGCAGCTTTATGAGATAATTTGCCAAGAAGCTCCCAGCAGTAACTCAGTACACCAATGGCTGGACTGCAACACCAGCCCCGACATTCCTGCCCCAGGGACCAAGCTGCCCCTGCCTCAGTTTCCCCACTGCAGTGATGTCATAGCAAGCCATGGCCACACGGTACATGGAAAATACTAAACGAAGTGCCTTACCTTCACCCAGTCTGTTTCAGGTTTTATTACTCATAAAAACCTTGCCCCAAATCCACCCCATTTGACTGAAGAGTGACCCACAGTACAGCACATCAGCTGAACCCAGATGGGGACCTCTGAGCTGTATTTAACCTTTCAGATCATGATTGCTCATTAAATATTTTTCCTCCAGCAATTTTATGTTGAGTGCTGTGTTTTTTTTTAACATGAAAACAGACAGAAGCACAGAGACAGCAGGTCACACACACTATCAGCACAGGGAAATGAGTTTGAACCTCTCTGCTTTTTTGGCTCCAAAACCTCAAGTCTTTAACGCCTGAGTTAACAGATCTCCCCAGCTGGCAGTAGTAGGTCACCCAGCCCTCCCTCAGGTAACTCATCTCACAGAAGAAAGCCAGAATTTACAGAGTGGTTCACCACAGTCAGATCTCAGCCTTTACCTATGAAGCTCTGCTGAGGTTACAGGGCCAGCAGCTATTGTTTGTGCTTCTAAATCATCTCTGAAATCTACAGAGAGACTTGCTCTCAGCTTAAATCCAGCATCTGCAGTCCCCTAACAGGGAAATAATTAACTAATTGGTGCAGAACTGGCTTCAATTGTCATTGCATACAGTAATGTTCAATGATGTACAAGCCTTGATTTTGCATACTTCCTGCCTTAGAAAAGAAGGCGCAACTTGGCAAGGCATGGCTTCTAACTATGGTCTGGTTGGTTCAGACTCTTTGCAAAAACAGAAAATACCTCTCTTGTTGCTTTTAGCCCTGCATACTGAATGCAGCTCTGCACCAACACGTTACATGAGCTATTTACAAGCCATTTATATAAAAGATCAGACATAGGAAATTCCCAAATCCTGCAGTCCCTGAAAAAAGCCAAAGAGACTTCAAATAGCACTTCACTGAAACTTAGGGCTATTGCACATGATCCGTCAGCAACACAGCAGTGCGAAGACACAAAATCTCACTGCACCCCACAGCTCTCCATTAGCTATAATAATAAAATAGTTTCCTTTGGACAGAAGAGAGGTCCATGTACATTTAACATTCTGATCTCCTGATGATCTCTCCTTCACTGGCGGAGATTTTCCTCCCAAAATTCAGGTCCCCACTTCCTTGCCCAGGCCACCAAAATAAACCATATCCTCAGTTTTCCTGCTTCAATTTCTGCTTCCTTTTCCAAGAAGTGTCCCTTCAGAGCTGTTGTATGTAGCTGGATTGCCCCACGCCATGGGCACCAGTGTTACACTGTACATGTGTCAACCCAGACTTGCACATCAAGCTTAACAAAATTGCAGTGGCTAAAATAGCAATTGATTTAAAAAAAGCATTTCTACAATGAGAATTCAAATTATGCATCCAAGAATGTGAGCCAGCACTAGGACTAAGCAGCTGGCCACCAACAGCCTCAGGGTGAGGACTATTTTCTTGCAGCAGAATGAAACCAGGGCCACTGACTGAGTGTTTGTGGGGCAGAGCAGAGTGGAAGGCACAAATAACATGGCCCTGCCTGAATCTACAACAGGTGAGAGGTGCACAGCTCAGAGCTCATGGCACAAACTGCAGGACTTTGCAGGGATGGAGGAGAGTTTTTCTCCAGTCATGAATTGAAGCAGGATTAAAAGCAGTACGTGGAATCTCCTTCCTTCAGAACACTGTTCACAGCAAAGCCCCGGCTGCAGAATATTGCTGAGGTCATTATAGACCTTCAGATGTTTCAGTGAGGTCACCTGAAATTGGTACAGACACAAGCCAAGTGGGCTCAGCAGTATTTGCCTATTATGTAGCTCTGCTGGAGATGATGATCCATGTAGGAAGTGTGGTGTAAGGACTCAGCAGAATAAAGTTACCTGTTTGCTTCCAGCTCCTCCTGACTTACTTGGGAATCCTCAAGTAATCCATGAGTGGGCAGCTGCTGCCTGCCTCATCTCTTGCTATCCATCCTCACCCAGCATTGATGCAACCAGCCTTACACCAGAACTGTTCTCCAACCCTGCCTTGCTCTCCCCCTACTTCCACCAGGACCCAGCCTGCCTGCAGCACTTCTGGTGAGGTCAGAGCTAGCAACATTTAAGGAGTTTTTGGTAAACAGAGTTGAATTTTGGACGCTGTGTTGAGGGATATGGTTTAGTGAGTATGGTTTAGAGGTTTAGGTGATTGGTGGATGGTTGGATGATCTTGTAGGTCTTTTCCAACTTTGGTGATTCTGTGATTCTGTGAATCAACGCACCAGTCCACCATAGCTCAGAAGCACCAGCAGTGTTCTTCCATGGGAAGGATCAGGCACAACCCCAAACTGCAGGGCTGTCCCTAAGCACCCTGCTGGAGGACAGGGGTGGAAACCAGCACTAGTTTCAAAGAACAGTTCACGATGACACATTCAAAGATAGAGCTAAAATTATCACCAGTTCTGCTCTAAGTGCAGTGACTTTGAAGACGCTTTGGACTGATTCTGTTTTACAGAACAGAGCTCTGTATCACCCCACATCAATGCAGCTCAGGACACATTGAGGGCAGCCAGATCTGCAGCCTGGTGCTGTGAGATCCCAACACTTGGCACTTAGGGGAACAATAGCATTAAGGGAGATCACTGCCTGTTGTTTTTTTTTCTTTAGCTCATTTGTTCTTAGCATTAGCAACAAAAATAGAGGGGATGCTATTTTAAAAGACACATTAATATGTCTTGAAGCTCTCAAGAGCAATGGGGAGTTTTTGCCTGAGTACTCCAAGCCAAGGGCAGCCAGCAATTACATTTTAGTGATGAGTCTGTCAATAGCATGGGATGGGCCAGATCCCGGCTCTGCTGTCTTGCACTCATTCTTGCTCAACACATTTCTGGGCTGCAGAATTGCTCAGAGGCAGCTCAAATGAAAAGGGCAGGAGCTGAGAGATATATCCTGAGTTGGAAAGGACCCATAAGGATCACTGAGATGCTGATGGCTATTGCAGGTCCATTGCTACTCACAGTCTAGGTGCCTTGGATAGCGTTGTCCTTGTGTCTCATGCCCAAGGCCTTGATGTTTTCTCTTAGGACACGTAATGCAGCAATGAATTACCTTTTTTTCTCAGCTCTTCATACCATGAAAGAAATCAGCATGCTGGTAAAAAAGGCAACATGGTCTCAAACTGGTACGATGTACATCTAGAGCTGAATACTCATAACAAAAGAAGTGCTGTGTCCCAGCATGTCACATAATATTCTGACTTCTGTTTCATTCTCTGCTCAGCACAACTGTTTTTCATACCCATTTTTTAAACTCCAAATCTCAGTTTTTTGTAAGATCATAGGCAATAGGCATGTGACATGAGTCAAATGAGTGAATGAAAGAATCAGATGCAATCCACTTTGCACTTGTTGCCTTCTTTTAATCCTAGTGAAAGAGGCATTTGCAGGGAAGCCCTTCAATTTGGGTCTACGCTGAAGAAGAGGGACATGGTTTAGTGGGTACGGTGTCGATGGGTCAACATTTGGACTAGATGATCTTAGAGGTCTTTCCAACCTTAAGGATTCTGTGATTCCTTGAAGGAGTTTTCCATTTTGGAATTTGAACTGCTGATTTACAGTCCCTCAGTGAGTAGATCCCATTCACTGACCATCCCAAGGATGCTCTGCAGGAGCTTGCTGACTGATGTGGGAGGTAGCACGTCTGACTATTATGAATCAGTTGTGATTTACTCCTGGCTCATCAGAAGTGGATAATTTCTCTTGGTTATTTAACAATGTTTTTGAACCACAAGGATCATAAGAATGAAGGCTCTATTCCTGCCACTGACCTAGAAAAGTCTTTCTTTCTTTCCAGAGGGGCTATATTTTTCAAGTGCTTGAAACCTTACAATTAGGCATTTCTCTCCTTTGGGGGAGGCAGTTGTATGCCATCACTTCTCCTTCAAGATTTGATTATGAAGCTGATGAGCCCCTAAAACTGTAGCTGACCTGCACTGCCCCATTGGAGCAGTTTCATCTGCCACTCACAGGCTACCCCAGCTCCCAAGCCTGCTGCTTGTAAGCCTGTGCTTCTAAATTTGTCTCCCTTACAGCACTGCTGGTGCTGCAGCTGGCATTATTAATTCCATTTCATTAACTGGTTGTCTTAATGGACTGGAAGACAAAAGAGAAGACAGTCCTGAGACCACAGCATTGGCTGGGCCTCAGGAGATCTGTGTTCAGCCCTTGTGTCTGCCACAGGCTTCCTGTGTAACCTCGGGAATCCTTTCTCTTGGGTCTCTGGGTCCATTTAAATTTGGGGCAGCATCTGCTTTTTAAGCTTTCTTTCTGCAACACCTGGCACAACATCTGTTCTCTAGCAAAGGAACTGCATGCATTTTTGTAAACAAGTTGCAGACAAGTGTTACTGCTATCTTTTGGACCAATGGAGGTCAAGCATGGTTGTGAACATGTGTTTGGATTGCATTGCTTGTGGAAATGGTGAAATCCTGCCTGGTGCTGGGTAGAGGTGAGGGGGGATGAGGAGCCTTCAGCCTCAGGAGACAAGGGGACACATACTTGTAGCAAATTCTTGAAGCAAGGTCTGACTGAGCTGCAGATCCTTCATCATATGGATGGCATTCCAAAAGCTCCACTGGTACTTCCAAAGCTTAACAGTCTCCAAATTTCAAGTTACGTGTTCTTACACAGGCGACACAATTCCCTTTCTTTAGGCTCAACCTCTGTCCTGTCCCAGGGGTCTCTCCATCATGATTTGCAGGTGAAATAGTGCTGTTTCAGGCTCAGGGCTGTATGGTATGGTCATACTCCCTGCAGATCCAGGGCTGGTGACAGAGGGGTGTCGTGTCAGAGTTCATTCCATTGGCTCTCCCCAGGGAATCAGGCCTGGTATGCTCTAGCCAAGTGCAAACACAACTACAAACTGTGCAAACACAACTGCAAATTAAATCAACAACCTGAGGTTAGAGACTCAGCCTCTAAATCAGGCTAGCATCCTCGCGGGCACCCAGGAGTGCTGGTGAATGGGGTTGCAGAATTTCTGTTGGCTCCTGTAGCCAATATCCCTCCTATGAACCTGACCCTGGGCAGTGGGCAAAGGTGCAGAGTGGCACAACACAAATCCTAGCGTGTTCCCACAAAAAAAGCCATTTTCTTTGGGGAACAGAATCATCCATGCATTAGAGACAGAGGTGTGCAGATGCTGTGGCCATGCAAGCACCAGCTCAACCAACACACAATTGTCATGGCAACCCCAGCTTTCCCTGGAAAACAGCAGCAGACCACTGACATGCAGCTGGATGCATGCTTACCACTGCAGCCTGCCCCCAGCCCTGCTGCTGCCTACTCTGTGGGTGTGAGCATCTGGGTACCAAGTGGCACCTTGCAGAGGAGAGGAAGGGATGGTGCTCACCCAGATGCTGCTGTTCAAAACCATTATCAGGCTGGAGGGATGCTGAGGTGTCAGCTGTTAATATAGAAAAACAGTTGGCTGAGGTTGCAGAGGATGTGGAGATGGGTCATGGGGCCAAAGGGTGATGAATGAGGTGTGCAGTAGTAGTGTGCTAGGGGAAAAAAAAGAGAGAGGATGTAAAATAGAGAGGTATGACAGGAATTGTCAGTGCAAGGCTGTGGGATGAAAGAAACAAAGAGGGAACGTGGTGGGGCTCTGCTGAGAGCCAGCAGAGCAATGGCTGGAGAAATATTTTGCCAGTGAAGCAGCTCTCTGATTTTCAGATGTTGCTCCAGGCCTCCAGGGTAACCAGAAGAATTAGATCAGGAAATGATGTGCCATAAGCGCTGTCTAGAAAGTGGTCAGAGTTGCGTTCGCTGGGGAAAAGCACAGGGAAAATGGTTTTGTGGGACGATTTAGGATATCATATGGAAGAGCAGCTACGGAGGAAAGCAGCCACGGCTGAGTACTGGGGTGCTGGCCCTGCCCCATACATCCCCCCCATGGGGCACAGGGTCAGCAGATCCCATAAGATAGGTGAAGCAAGCTTCTAGCAACACATCAGCAAAATACGTAATGAAAAAATCACACCCTGGAGCCACAGCTCATGAGGGACTTAGCATCAGTCATCCCTAAAACGAGGTATTTTGTATACAGAGGTGCAAAATGAGGAAAAAAAGAAGGAAGAAATGCACAGCCCAGATAAATCCCTTGAACTTGTGGAAGTGGACTTCTTTCAGAAAAACAGACTCCATCTTTGAGTACTTGAATAACACGTATCCTCACCCCCTCTCTGCACACAATGAGAAAGCCTTGATGTGGATGCTGACGTCGAGTATCTGAGGAAAGACAATTTCATTTTCTATTCTCAAGGCCGAAAGATTAAAGATAGATCAGCAAAACTATTTCACATTTAGAAAACCCAACTAAAAGAGCTAAGGAATTGAGATTCGCCTGATGATACTGTTAAACATCTTAAGCCACATTTTCCTGATTGCTTCTGCAAAGGAAAGATAACTCCCTGAGCTTAGTGTGAATATGCAATAGGAACTATAGATTGAATTTGAATATATTTAAGAGCAAAATTTTTTGCTTTCTGTATCAATTAATAAGCCGCATGCAAGCTCACTGGACAAAACGTAATAAGGAAAATGCTTCCCTTGTATCACAGCACTCTGTTTCAATAATGGATATTGTGTGGATATGGCAGAAGTAGCAGCAATTTCAGGGAATATCATATCTGTAAATAAACTGCACATGAACGACACAGGGCAGAAGAACAGTGCTTTATGCATGAATAATGGATTTTCTTGCAACAGGTTTAGCTTTGGCAGAAACTGAGGAATTCCAAAAGGAAAGAGCAACATAAGACTGGGTGAGCCTTGCACAGGGTCTGCTGGGATTTCTGAGTTGCTTCCCCATCTTTCACACCTTGAAGGCATTTCAGTTTGATGAAACTTTCTGGCTGAGACAGTTACCACCAAATACCCCTTCCTCTTTGTAAATGACCAAACATTTCATTCTGAACAAAAACATTTGGATTGAAATCATAATAAATTTAAGAAAACTACAATCTTTGTATATTCAAACAAAGAAAGGCAAATCCCAAGTTCAAGTACTTGGTTTTGGATGAACCTCATCTATCACAAGCATGGTGGATATGATCTGATGCTGCTGAGACTTCACTTTGGAAGGAGCAGTTGTTTCCTTTTCCAAAAGACTTGCTTTTCAATTGTTTTATTTTCCTCTTTTTCCCCTTCCTCCAGGTAGTCTGACATTCAAAGTGATCAAAGATCCTTGCAAACTGCAGCTTCTGAGTTCCAGATAAATATAGCCACGCTGTTCTGCATCTGTTTGTTTTCCCCAGGTTGCAAACCTGCAGTTGAGACCTACTTATTTGGGAGGAGGGCATGCAGAAAGCAAGGCGAGGCACAATGCACAGGGACAGGTTGCTCACAGGGAGGCACAGAGGGGACAATGGAAATGTCCACAACCAAAGACTCATGACACCCCCAAGCCATACCAACAACAGGGGAACAACCCTGAGCCCTCCCAGATGTGGTGAATCCATGGGTAGGGCAGGAGAACCCCAACCCCAAGCCACACATACCCACATAACACAATATATTTTGGCTTCCCAATTAGCTGGGCAGTAAAAGCAGCCATTATTTTGAGCATCTTTAGTGCCAGAATCCTTCTGTCACATTTCCCCAAAGCTAAATAATTCATGAAGGGCTCTGATTAGTGGGAATCTCATGGAACCAGCAGGCAACACATGGTGATGTTTATTTTTACCTCTTGACATCTGAGGGTGGGGTTTTGTGAAGAGGCCAAGGATGGATGGGTTTCCTGGAGCTGAGATGGGAGCTGTCTTGCGGCACTGCCTCAAGCACTGACTGTGCCACGCAGACTTGGGTAGGCCCCTGCCTCTTCCCCATTCCTCTCTCATTTTGCCCTCAAATTGCAAATAATCTGTTTTTCACTGTGACCCACAGAGGGGAGAGGCCACCCAGTACATGCACAGAGGTATCACCGAGCAATATGGGTCCCTTTGAGGTGCATAAGTGCAGAGAACAGCACGACCTCCCCCTCCTGAGGGTAGGAAATGAAGGTAACGCAAAGGAATTACATCTTATAGCCTTGGCCATAAGAACACCTGCTTAAAACCCCCCTCTCCACTCTGTTTCAAGCACCTGAGCAGAAAAGTGGCAAGTCCACATGGACAGGAAGGATGCTTCTAACCCTGGTAATAACACTAGCCTAGCACCCCTGAAAGTTACCCCTCCAAAGGCAGTTCCTCCTCTGCTTATGGGATCTTCCTCACCTAGAGCTTGATACAAACAAGAAATCCATTACTCCTTGCAAGGAAAAGCAAACAACTTGGAAATCATCTGCTTTAAGCCTGATTCTGTCTCATCCAACATGTGTTTCCATGGAAGCAGAGGACGGAGCGGGCAGCCTGTGGCTGCAAATCACTGTTATTTCACTGCTCCTGAGTCTGAAGAGACAAATGGATCATTAAAAATAAAATCGAAATTTAAAAAAGCACTTTTGAGAGTAGATAGGTGATATTTAGTGCTACAGTGGTGCTTTTGGGGTCTGGGGTCCAATCACATTCCAGCTGAACAAAGCTGAGCTTTAGCTTGTTCTCAGAGGGAATGGAGTATGTGCTGAATAAAATGATTTTTGTTCTTTTGTTGATCGCATCGGTGTAGTGATTGTGTGAGACCAGAGAATGGCAGCACAGCACACAAAAGGAGTTATATAAATGGATTATAAAGATGTTTTCAGCATGGTTTGGAGGAGCATATTGCAAAGAGAGTCCAAAATGAGGATGGTTTAGGAAGGAACAGTTTATACCTGCTGATGCAGACCTGGTTCAGATCACAGGACTAAGTCTCCTGAAGCTGTCACTCTATTAGTCTCATCAACATGGTCACTGAGCAGAAACCACTGACCACTGAGGATGTGACTATAGCCACAAAGTCTTCTGCTCTTAGCTAGCATCCCTAGGCATAACTGCATTCAGACAAAACACAGTTCCTAACAGCTGACAAGCAGACTGCAAACATGTCTTCTTGCTTCTGAGCCAGGCACATTTCACTGGGAGTAATTACCATGTATCCTCAAGTATGGAGCTGAACTTTGAGCTGTCTCTTACCCACAGCATTGCAGATCCGACTACTTGCCTTCTACTGACTCCACAGAAAGCAGTGGGGCCAAATGCATGCAGCCATTACATGTGCAAATGCAAAATGTCCTTTTGGTATTCATCAGCCCCCATGAAACAAAATCTGTTTCACAGCAGCCTACCTTCTACCAAGATATATTCTCACCAGTTATGTTTTGGTTTTTTTTTAATTGAATACCAAGCAAAAAAAAAAAAGAAAAAAAAGACAAGAACTATTATTTAGAAAATATAGTTGCAGAGTCAAGTGAACAACAAATTCTGAGTTTTAAGCGCCTGAGATTTTCCTCCACTCTGAGTAATAGGTTTGGAGCTGCTCTGTGTAGCTGCCTGAATACTGTGATCAGTGCTGCACTGAATTCTGATACATGTGGCCTAATGACAGCTTCATGTGGATCTATTATTTAAATTTAGTAGATGGCTTCCAGGACATGCAGAACTGGAAAGAATGAGCCAAATCAGCTCAAGTCTGTTGGATTCTACATCCAAACAGGGAAATATGTGAGATGAAGGTAAATCTGTCAGGGAAAATGAAGTGCTTTACCTTGGCTCAGACTAACCCTATTTCAAGAGCCTACAAAGAACCCAGATAACTGTATCAGCAATTCCTGATGAGAAAATGGCAGTGCCACTACAGGTCTCATTCTTGCCTTTTCCAGCGTTGAAATTTATTGCTAGAAGCAGGTTTCAAGCCAGCAGAGCCAGCCAGGGCAGGACCCCACCAACTCTGCTCTACACGGGCTGGCACTAAGCACCCACATCCCATCTGCAGGAAGCAGTAAGGGGCCATTTTTCACCTTTGATCAGTGCTTGCATCCCACCCACCAGGAACTGGCTGGTGGTAGCATGCTGTACCATACTGGGGATTCAGAATTTATTACTATATGTAAATACAGACATCAAATTACAGCACTGATTGATTTCTACACTGGGCAAGACACTGAGTGCCCACTTGACTTAACGGCCCAGAGGTGAAAGGCTCCTGTATCCCATCCCCAGCCATGAATCCACAAAGATGAATCTCTTCCAGTTTTCCATGTAGCTCAGCAAAGGAAGAGCAATGCACCTGAATTACTGGTCCAAACAGGAATGAACCGAAAGGCAAGAGGGCAAAGTAGTGCAGATGAGTCTGGAGGATATCAGGAAGGCATTTCCCTCTAGGCAATGCAGGAGATTGATTCATAAAGTCACAGAGCAGCATAAGCCAGACAGGAGACAGCTGAAACACATCAGAAACTGGCTGAGGGAGAGGGAGAAAGCTGTCAATAAAATCAAACAGTATGGCAAAGGGAGGAGGCAGGAGAATGGAGGCTCTTAGGGCAGTTAGAAAGCTGGTGCTTTCCTCGTGCTGCATGTCAATGACCTTGAGACTGATGCCATTATCTAACAATGCCAAATTGTAGGAGGCACAGAACAAATTAATTACAAATGGGAGATTAGGCTTACAGTCTGATAAGCAGCACATGGAGTTCAACGAAGAGAAGTTTTAATGAGATTAAGTGACAAAGCCATCACTTAGAAGGAAGCATTAAACAGACTACAGACAAGGAGAGGGAACTGAGGGTGAAGGCAGTAAACTGTTAAAAGCATCTGTGTTATTAAAAAGCAAAGTAAAGAAGGCCTGCACTTCTCAAAGAGGAACGGGGATGACAGTGGGTGTGTAGGCACAGCCACAGGGACTCTTCCCCTGAACGTGTTACACACTGGCTGTTCTGGTCTTGGGGAGAAGCGATGGAGCAGAGCAAGGGAAGCCCAGCAGCCATTTGGTATCAGCACAAGGAGCAAAGCATTGGCTAGCTTGGTAGAATTACAGCCAGGAACAGCCTAAGGGATGGCCCAGATGGTTACAAGGGTCACTGCAGTTCCTGCAAGGATGGCAATGGATTGGGACTCGATGGGCAAGACTGTAGGTCTGGCCTGCTTCCAGAGAGAGTGAAGCAGGATGTCAGGTGGTAGCAACCAAGGAAAGAAACGGGTCAGCAGCTAATATTTCAGTCCAAGAAGGGCATATCTTAAATTATAATAGCTACTGCAAATGATGAATAATTAAAACAGACCACTTGGTCCTCCAGACCTTACGTACTTCCACTCCTCTAACATACAGCAGAAGCAGCATTTTTAGTACATGGCAGGAGGTATCATCTGCTGACACGGCCTGGCTGTGCTTCATCTCCCATCAGAGCTATTGTGTCCTAAGTGAAAAGGAGAAAGGGCAACATCAAAGCCAGGGCTGACCTCAGCCAGCACAAAATGGTGTAGTTTCCTGGTTTTGTGCCTTAAACAACCCTCCTTAGACCAAAATTCATTCTGTAGACTCTCCTAGCAGAGAATCTTACTGCACATGTCCGTCTTGGCCAACAGAAGATCCTGGTAGTGGCTCCATACACTACAACTGGAATAAGATCTGAAAACAGTAATCATCCCAGAGCTTTCTTTCTCCTTATGAAGCCAGGATGAGATTTGTGTGTGTTAGGAAAGGCATCTAGCACTACAGCCTTTCAGAGTCACCTGCTATTCCTCTGACTTCACTTGCAATGCAGATTAACCAAACACAGATCCCTGGGTGCTCTCCAATACACAATTCCAGCAAATATTTACATCCTCTCCCTTCCTATATTGGCTTGACAAAAAGATAGACAAAGGGTGCCTCGGCATTTTAGAGACCTTTCAGTCTGGTCAGTAAAAGTGAAATCCTGCAGGATTTCCCACAGCTGAGAGCGTGTTGTATCTCCCCTTCCCGGAAAGGATCCAACTATCATAATAAATCTTGTTCAAGAAGAAAACAACAGCAACCAAACCACAAACCCAAAGCATGGCAGATCCTTCTGCAGTGATTCCATTTTTCAAGTCTCCTTTCACTTCAGTGGGGATCAACTGCAATGAGCTAACAAAGATGGTCTCTCCCAGTCTCTGGGGAGAAACAGCCACGAGAACGGACACTGAAAACTGGGACTCTCCAGCTAACTAACAGGACACAGCACACATCAGATGCTCTGGAGGCTTCACAGAGACACAGAGCTTACCTTGGGAGTCATACATTTATCCCGAGAAAACACAAACCTTGGTATTTTAGGAAGAATATGCTTTCTACATGTTTCCTTGTTTTCAACTCTAGGAGTTAGACTTGATTATCTTTATGGGTCTCTTCCAACTTGGGATAATTTATGATCTTATATTCTATATTTCCCTTTTTTTCAGCCAGTGTTGGCAGGGACAAGCTGATAACTCAGCCTGGGTCAGCCACAGAGACCTGCTGTCAACACTGTTTTTTGGCATTTACGGGAAGTGGATGGGAGGCTCTTATCTACAGAATTCTACATATATCTAATACACACATATATTTATATATATATATGGGTCTGATTCAGATGTGTTAACTGCAGATTTTAACTTCACCCTTGCCCACAGGGCAAAGTAAAGCCTGCATCTGAATAACTCCTGACTTGGAGCAGAAAATCTCAGTTGCTGGGATCTCCAAATCAGAACAGGAGCTGAAGCCAAGTGCATTGAATATTTTCTTCATGAGTACTCAGGAGAGCTCAGCTATATGTAGCAGAGCCATTTGCGTGGTGATTGAGGCAAGATTTCTAAGTCTTGGCAGCCAGAGAAGCGCCAGGGAAAAATTCTGCTCCTCGAGCAGGGCTCTAATTACTGCACAGCCAGGCTTCTGAGCTCACAGTTATCACTGAGCTCACACTGATCTTTTCTGCTTCCCCACATAGCATCAGGTTTGGGTCAGATGGCTTCTACTCACCCCAGACGCTCCTCTTAGCTGCTGCTGTGAGTTGCAGGGCAATAAACAGGAAGGATGGACACCAGGTTGGATAGAGCTCTGGAACCTCATCTAGTGCTCAATCTAGTGGCTGGCAACCCTACCCACAGCACAGGAATTGGAAGCAGAGGATCCTTGAGGTCCCTTCCAACCTAAGCCATTCTGTGATTCTGAGAGATTTCATCTGCAGATGAAGCACAGAGGAAAGATGCTGAAAAATTCATGGCTGATTTTAACCAGGGAGGACCAGAAAATCAGAAAGCAACTCTTTCAAAGAAGACAAAGGGAGATGGCACATTCTTTGGAGAGATATGGCTGACAGGATACGTGACAAAAGAAGGCAAGGGCAGCACGTTCTACCAGGATAGAAGCACTAGGGGCAATAAATGATGACAAAGAAAAAAAATTAGCTCATCCCTTCTGATGACCTTCAAGAGGAAGACAATCTCTATCCAGAGAGACAGTCCTCCCTTGGCTGCTAACCCTTAAATGAGAGTGAGGAGGAGCGGATCCAGAGTCCATTCCTTCTGATCACTCAGGTGCACTGCTTGCACTGGAGCTCCGTGGGTTAGCCACACCTTCTCACCTGGTGTTCAACCATTCAGGCTGTTACCTGGCAATTCTGTTGCACAGGAATTAATTTTCAGACTCTGTGGCTCTACTTGCTGTATTGCAGTTGTCCCATCAGTGCCTCTGGCCTTGGACAGCCATGGTCCCAGACAGCTGTAAGATGACTATTCCCTACTCATTGCTAAACTCTTCAAAGAAAAGGTTTCTCTGGAAAAAAAGGTCACAAATTGAGCTAACCCAGGCTCACAAGCATCACTGAAGTCACACCAGAATTCATGGCCAATGTGCTCACTGTCCCTTACGAAGGGCATGCAGCAACCCAGCACTTAGGAGTTGGGATCCCTGGCCAGATTCTCCATGCAACCTGTGACATTCAGGCATTTGGCTGACATGTCATCTGACATTTTCCTTCCAGCACCTTCATTTATTTCCCTTTGCAGCGTCAGTTTGGATGGCCAGCTTTATGAATAATTCAGCACTACTATGCACAAAACTGCTCTTCAGCTTTTTTCTTCTTTTAAGCTTCATTCCAGCATAACCTCCCCTTCACTGCTTCTGGAGGAGCAAAACCTACAAGTGGAAAGCACATTGCCACAGCTATATGGGCATACACCTGTATACATGGGAATTATCCATTTGATAGAAATGAAATGTTACTCAAAACTCTTCTTACCTTTCTGCTCCTGCTCATTGCCACTTGGAATGATACGGACACCCACTAATTTCTTACAGACATATAGCAGATGTAAGGGTCAACAACCAGGCTATAGAGACAGTTTTGCAAACCAGGAAATGGACTCAGAAATAGAGGGGTCATTTCCCAGTTCTGTGGCATATTCCTGGTGTTGTTGCACTGAAATCAATTTATCTCACTCAACAAATCCATTAATAACATAATAAATTAGTCAACCACAGTCCCTTTTTCAACAGCTTTCCCAGGCAAAGGGGCTTTAAGATGAGCGTGCATGTATTTCAGCAGCCATCTGTAAAATGAGGATGTTATCATCTCCTTTCTTGCTTTGTCTGGAAATCTGTTTCGCTGCCCCTCACTGCCAATCTGCAGCTCCAAGAAAAGCAACGTTCTAAATATGGCCAAAACCTGTAGGCATGCTGCTCCTAATAGTGCTATTGCTGGGACTGAGCCATCTTTCCTTCCCCAAAATTGCAGCACTCAGACCCTTTCCCTGAGAGGAGCAAGGGCTGTTTCTCTGGAACGTTGAACATTATTGCCCACGCAATTCTGACCTAATTTGTATGAGCAATTACTCTGTCTGGGAGCACCAGGCAGCACAGTCAGCACATAACATCCAGCTGCAATAACTGCCTGTACAAATAAAGTGTAGAGGTGACTGCTTGTTTCAGAAAACACGATTGCTACTATTTTATTAAATCTTATTTTTTACAACTCCCTGGCTGGAGAAAGCCTTGTTCTTTTGTGTGAGGTTACACGTGGGTGTGCTTTTTCAGCAGCAGCAAAGCTCCAGTGCAGACATCTGAAACAAGCAGTGAATGTACTCCTTTCTCTTTGGATGTGACTTCCATTTCCTGGAAAAGCTTCTGCACTTAACCTAAGCAGTGAGCATAGCTGCTCTTGTATCAATGGTACATTAGTTGACAAAGTAATCTTCAGAAATGGTGGCTATTAATCTCTGCTGGCTTTTCTATGAGCTCTCATGCCCTGCTCCCTTCCGGCTGCCCAGATGCAGGCTGTGTTTGGTGGATGCTATCAGCATTTCATCAGGACATATGCAATAACTCCACCTGCATCTGTAAGGAGCAGTCTCTATCCACCAGAGAGACAGAGCAGAAAACACTGTCTGTGCAATGCCTGCCTCTGACGACAGCACTGCAGTGAGCGTGGCTGCTTAGAAATGAGCTGCTGTGAAAACAGCACCGCTGGGACTGCCAGACTCTAGATTTTGATCTCACACTGCTGTGGATCCCAAGTAACTCCACACGAGGCAGAGATTTATAGCAGCCAGGCTGTGGGTGCTATCAGACCTCAGAAACCTGCAGCTGTTCTTTTCCTTAAATTCTGCAACCTCATTGCACCTGCTAGTCAAAAGATAAGAAGCAATTTCAAATTATCCCATATTGTGGTCATTTATATGAAATGTGTAGCTCCAGCAGTGTTTACATCCAGCCAGATGATGCAGCAACACCAAGAGCTGTTCCCCTGACAAATTATTCTTGAGGATCCAGTTTGGAAGGGGGCAGTCTTTACTGATATTCCTACTTTATCTCGTAATCTGGATGACCTAATGCAAAATCCATAATGCAGGTTAAATGTATTCTCTTGAAAGCCTTCTTCCTCTAAGACATGGCTTTTTGCAAAGGTAATACTGCTTATCTGTATCCACTTTGTTCTTCTCAAGTTACCCAAGCTTTAAGGACTCCTGAGGTCACCTCTCAGCAGTTTGCACTCTCATGGACTGAATTGTGCTTTATGTTCATATGACCTGTGGAACAGCTTGCACTTCTTTTCCAGAGATTGTAGGGAAATACAGGAAAGCATCACAGAATCACAGAATAGCTTCAGTTGGAACGGACCTCAAGAGATCACTGATGCCATGTAAAATAACAAGACACCCGACAAGAAATAAATGACAATCTTTGTTATCGTTGTCAGAGCTGATTTAAGCAACATTAGCATCACCAAGTGTCACCACCACAGGTAGGCCTGCCTCTGTCAGACCTGTGGTCAGCCAGATTACTGCCATCCAAAGTGAGCTGTTCTTACAGAGCATTATATTTTTCCATAATTATTTCTATTCCTCACACACAGATGAAGTGCTTTGAAAGCAGAACACCAAAATGATGTCTCACTGTTACAGTTTCCATGTAACCACCAAGCTGCTGAGAGATGGAGGAAAAAGAGAGGAAAGCTGGGATGTGTCTCTGCAAAAAATAGCGCATTCCTGAGTTGGTTAAAAGATAAGAGTTAAGAAAAAAATCGCTGCAGTAATAAAGAAAATAATAAAACAAACAAAACAAAGTGGTAATCAAGATAAGGTTAAGAGTCAAAATAACAGAAATGCCAGATGCTGTTTCTCTGGGGGACAAATCAAACCTTTTGAATTGTTGGATCACTGCATATCTCCTACGTAGTCCTAATTCACATGACCACAACAGCTTCCCAAGAAAATAAAATCCCTTTTTCAGTTGATACTGTTATCATATCCCAATCAGAAATGTACTCTCAGAAGCTAAGGAAAAACATCAGTAAAATCAATATCCAGCTCCAGCTTTTATTCTCAGTGAAGGAGAGCACCCATCACACACACCCTTTCCAGAACTTCAGTACAGTCAAATACTTTAATTTTAACCTCATGCTATCTGCCAGCTGAATAACAACATCTGGGGAAATCCTTACTCAACCTAATATCTGAAGAATTACAGGATTAAGCCCAAAACAAGCAAAACATTGCTGTACCAAGGCATCTGGGGAACTGTCACTGCAATCAGATCCTCAATGCTACAGTCACAAAAAACAAGCAATTTGGCCTTAGCAACATCACCTTACCCGAAAGCTGAGTCATTGTTGATGCCAAGAGACACAGAAAGGGGCATCACGACAAGATTTGAGCTTACAAAATTTGCTTCAGCTGTGATCAACTCTGCAACTGCATAGGAATGGAAAATCACTTGTGTGCAGGATTACTTTCCCCTTACAGCCTTCCCCAGGAGCAGGACCTTGTGTGCTTGGCTTGGCAACGTGTGGACACAGACTTGGACAAGGACACAGGTAGCCATGAACTAAGTTCAAGCCAAGTTCAACAAGTTCAGCCATGAACTTGTGCAGCCCAGCTGCAGAGAAAGAGGTCTAGACTTGTAACACATCTTTACTCTTTGGATCTGTTCTCGGCGGGTTCCTGTTTGTATACAGATACCCTGCAACTCTCTGCTCTTGGCTTAGATATTGCCATGCATGTCTTTGATATAGAAACGCTTCATACAACCATCAGGCACCTGTGCACAGTCATACAAGTAGCTCTTTTTAATATTTTTTTACTGGTCAGAAGGTAATCTTGTATTCTTGGCCTGGCAGAAACATTTCTAAACATCGTCCTGTGCCATACCTACTGGAGAGCTCTGTTGGAGCACTTTGTCTTTCAGTGATTCTTCAGAGGCAGTCTTAAAGAGAAGCTATATGAAAACAGAAGGATGAGGTCTACAAATTTTTATAGCTCTCTATTTAGCTCACAAACAGACAGTGGAGTGGATTGCAGTCCCAAGAGAAGATGTATGATCTGCCTACATTAAACTGCATCTAATTTTAAAAGCACCTCTGAGCATCCAGCCACTGTGTTAAAGCTTTGACACTCATACATTATAAGTTTGGCCTTACTCAATATACAGGGAGCACAGCCAAAAGTCAGGGGAGAGAACAGATGCCAGAGATGCAATGGCTTATGCTCAAGATACAGATGACAAAGGTTGAGACCCGAAGGATATGAGATTTACTAAGACATTTCTAAGGTCATGCTGCAGTGTATGTGCAAAGAATTATAGAATCACAGAATCACAAGGTTGGAAAGGACCCACAAGATCGTCTAGTCCAACCGCCCTCCCATCACCACTGCTACCACAAGCAC
>JAOWBP010002559.1:49088354-49105644 GCA_028571105.1 Tragopan temminckii | reverse complement strand
GGATGGGGCATCCACAGCCTCCTTGGGCAACCTGTTCCAGTGCCTCACCACCCTCTGGGTGAAAAACTTCCCCCTAATATCTCACCTAAACCTCCCCTGTCTTAGTTCCAACCTAAGCCATTCTGTGATTCTATGACACAGGATGAATGTGTGACCTCCACAGTGGTTCTCCTGCTTCAGTCTCTAGTGTCAGCTGCTTTTGGAAGACAATTACACATGAGATGCACAGCTATCATGAACAAGGGCCTTTCCACTCTAGTAGATACACCTGGTAAAACGATTCATCTGAGAAGAAAGCAGCTTTTATATCAAATGCTGGACAGGACAGCTCTGCAGATATTGCTGATTCATCTGCAGATTTGTGTCAAAGTTACAAGCAGTGATAAAGAGAAATAGCTAGCACAGTAAGAAGGCTTTTTCTTCTTTTTTCTTTATCCATCCCCTTTTGCTGTGTTTTCAAAGAGATAGAAGGGGAAAGCCAGAAGACTTTAGGGCAAATGAAGCATTATGCATCTTCTGGGAAAAGCCCATTTTGAAAGTCTACCACAGTGAGTGAGCCAAAGGGCATTTGGAAGAGAAGCACATGATCACTAGCTAAGATTAAGCAGTAGGTTGTGCTAAAAAAATTTCTATTGACCTTCTTGCCAACAAGCTTGGTGTTAAGAAACAACAGAAAAGCAGTGATTGTGGGATAGTTCAATTTCCACCCTATTTTCAGCACTCAGCCCTCTCTGGTAGTCAACTCATAACACATGTACGGAAAGCTGGTCAAATAGACAAAATGTTCATGAGGAAATGAAGGCACAGAGGAGGAAAGAGGCAGCCCAGGAACAGACAGCAAAAGAAAATAAGAGCTGATGGACTAATGGGGCAACATAAAGGAGAGAAGGTCCCACACGGGGATTGGCAGGGCAAGAAGAGAATCCCAATCCTTGTCTATAGCTTGTGCTTTGGCACACATCATAAAATCATTGAGGTTGGAAAAGACCACTAAGTCCAACCATCAAGCCATGAATGAACCACAGGCTGGGTAATTTTGTGATTTTCTTCATAGAGGAAAAGCACAGAAGAATGCTGAGAACCTGCAGGTAAAAAATAAAAATAAAAAAAATCTGGTGGCATAAGAACCTGGGGGCAAAGACCGATCTGGAGAAGGGAATAGAGGAGATAAATGTATATTGTACAGACGGGGGAAGGGATGGGGAGAGCAAGATTAAGCTATAAATACTCTACAGGTACCAGCATGAAGTGAAGAGAGGGAATTAGTCACTGTCTTAGGGGATGGGAAAAAAGCAATGGCTTGAAGACAAGACATAAAATTAAGCTACGTGTTAAGGTGTGTTTCTTGGCAGAGAGGAGTGGATGAGCAGGGATGGATAGATGGATGGGTGTCAATGGGAGCACATACAGCTCTGCCCTGCCAGCAGGTCCCCAGCATCCTCCCGGCATTGCTGCTACCAAGGTCTGCCTCTTGCACAGCAGCACTTCAGTTGAAAGCTGCTGGCTAAATAAAAGACTTCAGTTTGGCAAAAGAGAAAATTGCAGGGAAGTCATTCTGCTTGGAACCAAGCTGTAACAGAGTTGGTTTTTTTTAATGATTTTTTTTCAGTGAAACAAGAAAACAAACCAATAAAAATCACCCTAGGTCAAATCAATGTAATCTGACCCGAAGCAAAATGTCATAGATCTGGTTTACAGCACACCCACTTTGAACACCGAAGGGAAGAACTGGGGACTGGGGACCCTGATGGAAGCACACGCAAAGCAGTGCACACAGGGGGATGCCGTGGGGTGCTGACGTCTTCCCCACCCACCACCAGCTAGATAATATAGGCTGCAGCTCTCTTCAGAGCCAGCAGAGAAGCAGCTCTTAGCTTTACCCCAGCTTCTTCCCAAGTCCAGCCATTCAGATGTAAAACTCAAGCAACTCAAGTTTGCAGGCAGTCCTAAATCATGCTCAGAGCTCTTTTAGCTCCCAGCATTTTGGATTTGAGCCCATTCAATTATTCACCACCCCATATAGTTGCTATAGTAACACTGTATTGAGTATTATTAGAAATCACTGTCCCCGAATCCCATATATTAGAAGGAGCTGTGTGGCAGGGGTGAGCCATCTTCTCTTCCATTCTCCCACTCCCGACACCAGCTGATCTAAGCTGCTTCCTTCCCAATCTCACTGAGCTGCAGGGTGCAAAAAGCAGCACGCACCCCACTTGTGACAGGCCCTGGTTCCCCACCGAAAATTGTTTACACATCTCCTACAAGTGAATGAAGGAAACATGCTCCAATTTAAACACAGACAGTGGGTAATTTTATTTGCCCAAGCAAACAGGGAAAATCTGTGCCTTTCCACTGTTGTCCACAAGAATTTGCAGTATGACCTTGCAGAAATTAAAGTCGCCGAAGACCTTTTCTGAATATTTCCCATACAGTAACAAGAACCATCAACATTTCTTCTGTAGTTAAAGGTTAGAACAGTGCACATTCCTTGGGGGACATGAAATTAAGTCATTACAGAGCTGAGGATGGACGAAGAGGACTGCATTGAGGAAGAAAAAGGCTGTACTTTGCTCTGGAATGCAAGTCACCATCACCACATTCTTCCACTAAACTCCAGAGTACAAAGACAAAGCACAACACCGCAACCTTTTATAGACATCTTTTTATCCAAATGGCACAGGCCTCAGGTGCATCTCCTCCTGCTCCAAGGCCAGCAGACAGACACACAGCCACCGGTAGGAGGTAACATTAAAAGGGTTTCTGAGGGTTACACAGCTCCCAGCTCGATCCAAAATAGTCCAAAGACAATGAACAGTGTTTTGTTCCTTTACAAATTGGAAGCAGAAGAGATGAGGGAAGTCTGGGACAAGAAACTGCATGGAGAGTATTTCCAATCAGCTATTTATACCATGGCTGGCTCAGCTTTTACTTACCCTGAGGCCTTTTCACACTGTTCAACAGTGTGAAAGGGCCTTCACGTGGATAAATATTCAGGTCTGTCACTAAGGCATACACGGCATATGGGCAGACTCTTCATTTTTATGGTTTTTATCCACTTAAATACATCAGCTAGAGGCTTAAGGACTCAATGCCTACTTTAGACCAAGACAAGTGTCAATAGAAATTAAAATGAGATTTCTGGCTAGGCTGGCACCCCAGATCAGACCCCCACCTTTGTGGGGGGATCAGACCCCAATCCCTTCCTGGCCCTACTTTGGGTGTCCCTAAGTGGAGTCACCCAAGTTATTCAAAGAGGACAGCAGAAATGGCTTTTCCATCCTAACCATGAGATGTCACCTGGATATAACACACTGTCCCCCAGCACGGTTTATTCAGTCTCTGCATCTTTCAGCCTGCTCTCACGTAGGTTTGAGTCATCTCTGCACCAGGCGGCTAAACTACAGCAGAGCATCCCTGGTACAGACTCCAGTTTGTGATGAAACAGCCAAGAAGGGAAGCAGAAGGGAACCAGAGAGAGGAGTGCAGAGCTAAGAACTGGGTAGAGGAACCAGGAGAGATGGAAAAGGCAGAACTGTGTGGGAGCGGGGTGGAAACGGCAATGATGTGTTGAGATAAGCAGAGCAGAATGAGAATTAAGAGTGATGCAAAGGAAAGAAAACAAAAAACAACGGTAACAAAGGATGAGACAGGTAGAGAAAGAAGCAGACTGAAGCATAGGTGGGGAAGAGGAGCTTTAAGAGTGCTTAGAGAGACACGCATACCCTGTCTGTATGTAGTCTGATTGTTACTACATTTAATCTGCATTTCCCTCATTCATATTTATCCATCATGTGTTTCTGGGTTACTATTTTTAAGCATCTATAAAACCACATGAAGAGCCTTTGGAGGATGGGCCAGGCACTTCCCAGGCACAAAGAAAATCTCTTTTTAGATTAAATACAGAAAGACTATCAGAGCAAACCCAGTGAATAAATAACGCTGCTCCTGTGGAGGAAGTTATGGTGAGGAGCTATTCTCAGATGTGTGCACAGCCCCCAAAAGAGAGAATGTTTAGAAGTGAACAAGGATGTGGTGGCCTCAGGCCTTGCATAGCTGCAGGCATTTTACCTGGGAGGGAGAGGAAGCTTTTCCAGTCTGGACCAGCAAAGAGCACAAGGAGCAACACAGATGCAAAAGGCAGAGGAACAACTTTGTCCACAACCTCATGGCAGCATCTTTTGAATACGTCTATCCACACCTTTTTCCCATCCTTTGGCTGCCATATTTTACTGATGGCATGTCATGTAGCCATGTTTGTCTGAAAGCATATGAATTACATCCTTACAGTTTAAAAGGTGACACGGGAGGCTTCATTTTCCTGAGAGGTGAAGAAAAGACACTCGTCCATCTGTAATCTGACCTCACTCAGCTGGCTCTCACAGCAGCTGAACTGACAAGGATGCATCCTCCTAAGAGTCCTGACACTAAAAAAATATCAGTCATGTGCACCAACATGTCTGAGTGCCTGAACAGTTGATGCTCATTAAAGTGACATGAGGCTCCCAAATCCCTTCACTACTCTATCAGAAGATGAAGATTCTCACTTAAGAAAAGGTTTCTCAAGTCAGTCCAGTTCATTCGCAAAGCCTCTGAAATCAGAACTCAGTCTGACTGCAGCAGAGATGCTTTAATGAAGTTACCAGGCTGGGCTGTGTACCAGAGACTCAGGGAGATGTCAGGAGGTAGAATATCATCTAATTCATGCTGAACTCCAATTCAGCAGTGAGGTCTCTGCTGCAGAATTTCAAACATTCTGCCTTGATGTCACACCTGCAGAAGAAACCTGAATATCTCAGACCAGGCTTGCTGTCAGCCTTGGGAATGGCTGAGGGTCTCTTCTACTCACTCTTGAAAATTAATCTATTTCCTGCCTTGGTTCAGCAGGAGCCCAGAATCCCCCACGTTGCTGGAAAGGAATAGCAGCCTGCTCAGTGGGGTTAATGAAAATAAGGAAAAAGATTCCCAGATGTGCAAGGTGTGGTTTGCATTGAAAAAGGTGACATGCCATAAGCTCTTGCTTTCTCCAGCCCCACTGTGACATACATCTCCATGGCCTAGGCTAAACTGTGCTTCTCAGCTTCGCTTTGTGGGGTCACCAAATGACAAAAGGCCACACCATTTATCTCAGCACCTTCCAATCAAAGAGTGATCCTTCTGGAGCCACGCTGCTCAGTCACAAAACAGTCTGCTATTTACAATGTATTTTAAGATGCCTCATGGGCAAAGGAGCCAATTTTCAACAAAATGTAAAGCTCTAAGAGGGGAATATTTGGATCACCAATCAGAGCCATTCCTTCTCTCAGAGGAGAACATTTTGTTGCAGGGCCCTATTCAGGACACTGAATTCTATCTTAAAGGGTTATTTGACTTCTTGCATTCACCAGAAAACTCTGCCATGCCATAGTGTTTAGGAGCCTCCTACATTTCCAGCTGACACTTACCTGTGACCAACCTATATCTTTTAATTCTTCTGTCAGCACTGCTCTTTGACCTTTGAAAATATTTATAGGAAGCAATCACTCCCTTGCAGCTCTCATTCAGCGAGGCAAACAAATTACTGTCTCCTCGGGAAAGCTCTCAAGCTCTTACAATAAATCTCCCAGAGAGCCTAGGATGCCTGGTGCCACACTCAGGGAAGCGTCTTCTCTTTTCTATTTTTTTTCCTTAGAAACATCATTACAGTGGTTTAGAATACATGATGCTACACTGATGCACTTCAACACAAGGCAGGCTAATTGGATCATTATTTCATTTGGCTGGGAGTGTGTGAAAATACACTTACAGCAGTATGTTAATTTTTGTGCATGGAGTTAAATCTAGCTGGCAACCAGTTACCAGTGGTGATCCCCAGGGGTCAGTATCGAGCCCATCTCCATTAAATGAAGAAATTGAGTGCATCCAGAATAAGTTTGCAGATGACACCAAGCTGAGAGAAGGTGTTAGTCTCCCTGTGGGTAGGAAGGCCCCACAGAGGGATCCAGATAGGTCAGATCAACAGGCCCAGGCCAGTTGTAAAATCTTTAACAAGACCGAGCATTGGATCCTGCGCTTTGGCCACAACACTCTCTACAGGCTTGGGACAGAGTGGCTGAAAAGCTGCGTGGAAGAAAAGGACCTGGGGGTATGGGTCAATGCTTGGCTGAACATGAGCCAGCAGTGTGTCCAGATGGCCAGCAAGGCCAATGGCATCCTGGCTTGTACTGGAAAAAGTGCAGCCAGCAGGAGCAGAGAGAGGTCATCAACCCTCTGTACTCAGCCCAAGTGAGGCCATACCTCAAGTACTGTGTTCAGTTTTGGGACCCTTGCTATAAGAAAGATATTGAGGCCCTGGAACAAAGAAGGGCAACCAAGCTGTCAAGGGTCTGGAGCACAAGACTTACAGAGAGCAGCTGAGGGAAAAAAAAAAAAAATCAGATTTTTCAGTCTTGAGAAGAGCAGGTTCAGGGGAGAGTTTATGGCACTCTACAGCTCCCTGAAAGGAGGTTGTAGCAAGATAGGTGTCAGCCTCTCAGATAACAGTGATAGGATAAGAAGTAAAGGCTTTAAGTCACACCAGGAGAGGTGCAGGTTGGATATTAGCAAACATTTCTTTTCAGAAAGAGTGGTGATGTATTGCAACAAGCTGCCTATGGAGTTGGTGGAGTCACCATCCCTGAAAGTGTTCAAGAAATGCAGAGAAGTGGCACTGAGGGTCACAGCTTAGTAGGCATGGTGGGGATAGGTTGGCAGTTGGAGTGGTTGATCTTAAAGGTCTCTTCCAACCTCAGTGATTCCATGACTCTTGATTCAAACATCATAATTTCTATTCTAGTATTAGAAAGAAAACAGTAACACCAAAGTGACACAAAAATCACATAGCGCTGTCACGGTCAAGCAAGTTGTTGGTTTTCCCAGCGAACATGGCCACACAACGAACACCATAAAGAACCAAAACCTAACCAAACCCCAAAGCACATTAACACATGTGCATGCACAGCCCTTCCTCTCCCAAGCTGGAGCAATGAACTCTCATCCTCCGAAGTTTCTGGAACCTCATTTCTGGATGATGACCACCACACTCAGTGCCCTCGCTCAGAACTTGCCCTGCTGTACAGAAATGGGAAGCTCTGTGCAAGCCAGCACACTCATACTGAATTTTAGCCAGAGCATCCAGAGCCATCTGTTAAAGATTAGAGACACAATGGAGCAGAGCATTAATAAATGATCTGCAGTTCCTACCCTACTCCACTTTGCAACATCAGGGAAAAAAAACTATTCCCAACACCAGAATGCACTTTTCAGCAACAAATAATGATAATGATTTGGTTCAGAATTAAGCACACGAGTTTAATGCAGAATCTGAACACCATTCTATCTCATGGGACTACAGTGCCAGCATGAAAAATTATATATAGCTTCATCTTTTTATTACATTAACTCAATTCTTCAGCTGCTTAGAGTGCTCCTGTATATCCTTCCTAAATTAAGTTTGGTTTTCTATACCTGCAGCTATAGTTAGCCTGAGTGTTTTCCTGTGTATTCTACCATGAAGATTGTGATTAGGTTCATTTGTCATAAAACAAACATGATGCCATGAATGATAAATGAGCACCATGTACTGCAGAGACTGGCAGTGCAGCTCAGTTTTCTCAGTGCTCAGGTGGTGCAGAGGGTTTCTGTGTTGCTCATGTTTGAGATCAGAAAGCTTTCTAATGAAGAAATCTGCCTAATAAATGATGTGGCAAAGCCACAAGCCTAATTTTCAGGGAAAGGTCCCAACAATCCCAGCATCACAGCCCCAGGTGTGCAGAAGAGCTCCCTTTGCCAGCTTTTGGGCTAGAGACTGCAGGATTTGGAGGGGGACACTCACTCTAAGGGGACACTGCCTTGTGTCACCTTCACCACATACCTGGAAACCTGGGGAGGCCGTACAGTATTGTACTCCCAACCCTGCTTCTTTTCATCCCGTTTGTACCAGAGGACAAAGAGGAACAGTGTGATGTTTATAGACAGGTTTTGTTGAATAGGATGAGCCATCACACTGGACAGTATTTCATTGGCCCCCACAGCAGAAGACCCCCAGCCCACATTCAGCTCCAAGTCCCTAGCACTAGCTGATATCTCCCACAACCAGCAAGCTGCAAGCTGTGTTTCTTGTCCACTTCCATGTCCCAAACTCCAGAAGGTGCCAAAGCAGCCTAGTCTGTTTCCAACCTGAAGAGCTGCTTCACCAACCTGAAGAGATCAAGTGCATGGAAGACAGGGAGCCCAAGCACCGCACTGACCTGCAAGCTCCACATCCCTCCAACCTGAGCTTCAGGTGAGCCCTGCATCAGGGTAATTTCTTATTATATTTCTGTAAAGTGCTGCAGTATTGCTGTTAGAGTGCAGCAAATTATTGGCCATATGATGCTGCTCCAAACGTAAGAGTTCTCTTGAAGAGAAAGTCACCTGGCTGTTTTATCACCCTCTCAGTTCCACACTTCAAACCATGGAACAGAAGTGCATTTTCTTCAAGATGGTCTAACTTGGGACAAATTCAGCCCTAAGGTCAGTGGAAAGTAAAGCTGGGAAACACTCCATGCTTTGTGGCACTCTTGGCTGTAAGTGAGGTAGGTGTGTGCTGCAGCTATCTCTGTTACCCTGCTCTTGTTTCCAACCTTTGTGTTGGTGTTTCCACCTTTCTAGACTTCATCTGCACTGTATTGAGTGCTTCTACAGAACACTCGGGTCCTGCTTTTAATGGCATATTAAACGTAAAAGACAGAAGGAGCCAGAACACAAGCCTACAATTCATTAGAACATTAGAGTTGTGACCCACCAGCTGAACTGAGGTCATTACTCTCTACGGATCATTCCTACTCAGTCTTTTCCCTGTCCGTTCTCACCCCATTTGTTTTCAGGTTATCTGAGCCCCTCTGACTGTTTCTTCAGCCAGCAAGACTCAATAAGAGCATTTCCCCTTGAGTTTTCACTGTCCTTTTGTTCCAGAGATCACCAGGCCCACTGAACTGTGTTCTCCACAGACCTCACACTCCAAGGCATCTATGGGTCTGTGCTCACCTCCACCTCTGGCACAGAGGGGCCCTAAGCAAAAAGCTTGAAGAAACAGCCCACTACAGATAGAAGCTGAGAAACCATCTATGCAACCATTGCAGAGACTGAGAAAACTGCCTCCAGACCCAAGGCAACCTTCCTTCTCTTTGAAGAAAAAAGAAAGATGTAGTGGCCATGGTGGTGAGAGGTTGACAGTTGGACTAGATGACCTTAGTGGTCTTTACCAATCTTGATGATTCTATAACTCTGTAAGGCTGAGATAAGGATAACCTGCAGAGATTCAGAGCAAGCTTCTGACCTCCTCTATAGCTTGCCAGAGCACTCCCTCCATTTGGCTGTAGTAATCCTGCCACACTCACCTTGTTCACAAGCATCACCACCATGTTTGCTTCATTCCTCAGTCCCTTCAGCTTTCTGTGTTTCACAGCAGCTCAAATTCAGCCTCTTCCATTCCCAAGAGTCTTTGGCTGATTCACTTCCTCATCCTTCCAAGTTACAAAGTTGAGTTTCGGTTAGCAGCCGTTCAATACATTCCCAGTAATGCAGTATTTTCTCCTCCAGCCGTAATGACAGCAAGATGCAAACACATCCTGCTTCCCTTTCTGAAAGCATCACCTCCACTCTCTAGAGCCCATCAGACACATCCTTTCATGCCTTTCTGACACGCTGATCGGCAAGGTTTTCCTCTCTCTCTCTCTAACAGAGAGAATTGCTCTAATTACATGCTGTCTGCTGTGACTGAGGAGCTGTAAATAAAGCAGTCACGGCACTGTCTCACCCATGCCACCCTCCAAAGCAACCTTTACAGCCTTTGCTTGCGGTGGTCCACTGTGAGATTTAATTTTAGCTAAAATGACTTTTAAGAAGGAGATCACAGTTTCGCAAGGACTCACCTATTTGAGACCTAGCAAAAAATTCACTGAAGCCAGATGGAGTAGCTTCCATTTAACTAAAGCTTTCATCAGGTCACCTTCATCCCCTACAGGATCAAATCAGGGCAGAAATTAATAGGTTTCCACAGGAATTATCCTCAAAATGGTACAAAGATATCCTAGCTACAGGGTCCTCTGGGATGATCTGTGCAGCCCACAGGCAGGCAGGAAGCCTGTGCTTGACATTTGGAAGTTTTCCCATGGAAATTATTAGAGGAGGTGCCACACCAGGGTACCGTTCTTTCACTTCGGCTTGGGAAGATCCGTGCTGGATCAGTGTTGCATCTCTGCTAAATGGAGGGTGGGAGCACCCTTATCAGCCAGCAATGGGCTTTGTCTGAACAACAAAACTAGCAAATGCATTTGCAGGTGTCACGAAGTCCCTGGTAACACCAGTGAGACAGTCAGAGGGTACACTTGATCCCACTGTCTAGCTCTACAAGGCAGTGGTGCAGGACTGAGTCCCTTTTTCCTAAGCTCACTTATTTAGGGAGGAATTCTTGCAGCCACAGAGCAAGCACTGTAGGGGGTTTGCATCTACTCTAAGGCTTCAAAAAGGCAAGGTTTAAAATTAAAAAAAATTTTTAGTGGTTTGCTCTTGTGTTGAGACAGATCAATAGAGAGCAATGCATTGAGCTTGGGCCACAAGTTTTTTTCCTCCAGAAAGAAAAGCTCTGTCACATTAGCTTAAAAGTGGGGGTGAATGGGCTCATACAGACATCCAAGGCTGCATCACTGCAGCACAGTTCCACATAACCCACTAATCTGACCTATGACAGTGGAATAATACCAGCTCTCAGGCAGTCATTTACATCAGCAGATCTAAGGAAACCTAAACACTGGTTGTGTCTGTGTTCACAACCACCATGAGAATAAGAAGAGAGCAGTGAGAGCAATTCCTGAAGATAGCTTTGGAACACCAGGTTTTGATTAGTACCATTCTACAATGGGAAACACCATTCAAAGGCCGCTGAAGTTCAATGGAGCCATTACACAGACTTCAAGGGGCTTTGCAGCAGAATGCTACACACTGTTCTAACTTTAACTACAGTGGCTTTGCAACACAGACAGAGCCTTATGTGCTTCACTTGCTGTACACATCCTCATATATTTAAAAGGGTAAAATGACCCATTGCTGGCTGTTCCCTGTGGTGTCCCTGCAGCAGCTCTCCAATGCCATACCCCCAGCTGAGAGTGGTGAGAAGGATCTTGCAAAAGGCCAATGTGAAGGTTCAGGGTTCATCAGTACCGTGTGCAGCGTATAGCTCAAACCATTCAAACAAGGCCTTCTGCAAGGCTGGCAGGGGAGACTAAGCCACCCCTATTGTGAGTAGAGTTTCCAACAATGCTGGTGCAAAGTGACATGCAGGGCACCCAGCACAGGAGCAGTGGGAGCTTATCGTGGTGCACTTCCTTGCTGATGACTAAGACCAGGGCAAAGCAAAACCTACATTCTGGTGCTCATCACTTTAGCTAAACCTTTAGCTAAAACTCTATGAAGGCTTGATTCTGATGTCAGTGGAACAAGGACAGCATCCAACATGGGAAGCAGCAACAGTAAAAAGAAAAAAAGAAAGCCAGCAGAATCTGTAACCAGCTAGTCAGACCATGCCCTTGGAAGTGGAGACACAGCTACACTGCCTGCTCCAAAAATCACTTTATGCATCTTTAATGGCTTATAAATAAACCAGTATATGAACAGAACTGAAATTCAGCTCCATTGTCTCACAGGCCTGCCTGAAGCACTGGTTTCACTCAACTTCACACTTTTCGCCTCAGTAGCAAAAAATCGGACCTGTGGCTCCTGGCAGTGAGTGCGAGACCTCCAGAGCTACCACCACAGTACTGACCCACCTGGAGATGCCACCAACCCCAGAGGAAAAGAGGGATGTGAGGAGTACAGCTTTGCTCCCCATCACACTTCTGTTAAGATGTCTCATTTAAATTAAGGATGTGAAGAGTAAACAGGACATGAATTAAGTGCTTTCACCAGCCCGATGCCAAGAATAAGTTAATGAGTACAGCACTGCAGATGAGTAATATATAGCATTCCAACTGAAGCTAAGTCCATATTCTGATGAATAAAATAGTAAGCTAAAAATGCCTAATTCTTAAATCAATACAAAATTCACTCCCTGCTACTACTGCATAAACTATAACTCTTTGGTTGAATCTTAAATATTACATGAAAGCGAATGGGAAATTCAGTTTCACTGAGAACGCTCTCCACTTTCTCAAGCTTCATGTTCACAAGCACTGGGATTGGGTCCTCCCTGAAAGAAAGCATAAGAACAGCTGAGTGTGGCAAGGTGCAACTCAGAGCAAGGGGTTTACCTGGTCACCCTCCAGGTCAAGCTTGCTACAACCAGCATAATCCTTCCCCACTATTTCCAGGGCTTTGGCTTAAACTCAGAACAGGTTTGTGTATCAGTGTGGGCACAACCATTAGGTCTCCAGGTACATTTATTCTGGTCTTCAAACCTGGCTCTGGAACAACCTCACAGCACATTTTCTCAGTCAGCTTTAACCCACTGAGCAGCCAGCTCTTGGAAAGCCATGAACTTTTGACCAAGAGAAGCATTTTAGAGGAAAGTCATCCCAAACAGAGAGACTCCTCGTGATTATGCCTGGTTTATCAAGTGGCTGCCCATCTCCTGGGCAAAAAAAGTCTCTTATTTATGTCCTCCAGTCTCTCTCATCACCGAGAACATAGCACTAAGTAAAACAAGAACAGATCCACTGCACAGAGTATGAAGTCAGTAAAATGGAAATTGCACAGATGCAGTCTGAATTGAAGCAGCAGTGTTTGCTACCCATAAATATAAGCATCCACCAACATGCAGACAGCACTGCTCTGTTGGCTTCTGCAGCATTATGAAGAGCACCCAAACCACCAGGAAGGATAAATCCCAATTCCTTCTCATGGCTTTGCTGTAAACAGGTTTTTTTCTTGTAATTAATAAGCAGAAATGTCTCTTGGTCCCCAAAAACCCAAATAAGTGAACAGAGGCAACAAACAGAAAACAATATTCCTTGCAACACAAAGGAGACATTGAAGACACAATAATTTGTTTTCTGGCCATACTTGATTCTCTGTTGTCTGTAAATAGACCTTGTTCAATTAAATTAAACTACTTAACTCAGATGAGATGAGTACTAGTTCTGACAGAACAGTAGCCTGGGTTAGAAACATGCTTGCACACAACATCTCTCAGCCGGGCCACAGCTACGGGCTCCCAGAAACAGCCAGCATTTCCTCTTACAACAACTCTGCCCATGAAAACAGTGCTTCTTCCAGGCACATCCCCAGCTAGGAGCAACCGCAGAGCAAAGCCTTAAAATAGACACGGATGTAGGACACAATCTATTTCCCAAGGCAAACTAGGCACAAAATACCATGACCAATATTAAGATATATATATATATACACACATAGTAAACTGGAAGGGAGGAAGCAGGTTAGATAAATCAGGGGCAAAACAAGACCTGGTGCAGGCACTGCTCCCCAGCACAAGGTCACATTCAGGACACAAAGGGGGACATCCCATACAAAGCCCCTCCCAGGTAGGGGAAAACTCTTCCCTGCTCTCCTACACATATCCCAAGAGGCAGCCAAGTGAGGTTCTCCCACTCTGGTGCTAATTAGATAAAGCTGAGCTAATTAGCAAAAGCTGGTGTTCAAGTCAAAGGGGAGCCCAGAGGGTTGCACAAGAGGAAATCCTGGTATCTCTGCAGATTGATGAGTTCTGTTGTCCTGAGCAGTTACACCATTTCTGTGCCTGTTTATATTACTTAGGTTAGCCTGATGGAGCAACTAGGAAGCAGCTAGGATATATATGAGAGAGAAATCCTTAATGGTTGCAGCTGCTACAGCGTCAGCTATGGAGGTACAGGACCATGCCTAGTAAGCCCTCAAGGATGGACGGCAGTTGTACAAGTCCTTCTGTGTGCATCATCTCAAGATGGTTTTATTCAAGTAGTACACTGCCAGTCTGCATTAATGCTAGAATGTTAATATCTAGGAAAGCCAATCTGACTAAATACCATGCTGCTCTAATGAGCAATTTTTCTGTATTCACCAGAAGCAAGACTCTGTTGTTGAAATGCAGTTCTCCATAATTAGCACCCACTCATCATGCCACTGGTGTCTGAAGGAAAAAATAAGAAGGGAAGCCTGAAAGTTGGAAGTGCGCTTTGGGTGATATCTGTATTAGGGATAAAGATGCTCTATAGCCTCCTTTTTAGTGTAGAGAAGGGTGGAGGAAGAATTAAAGGTATCTTAAAAATGACAGGGAGATTCTCAGCAGAGCATACACTAGGCTGAAAATGCAGCTATCCCTCGAAAGATGTGTCTGTAGATGGCTGTAATGTCAGAGTACATCCTCTGCTGTCAGCTGGGTTTCCCCTCTGGCTTGATGGAAGAGGCTTTGCAGAGTGGGTTGCCTCCAGCCCTGCCCTGCTTCTTGCTGACCCACATTAGCCCTTCATGCCCTCCCTGCCTTCTGTCACCGAATAAAGGTACAGAAAATTAAAGCCAAAATCACTATCATTTATTTTTCCAGTATTTTAAGAGGTTTTTTCTTTCTTTCTTGAGACTTTCAAAAACAGCAGCTACAACGTGATAGAACAATTTGTGGGCCAGGAAGCATATATTCAACAGTTTAGACATCCTTTCCCCCAAATCCCTGACTAATTAACTAGTAAAAAGCTCAGGCTGAGAGAAATTATTATGTAACCAAATTACATGTTGCAAATTACTAAGGGAAAAAATGGATCTAAGATGCTCTTGATGCTTTCCAAATTTTTAGCTTTGAAACTTCTGTGCTCTGTAAGTGGTGTGGGGAAATAACAAGCTCTGCAGTCAGACATTTCAGGTATCAAGGGAGCAGCTCCTTCTCGTAAGTGCAGAAAGCAGCACAGCTTTGCAGGGCTTGGGCCAGCCCAGAGTCCTGTTTCTACTACCACAAACCAGGTGGTGAAGGGGTCCAGTATGTTTGCTAAAGTATCTGGCTATCAGCACAAATCCACAGATAATGCACTGAAAATACCAGCTAGCTATTTTTGGTGACTTTGGCACTTGTCCTATTATAAATCTTCATCCAGTGCCATGCAATCTCAACAGCATCCCTATCTGAAGCCTAACAAACCAGTGGTAGATCAGACATGAGCTCTCTGCCCAGCTCCAAGCGTGTGCTTTGGTAAGATGTTAGCTTACAGAAGCCATGAGTTCCAGCTGACAGATGATACAGCAGGACATGCTAAGTCCAATCTCCATTTGGGCCCTGATCTCCAGCATGCTAAGACCAGCTGAGTCACCACCTGTACAGTAGGGAAAACAGTGGCTTTGGGTAATGACATTAAATATTTTCCAAATAAAATCTTGCTGCGTTGCAGGCTAATCTCACTTTCCCTGATAAAGCCCCAGCACCAGAAAATCTCAGTCTTCCTGGCCTTAAGTTGTGCCATGGAAGGTTCAGGCTGGGTATTAGGAAAAATTTCCTCTGCAAAAGAGTGGTCAAATAATAGAACAAGCTGCTCAGGGTGGAGTCACCATTCCTGGAGGTGTTCAGGAATCACAGAGATGTGGCACTGAGGGATATGGTTTAGTGAGCATGCTGGGGATGAGTTGATGGCTGCACCAGATGATCTGAAAGGCCTTTTCCAACCTTTATCATTCTATGATTCTATGATTCTGCTCCTACTAAAAATCCTCTTCTGAAGGTCAACACTGTGAAATAGACAAAGGGGTGAAATACCACCAAAAATCAAATCACTTTCTTGCTTTCCACATCCAAAAATACCAAAAACCAATATGCTCCAGCATATGACTTCCTTCCTATGAGAAGTCATGGAGAGAAGCAGAGGAGAAGGGTCTGAGCGAGGCACTGATGGCACAGCTGACCCTGTGGCCAGAGCTGAGACACATGTGACCACCTGCAGTCAAAAGAAGCCATATAGGAAGGGTGAGACATTGCATTTTTCTGCCTCTCACTCTTTCTGCAGTTGTCTTGTGTTTGAAACCAATGTCCTTGAGTGCCTCCACTGTGCAATCATGTTCTGGCCTGGTTTTCTCCTTACTCATGTCTCTCATTTAGCAGGCATTATGCTAGTACATTCATAAAATGTATTTATAACTCTATTTATGTATACATCACAATGCCATCATTCAAATGCCTTTTTTTTTTTTTTTTAAATAATGCAGTTTCTTTCAGTATTTTGCTAGATCTTCTGCTATTCTGTGATAACCCTAGACCTCCATGAAATCTCATACCAGTGGGGCTATGGAAGATGCACACAACTCTCCTGGCAGGACTAAGAAAAGCCTAGTGATTGCCAAAATATTGTCCTTTCCTTTACTAAGGAAAATAGGGGGAAAAGGCTGCTTGTAAGTCTGCTTCTAGTAGGCATTTGAACCCAAGCAGGCTCCAGATTTGAAAAATCATGAAAAAGGATTACTTCCCAGGAATGTAACAGCACTGCTCACTTGTAACATTCACTCTCTGCCTTTGCTGAGCTTGAGGAGTTGGTCCTTTATTCTGGTCGGCAGGAACTTTGTGCCCTGAAGTTGCAAATCCTCATTCTGAATGCCCAAGATGCTGGAGTCAGGCCCCTGGCAAACAGAAGGAGACAGGAGGAGGCATTTGTGCCTGGGAGCATGTCTGTTTTCCCTATCAATATTAGCTGGTCGATTACAAGTTGTTATCTTTCCTTATCAGTTCTGCCTCATGTGCCCTCAGGCCAGCACAGCTGTAATGCTGCTATGACTCTGGCTAATAGCTCTGACAGCCAAGTTTGTACACACGAGGTGTTAATAATGACGTCAAGATTGTGCTGAAGGGGAAGGAAGAATAAAAGCGTTTCCTCATCTGTGCGTGATTCTTCAGTCCTCACTGAACTGAAATGTGGAGGTTGGTGGCCCTGCATGTGGCAGGGGGTTGGAGATTCAAGATCCTTGAGGTCCCTTCCAACCCGGGCCATTCTGTGATTCTGTGAACTCGCTGTAAAACTTCCCAGGATGATATTCTGATTGTGTCACTCAGTGGCAGACCTTCACCAGTCTTTGGTCTGATCAAAACTCACACATCACTTACAGAATCATGGCATCATTAAGGTTGGGAAGGATGACTAAGATCATCTAGACCATCAGCCCCTCAACCACGTCCACTAAGCCATGTCCCCATCTCTTTCCCAGCTCTTTCTTCTTCCACATTGTGCCTTCATTTGCTAAATAAAAGTGAGCTGGAAATCTTTCTTTTTCTTTTTCTTTTTCTTTTTCTTTTTCTTTTTCTTTTTCTTTTTCTTTTTCTTTTTCTTTTTCTTTT
>JAOWBP010002559.1:49034681-49044995 GCA_028571105.1 Tragopan temminckii | reverse complement strand
ACTGTGAGTCTACAACATTGGTGAGTATTTTCACTTACTCTGGCTATCTTTTCACTGTGATAATCTTACTAAGCCTAACATCTGTATGCTTACTGACTGCACACACATCATTGCAGAAGCTGTCTTATCAATGCAGCATACAAAAGAAAACCCCCTTCCCTGCCATGTTTTCTATGATCACCTTTTTGACAAATCCACAGATTACATAGTTTATGCTTACAATAGGAGCTCAGGCTAAAACAATTTGTTATGACAACCTGTATTCCTTTCCTAATTCAGAACATGGGGTTTTTCCTCCTGTAAGTGTAGCCCATTGCATTTAGCTGTATTAAAGTGCACATTGCTGGACTGTGACCATTTAATTAGGTAATTCAAAACATAATGTAGGTGTAACTTTATTATTTACTACTCAACAAGTCTGTGCCATCTACAGATATAACTGGCAGAGACCTATGATAACATCTGGATGACCAATAAAATGATTAGATAGCTTCATAAAGTTGATCAATAATCATTAAAATATTTTTTTCCCATCTTGAAGTCTGCTTTTAAGGCAATTTACAATCCATTTAATAAGTACTGTGCAAACTTTATGATATGTTGTTTGTACTTGAGTATTCTATACTAGATTTTTTGCCCTTTTTATTTTTTTCTTGCCGTGTCTATAGAGTGACATTCCATAGTGAGAACCTGGCATTTGTTTAACCCCAGTATGCAGCTAAGCACCACAAAGCTGCTCACTCAGTTCTCCCTCCAGGATGGGGCGAAGAGAATCAGAAGGTGAGAAGTTAGAAAATGTGTGGGTTAAGATAAAGGTTGCTCAATAAGAAAGAGGGGGAGAACAACACGAAACAGAATTGGATGTCATCAGCCAACCAATGCCCAGCCCATCCCCAGGTAGAGACAGCCTGCCCAGCTAATTGCCCCAGATTTATTGTTCAGAGTGACAGAGTGGCTTCACCAAGGGCAAGTCCTGCCTGACCAACCTCATGGCCTCCTATGATGCTGTAACTGCAGCAGTGGACAAAGAGCCATTAATGTAATCCATCTGATTTTCAGTAAGGCCATTGGCAGGGTCCTATGTAACACTCTCCTCTAAACTGGAAATACATGGATTTGATGGGTGAACCATTCAATGGATGTAGAACTGGTTGCAAAATCATACCCAGTGGCTTAAGGTCCGGGTGGAGATCAGTGACAAGCAGTGCCCCTCAGGGGTCTGTGCTGGGATCGGTGCTGTAAGCTTTGGGACAGTGACCACAATAAAAAGTCAGCATGTATCTACTAGTGCACAGTACTATTTCCTGTTTGCATAAAGCAAGTGTGCCAGGATCATAAGTCACTAGGCAACAGCTATTTTATAGATCAACACTGAGCTCGCTTCTGTTAGCATAACATCCAATTCTGAGCTGGCTGTAGAATGTTTTATTATTGCAATAACTTCTGTAAATAATGCTTTACCTGTTGTTTGCTGTTAATGAAGTTTTATTGAGCTTTTATTTTTTCACTTCCCTGCAGGAGACTTTCAACAGCTATCCCCAAGTCTAAGAAATCAAAAATAACTCAGTTTTTTTTCCCTATCCTTTACTGACTGAAGAAATGAGCTTGGACTGCAGGGAAACTTCATGCAAATGCACAGTGCCCATCAGAGTCCACTCCTCAGTTCTCATGACCTACCTTAAAAAGCAACGAGAAAACATGGTGGAGTAAAAACACAGAAGATACAAAGCACAGAAATACGTATTCATCATTATGCTCTTATTTAGTTGATTTTTTCTTTAGCGGAAAAAAAGCAGGTGAACAGCGTTGCGTCTATAAGAATCAGGTGAACCAGAAATGCAGCAAAGGGAGCAGGGCCATCCATTCTGCATCATGTGCTGTGTGACACGGAGGTGCAGCTGGAGTTGCTGGGAAGTGACCTTGTCCACCCAGAGTTCAGCCAGTTATTCTAGCTAAAACACTAAACCATATTATGCATCTAAGCCACAACTCTGGATTATCTGTAACAATTGCCTGCGCCGTACATGAGACAACATACTCTTATCCCATTTGATCCTGCAGGTCAGACTGGAACCAGCCTGGGATGCACATTCCCCAGGTAACACCTATTTTTGACAGTGCCAAAAGCAAGTGCACTTCTCCCCCTGTCACATTTGTGCTCACGGTTCACAGCACTGATGCAAACACAGTGACTGCATCACAAGTGTTGTGTCAAATCCTAGAAACCTTTCTCAGGCTTGTTTCAGCAACGTTTTTCTAGCCCCAGCAGCGATAACAGCTCTGCATTATGAGGTGGAGACATCAATGTCACTAGCTTCATGTTTCAAAGTAATGTCAGCACGTATCCTACTAACCTACCTGCCTCCTATTACAGCTGAAAGGGTGACATTTCCCAATGGCTTAACAAGGATTCTATTATTTTTAACACTTCAAAATACATAGCCAAGCCTTATACCAAGATATTTAGATTGCAAAAATAATAAATAAATAACCCAAACTGCCTCGTTTATCTTACCTGATACTCAGAGCTAATTAGAGTGTGTACAATTCTTCAGAGATAAGGTAGAGGTTATAGTTTAGAAACAGGCTCTCTATTTTAAATGCTTACATCTAGTTTATCATCACTTCCTCTTGGCACTTAATATAGTATTTGATCTAAATATGCCTTGGTTTGCAGAGTGCTGGAAGCACTTTGATTAATAAATGATACATGGAAGTCAGAAATATACCAATGATACGAGGCAGAAGCAACCAAAAAGCTGTACAAAGATTGCAAACAATCTTTGTTTGCTTTAAGGACAGAGACCCTTCCACAAACAAATGTAACAATCACTTTCAGCAACTTCAATGAATTCAAGTCATCACCACCCTACAAAAACACCAGAAGAAAGCATAGGCAGAAACAGGTGTCCATAATATACAGTGAGCCATAAGAACCCAGTGAGCATCAGTTTCAAGTTTCTGTGGTAGTCAGCAAAACTACAAGGACAATTCCCAAAGTAAATTTACAGCAGCAAGGCACCATCAGCAATTAAACACTTGCTTTGATTATGCTACGAAATTATATTGAAAGGCTTTAGCAGAATTAGAGCAGAATGTGCCACAGTGGAAGGTGGAGGATAACACACTTCAGATGATTAATTCAGACTATGATAGTTTTGAAAACCCCTTAGATTAAAAGAGAAATCTAACAACTGCTGCCAGACGTTTTTAAAGGACTGTATATGCAAATATGTGTTTTACCATCCTTATGCAACAAATGCAGCAACATTGTCTAGTTCTTAATGAGCTGAGTTCATGATTAATAATGGAATACTGCCCTGCGTGTCTGCTGCAGTTGAAGAGATTAGGGATATCACATACACTCTGTAGATTCCCAGAGCAGGTCACCCTGAGATCATTCAGTCACTTAGAAAGGACAGAAATGTTGATTCTCTGTTATTATTCCCTTCTGGTAAGAGAGGAGCATCTTCCAGTAAAGCAGAAATCCCTGCACCCAAATTAGATCATTTGGCTTTCCTCAGTGCCAACAGTGAGTCATTCACTTGCACTCTCCAAAACGAAAGCTGTTGCAATTTGCTACTGATAATACCAACGAATATCTGGGTTTGGATGCAGTGCCCACTTTTACTGCTTCATCATTCAATCACTACTTAAAAAATACTAGAGAGATCACAAAATGGTAATAACTGGCCTAGCAGCCTAAGCTAATTTACTGAGAGGGCTGCCTCTGGATTCCTTGCCAATAGGGAAGAGTCATTTGCTAAACAGGGTGCTCTCTTTGCAGGATCCAGTGTAAATGGAACAGGACATTCTCCCTTAAGCAAAATGACACTGCAGTTTCTTTGGAGAAAGCTCAGAGTAGGTAACAGCGTTGTTTCTTTGAAACAGAAAAGCGTGCAGAGTTTTCGCAGCATTACCAGCTGCTTTTTAATTTAAAGCTGTTCCATTACGCACTCGTTACAGCACGTTCATTTGGGAGAGCATACTTAAGACTCACAGATTTGTTTCCTTATAGACTTCTGCTAGAAGAAGCCCACTAAATGTGTGTCTTTGGTTAAGTGAACTGTAGCCCCTGCAGGCAGGGAAGTCCGAGAGCCCACAGGAACATCTTTATAAGGCAGCAGTAGAGGGAAACCGCCGCTTACGTGGCGTTGGAGCGACACCTGGCGGCCAGAAGCAGCAGTGCAAGTACAAAACGGCTTTGCGCCATTTTCTTCCCCTTCACTAAAAACGGTGAGAAACATGAATGCACGTCGCCACAAACCCCTGCAATCTGCAGTAAACTCACCCCCTCGCTCCGTTTCACGACGGACCCCATTTTCTACTGAGAAATCCTACGGCTGGAAAGCGCTCAGCAGCCTCGCTTCGTGCAAAAGGAAAAAAAAAAGCGATTTCAACGTGTTGTTCTTATACTGATAGAATGAATGGCTCAATGAGCACAGTTCTTTTGGTCAGAGGGGCACATTCTGCCTCACACCCACGTTTCTAATTGATTTTAGCAAGTCATTCCCAGCAGGTCTGTTTAACTGGAGTCACTGGAAACACTGGCGCTGAGCATCGCGCCCTGACGTAACCAACATGGCGGACGCCTCTGCGGAGCGAAGCCCGCCCTCCTCTCGCGCCCACGCCTCCGATTGGCTGCCGGCCCGCTGATGGGCGGGGCGACGCGGTCTCCTAGGCGACGCGCTGATGGCGGGAAGCGCTCCGCTCTCTGGAGAGGCAGCGCTCCAGAAGCGATGCTGGCAGAGCTGTGCCCTCAGTAGGCGGGGTGGAACAAAACCGTTTGCTTCCTAAGTCTGATCTGGGTTTGGTGTAAATTCCTCTGCTGTTTCATCTCGGGTCTTGTCCTGAAGCACTCAGCAGAGGGGCTGTGTGTCATTAAATACAAAAGCAGTGGAGATATAGGGATAGGTAAAGGTGTAGGCTGGGCTATGTGCTAAGCGCTTTCAAAAGGAAAACTAAAAAAAAAGAAGAAAACAAAGCAAAACAACAAAAAAAGCCAATCAGTCATATCATTACGTACAAACAGGCATTTGTTAATGCTGGAGAGTAGTCGTAACATTCTTTTCTCACCTTTACGATCTGTGCAAAAACGACTACCTGAGCCCAGTGCAGAAAGAAGTGGTGTAATTCCTCATCCTTCCTGATGGAGGTTGGAATACCCTCTGCTATGGTACAGAATCTAAACATGTTCATTAAACCGGTGACAAATTGAGATATTCCAGGCACTTTCCAGCTTCCTGCTGTTGTAACCTCCATTGGGAGTGCATTGGAAATACAGATTCTGGAATGCAATCTTCTAGATTTAGATTTAGATTAATTTATTATTACTGTTATTTTACAAACTTCTTGGAAATCCCTTGCCTCTATAAATTACATGGGTAGCTACACAGCTAATAATATTGCTATCTTTTTTTTTTTTTTTCTAAGAAACAGCCATCACTGCAGAAAACTCAAGAAGTGATGCAAAGTCATAACCAAACCCAGAACCCTGGGGGGATAATTAAAGAGCTGGTAAGATATTTAGTCCTTTTTGTTCATCTGTTTTGTTGTTGTTTTCCTATTTCTTTTTTTTAATCTTCCTCTCTTCTTCTGTGATTATCAGTATTGCTGGGACACACAGTTACTTTTGCTTCTCTAGAGATGCCATTGTAGCATAGCCTCCATTCTGGAATGCCCCAAAGGTTGTATGGGGTACGTCCTAATAAGAGCTTGTGGTGATCTGAACATTTCATAACTGCGGTAAAAACATTAATATTCAAGATGCAGAAATAAGAACCTGGCAGAATCACAGGATCATAAGGGTTGGAAGGGACCTCTAGAGATCATTGAGTCCAACCTCCTCTCTTAAGAGGTTGTCTTCAAAGAGCTTACTTTTCAGGTACATTTCCCTGCTTCGTTTCTTGAGCAGTGCTATACAGGAATATTTTTATACAGAAAGAAAAACAATCTTGTTATATACGCCTCATCAAAAAATCTAGTAGCTTTGACTAAGTTATGCATTTTTGTAGATTGTTATGAGCCGAGTCAGGCAATAAACTAAGATATTAGAAACTTCATCTACTGTGAACTGGTTAGAATTTTAAAATGAGACTGCAGTCCACATTCACTTAAAGTGTCTAAAGATCTACATATGCTCATCACAGTCAGAAATAAGGATAGGATTCATCTGCATAGATACAGCCATTTAGTGTCATTTTATCTGCTTTAAGGTACCTGAACAGCAGCTTCCAGATACATTTAAATCCTCTGAAACAGCACTAGATGTGCTGTATGGTCAGCTGAATCACATCACGTATTGTAAAGGAAACCTACAGAATAATCAATTTAATATGAACACTTCCTGTGGTGATCTGAATGACTTTTCAGGGTGCTTTGGCTGTATTGGATAAATCTCTTGACTAACATGAGAGTAAGAGTTTCACATGTAGATAGCTACACATGTAGATACCTACACATTAATCTCAAACCGAATCTCATTTGTAATGAAATTGCATGTAAACTTCTTACTTTTTGGCCAAAAACTTGTATTATTGTATTGTATACCTATATCTGAGTGCATGTGTATATACGCTAGCTTATAGATAAATTTATGGGTTTCTGGATTTTAATCTTCATTAAAATTAGCGTATTTGAAAATTGTTTTAAAATGAAGGTGCATTCTGAGGTTTGATAAGAAGAACTCACAGAATACTTTGAAAGTGACTTGTGAACAGAAGAAAGCTATTTAGCTGTTTCATAATGAATGTGGTCCAAATTGCAAACACATTTTGATGCATGGGAAGCTTTAAGAGAACTGATGCTAAGCAGTACTGTAACGTCAGTAAGATGTTGTACTTTGTAACTTGTTTTTTACACCGTGGATGTAAAGAGAATAATGGTTGCATTTCATTTCCAGTGCGTATGTAATGGATTATCTTATGAGAACATTGATCAAGAGGGACTGAAAACAACAGCACTGGAGATGTTTTTCTCAGGTTACCCTAGAATTGTAGGCATGAAGTATTTCCCAAATCTAACTACTCTCACTCTTGTTGGGCAACGTATTGAAAACATTACAGGCCTGAAGCACTGCTTGTTGCTCAGAGAGCTGTGGATTGCTGAATGTTGTTTAGTGGTAAGTTAACTATCCATTTTCTTTCTAGCCAACTTTAACCAATTTCCAGACCTTTACAATAACTGTAAGCTTGTTTCACAAGCACTTCTGTTTGTTTGAGGCGGAGCAAGCAGAACTCCTTTTAAAAGGAGTTTGGATCTGGCACTTTTAATTTAAGCATGCAAAAATCACGTTTTAGGTGCAGATCAAGTTACCTCTTTTGAAATGTTTGTTAATTATCTGTTAAGTATTTCTATTTAATTATTTTTAATAACCTACAGTTGGATTTTTTTATTACAAACTATGTATATTTTTAACCATAGCAGGTATATTGAAACCTTTTCCAGAAAACTGGTTAGAACATAAACATTTCCATGAAAATAATACTGTATTTAAAGTCACATAATTATCATGAGCTACTACTCTTTCTTTGTTAGTTTAATGGAAATCTTTCTAAATTAGTATAATTCTTCTCGAAGGGTGTGGTATCAAATTGTTCAGAACTACCTGGCAATGCTCTGTGGTGTACTGACAGAAAGAGTGACATTTTATTTGGTGCTGCAAATACATCTTCTTCTATTTTAGAGAATAAGTGGTCTACAAAAATGTGTAAATTTAGAAAAGCTTTACCTTTATTGCAATGAAATTTCCAAGATTGAAAATCTGGAAGCCCTAACAAAGCTGAATGTACTTTGGTTGAATAATAACCAGATCAAAAACATAGAGGTGAGTCTGCTCTTTTTGTTATTGTTTCTTTTCTTCTAATTTGTCCAATGCATGGCATATTAATAGTATGAAATCTAAATATGTTATTAAGTAAGGCTCACTTTCAGAATAATAAGGGCAATGTTAATCTTCTGTATATAACAATTAAGGCTGAAATATTATTTGACTGCCATGATTTTCTGCATATGCAGAGTTAACTTACTGGGCCATTTTCCGACTTCTGTGACTACTGATGAGGAAAGGATTTTTTTTGTGTGTGTTCTTCTGTCTGCATTTCAGCATTATGTAAAAGATTGCCATTTAATTTTTATGTATTTTCTTGTCTTGGAAGGACGAACACCTATTCAGAAGAATTTCTATCCTGGGTTTTTCTCAGGCTGTCACATGTCAAATTATCTCCTGGGAAAATAATGGTTTCTTCTATCTCACCTCAAAATTAATATTCTTCATTCTGACCTTTGGGATGGAGTTCAGTCCAGAACCAGCAAGATTTCTGCCATTAGCAGTTGAGCATGTAAAAGGAGAAGAAATGTATAAATGCTCATTTCTAGCAAAAGACAACATAGCATTTTGAATTAGCTGACTCACATCAGGAAGACAGAATGCTGCAGCCCAGTCTACTTCACCACGAGAGAGCTCATGAAAACAAGGCAGAAGGAGATAGTGATGCCAAGATAAAATAGCTGAAAGTAGTTAGAGTAGAAGGAGATGCTGATAGGGATCAAGTTATTGTGAATCTCTAAAGCCAGAATGAGGAAGGAATAGAAATCAAAGTTGAACATGCTGATAGAAAAGGGAAGGAGAGCTGACAGAGAGCAAGTGTAAAGGCACTACAGTGTTACAAGGTAGAAATTATTATTTATTAGTGAGTACACTACAAATATTAGTGGCATCTCTCTGGAAAGAACTGCAGTGTCATCATGAAGACGAATGATTGACATCAGTGATTCAGTTCCTGTGATGTCCCGAGGCCCAGACGTGGGCTGCAGCCAAAAGCTAATGAGTACTCATGGCATGAGGCATGATCTGTTCAGCTTTTCATACACAGCTGTGAAACTAAGGCTGGAGGACCACGTTTATTTCCATTGCAGTATCATTTACAAAGGCTTTCCAAGCTCTTTCCCTCTGGGCAAAATGCATTCTCTCTTTCCATGTCAAAAGAAAGCTATAGTTTACAACAGAGGCTAACATTGTTTAGACTCCAGTCAAATTTATTTTTACATTTGAATGATCTGCCTCTTGGCCTCCAGGCTCTTCAGCATTTGCAGTGCTATATTAGATTAAAACTGTATTGTTTAAAACATTCACAGGGCTTACAGACTCTGCAGAATTTGCAAGAGGTCAACTTTGCTGGAAACTTCATAACAAAAATAGGTAAGTAATTTTAGTCTGGCATCTCTAGTGTGAGAATTTTGGTTGCTGTTGTATTTGGTTTAATCTTCCTCTCATTCTAATAGAAAAATTCTTACCAACTTGCATGGTTTAGAGTCAATATGCAATCCTGAACATCCTAAAGTTCGTGTCAAAAATCCCTAGGGTTCACCTTTGTTTGCACTAAGGTCCCTTCCATTGCTGCAGCCATGTCAAACAAGACAGAAAATAGGCATCAGTGTTGTTTATTTTTCTTTTTCATGCTTTTAGTATAAAGGGCTTCTTGTTTAAATCAAATCTGTTTGGTTATAAGTAGCAATGTAAGTTGTTTCTGCATTTCTAAACAGATATTACAGAACCTATACGTTTTTCTTCATTTATCAGTAATAAAACAATCTTCCAAATGCTATTTCCTCTCTTTGGGTGGAAATGGAAAATAATATAATAGGTGTATGTGATTTCTTTGTGTTAAACAAACCCACAGAAGTGCTTATTTCATTATGTGATCGAACCAGTCCCAAGGATGAAAATGTAGATATTCTAGTAGACAACTACATTTTCTTGACTGTGATTTGTATTTCTTTAATTTTAGGAAGTTGCTTGGATTTCAATACAAAAATTGAAAAAATAAACCTCTCTCATAACAAATTATCTTCCTTCAAGGTATGTTCACACTTCCTATCTCTTTTAGATGTGTTTTTTGGTGTGCATTTGTTTGTTTTTGTTTGTTTTTGAATGATGCTTGGAGAGAGCTGACTTTTCTGGGTGATATTAGAGGATCTGGGTATTGGGAATATTAAACTACCCATAATAACATTTACGTGGTCACTTTGTACTTCAGACTTATGGCTCTTTGTGTTATTTCTTATGTTTAAAGTCCTTTAAATCTTATCTTTACTGAAAATATTTCAAACATTTTTGTTTAGTAACGGAATCACACAGAATCACAGAATCACAGAATGGCCAGGGTTGGAAGGGACCTCAAGGATCATGAATCTCCAACCCCCTGCTGCATGCAGGGCCACCAACCTCCCCATTTCATACTAGACCAGGCTGCCCAGGGCCCCATCCAACCTGGCCTTGAACACCTGCAGGGATGGGGCATCCACAGCCTCTCT
>JAOWBP010002559.1:49011618-49023031 GCA_028571105.1 Tragopan temminckii | reverse complement strand
GACAGGGCACCAAAAGGAAAAATACTTTTTAGGTTGGTTTCCAAGAGACAAGGCTTTGGCACTCATGCAGTGTGACTGTCATTTCCGTGGCTTGGGAATGATCAAATTTCAAGCAAATCTGAAGGAAAAAAAAAAAAATTATAAGTCTCAAAGATAATCAAGCATTCACAAATTTTGTAGAATTATGGCTAAGCATAGATTAGTTTGCCTCCCAGGTTCTACTGTTCATTAAATCACTTGTAATTCAGATTTCACTTAGTTTAAATACTAGTCAGCTAGAAAAGTTGTATTTCAATGCGTACTTGTTGTTTTTTTTTGCCAAAGTCTATTTCATGAAAAACATAGATGTTGATAATGATTCCATGTTTATTTTATGTATGTGTGTATATATATATGTGTGTGTGTATTATATACTTACTAGACCATTCACCTACCAGCCAAAGATGTAGTCTTCTTATTACATTAAGCACCATAGTTTTATTATCCCATCCCCACTCCCTAAGCTAGAAGCATTAAGTGTCTTCTCTCCACACTTAGGGACAGTGATAATTGCAAAAGTTTTCCTTGGCCACAGTGCTCCAGTTTGTCCAATGAATCCCATCTGTCAAATCAATTACCCAGAAGCTAATTCAGTATTCAGGCCATGGAAATGCCTAGAAAGGGATGCATCTCCTTCAGATAATGGTATGTATCAGTAGGTATTAGCAAAAATTTAAGGCTGAAGTAACGTTTGTTTTCTAAACTCATCTTCCACTTTGGGTAGTGTCAGGGTGTTTCATTCCTTGGAACAGTCTCTGCTTAGCTGAACTACATGTTTTCAAAGACAAGAACAAGTCAGAAGATCCCTCTGAATAAATATTTGTGCTGGTTTAGTCCACAGAGTGGAAGTGAGCTGTGCCACTCTGTTTTCAGCCATTAATCCACAGTAAGAGTAGCATGCCTCTGAGAAAACAATGTTACGAGTAATAAGCTTAAATCTGTACTGTATGATGTGCATCCTCTCAGTGATAAATTCCATTTTACCCTTCCTTTTCAAGAGAACACAGAGTGGGACTGAGTAATAATTTTACCTCTTCTGTTTGATATGCCTTCTAAACATGCAGGTGCTTAAAGTGAGCAGCATCTGCTCACTTATATTATAAAGGAATTGAATTTGTTGCTGGTTTTTTAGAATGGAAGAAAAAGAAACATCATTAGGAAGATGATCACACCATGATGTAATGAAGTAGTTTTGTACAGCACAGCAGCAGAAGCGTTGCAGGAGAGCAGTCTGTGATCCCCAGATCTAAGTTTGTCTTCCACAGGCAGTGATCTTCATGCTGGAATTTGGCACATACTCATTCTGCATGGGTGATTAGATAGCCAATTTAAAGTCTTTTATGAGTCTGTATGGCAAAGAAGGTCTAATAGCAGGAAGGAATAAATCTGAACTACCTTCATGGAAGGAGATATCTTTGATTTATTAACATTCTGAAATGAACGCTTAAGAACAATGTATTTTTTCAATTTTCTCCACTTCAGAAATGTGGGCTCCTTTGGAACAGAGAAATTGTGACAGCAATGGATGGCAGTGTGAGTGGTTTGTATTTGACCGTGGCCTGGTCCTGCCAGAATACATCGCTGACCTTGAGTATGTTACACTGGTACGTACTTTGTTTTTCCTAGGGTGACATTAGAGGTCAAGTTTTAAACTTCACATATCAAAATGAAAAAAAGCAAATAGGTGAAATGAAAGCCTGCTCTGCTCACAGGACCTGCCAAACTCAGGTTTAAGTCTGGTTCTCCTCTGTCCATTCTATCAGATCCAGATAAAACTTTTTTGGAAGTCAGTGAGACACTTTCTTCTCATAGGGGGAGCTGGAGGAAGCTTTTATTTTGTAGTTGTAAAAGGCATAGCAAAGAAAGCACAAATCCTTTAATTAAGTTTTGATAGTAAATGGAAATGTACTTGAAACATACATCCGCTATCAGTAAGAATTCCTTTCTCTGAGGTACCACGCAAGGTGCAACCAATGGTACTGACTTTGCAAAATATCTTGTATTCAAGAGATATTTAGTGAGCAAATGATTTTTTTAGTTGTTTGGTTTAAATTGTGAGTTGTAAAGTTTTGAGAGAAAAGGAAGGAGGTATATTTCATTCTCCTGGTATCCTAAACAAGTTTTCCTCAAGTAAGAATTGCTTCTGTTTATTTTTACATATAACCCATACAATGCTGCTCTTTCACTCATTTAGCTTCATAACTTGCTGCCAAGGTGAAAAGGGTCATTTCAGACTCTGAGCTACTCTGTGTGTCTGGTAGAAGCAAAAGAGTATGAACAAGAGTTTATGAGGATATTCAGCTCTGGGGAAAGGAAGGAGTAGAGCAGAATTCACTGATGTGTCTGTCAGGTCTGACCAGGTCCCAAGGTTCAGTTGTAGGCTGCTCTGTTGTGACTCTTCAGTGCATATTTGTATCTCTTTTGGCTCTAGCCAGAGAGATATATGATATATAATGACCTATATAAAAAATCATCAGGTAGTGCAATGAGACAACTTAAACCTAATTTCTAGCAGATCTGTGTCACAGAAAGATGATTTCCTAACTTGATTGCTATGAATTCCCTGATCAAACTTCTCTGGTTTGATGCTGAATGTTAGATTTATTACTTAAGTAAAAAGCAGACAGTTTACAAATCTTAGATGCCTTTTTTTTATATATCCACAAAGCTCAAAGACAAGTCTCTGTTTTCGACATGCAATATAATTGTGGAAGGGAGAAAGAGAAGCACAGAATTTTTTATTCTGTCTCATGATTTGCAACGTGATGATGAAGTTTTGAACATGGAACCATCAGTAGAAGTGAGGCCTAAGGTTACCTGTTTAGATGAAGAAAAAATACTCTCAGTAGCTAAGGCCAATATCTACAGTCAGCTACAGGTGAGGTACTGCTTTTTTTTTTTTTAATATTTGCTTTTTTCAGTAGAATAAATGTATTATAAAATCGTTACTTTGTTGTTCAGGTTGACCAGAGGCCTAAACCAAAGACAGTAAATTAAAAATTAATGTTTCGATTTGAGCTCAATTCTGAGGTTGCTTAGATTACTTGATATCAGTAGATATCAAGTAGATATCAGTTACTTGATATCAGTAGAACTTGTGGTCCTCTGCCCATCAGTTTCATGCAATGTGAACAACTGTTGCTTCCTACTTGATAAAGAACAATGAAAAATATCTGATGTTTCCAATTATGAAATAGTTTCCAAACTGTCCCATTTTTAACTTCAGTTTGTGAGCTGATGTAATTTTTTTTTTTGATCTGCTGCTTATATTCTCAATCCCATTTTTATGATTTTTAAAATATATATATATATTTTCTAAAACCTGTTTAGAGACGACGTTAAGAAAAGAGAGAATAGCAGTTCTGGTTTTGTGCAACCAAAATGCCAGCTTCACAGCGACCTTTATTGCAGCAACTGTCCTCTTAATTTACCTTTTCCTAAGGGTCTGCATTCTGTGTCTCCTTGGCCTCACTCTTCCCATTCTGCTCTTTAAGAAACAGGGAGAACTGCTGAAGTTTCTTCATGCTCCCTTCTCCCGCAAGCTGATAGACTGTCTTTCCATCTTACTCAGGTTGCCTTTATTTTGTGAAGAAGAAAATAAATATTCTTCAAATAAGTGAAAAATGACTAATCATAGCCTTTTGTTGTCTTTCAGTATTGCGTGTCGGTTTGCATTCACCTTTTACAGTCTTTTAATGATTTATCAATAGCACAGTATTTATATTTGCACTCCAATAGCTAAAGCTTTATATTTTTAAGGCAGCAATGGAGTACTACAGAATTTGACTGCGTGTCTGATGAAATCATAATTTCTGATGTACTTTTGGCCTAGGTCTTGAATTTGCATGGAAACAGACTGAAGAAGCTGCAGAACATCTCTAGATTTAAAACACTTCGAAAGCTTATCATCAGCTTTAATGACTTTGCTTCTTTAAATGATATTTATGACTTGGTGAGAAATTAAGGTTTTTCAACTTTTTTTTTCTTAAGAAGAAACTTTTACTAGCGTTAATATTCTTGCATTATGGGGTGTTCTCACAAGACAGGATTGAGGCAGGAAGCGTACATCACAAAAGAACGGGGGCTAACCTAGGATCATGAATGCTGTGGTACTATTAGCAGCCAGCAATTTTCTCCAGTTTGAATCACAGTATTATAGCATTACCACTTCATCACAGTCTATCCTTCATAGTGGTCATTTCAGTTTAATAAGTAGTAACACTGAATGCAGTACCTGGATTCTCCCCCTGGCTTTGCCACTGGGCTACTTAATGATTCATGTCACGTTGCTTTTCTCCTTCATTCCTAATAAGTCAAGTGAAATAATTATAAAAACTATCAAAGTAAAGGTGATTAGCAAGAGCCAAATCTAAATGGTCTTGGAACAAGGCGTTAAGGAGGGTATTCATTTTCACCCTTAGAATGCCACACAGTGCGTGGCTGCTTTTGTAGTCTTTAGACTGGAATAACTAAATGCACTTCAGTCCTAACCAGGACCTCTGGGCTTTCCCATCTTGCTGATGTGGAATCAGGGATCCAGTTCCCAGGTTACCTTCAGGCCACTTAGGAGGATCCTGATATGAACATCAGATGCACTCTCCCCCTTTCAAAAACTTCCTGGCTGTCAGTCATGCAGACATAACATGCCAAAGTGCTCTGCCAGGTAATGGCTCCTCTGTAGTCTTGACAGGAACATGGCTGGAACATACTGGACTTCCCTTAACAGAGACAGTCCTGAACACTGGATCCAATTAAGTCTATTTAAAGATTCAAAGTATCTGATTACTTTGACCAAAGTTGATTTTGCAATACTTTTGGCAACACAACTATCTTCAAACCTGCATTGTTTTGCAGCCCAACCTGGAGTATTTGGATGCAAGCCATAACCATGTGATCACTCTTGACGGCATTAGAGGCTTAAGCAAACTGGAATTCTTTGACCTGAGCTGGAATCAGCTGCAAAAGACCAAGGAAGTTATAAACATCTTATGTAAACATACTCCCAATTTACAAAGCCTGGACATCAGACACAACCCATGGTATAAGGTAGATATCAGTGCTTGAAGTTCCTAGGAAAGCATTCTAACCAGGTCCACAGTTACATCACAAAGGCTTAAAATTTGGTCCTGCACCTTATTGATTCCAAGGTCCTTCCAGTGTAAGAAGCTTTGTGATCATTTTATGGCATTTCTGTTCTCACAAAGTCTTCACTTTTCTGTGGTCACAGCCTGAACAAGTGCTAGTAAGGGAACTAACGTACAGTTAGTCTCTCTGTCACTGTGTGTATCTCAGTAGCAGCACAGCTGTGCTGGCTGGAGCTTTGGAGATAAAGCCAATACTCAGCCCTTTTACTGACACTTGTACATTGATATTGCCCAACCAGCTTCTGAAACAAATGTTTCTCTTTATTTCTTTTGAATCAGTACATTTTAACATTATTTAAATAGCTTAGTGAGAATCAACACAGTTAACCCTTACAAATCTGAGACACTGAACGACAGTCTTTTTTTTAATGGTCATTTAAATACTGAGTTGAGTATTTTGTAATTCAAATTCAGGCAAACAGAATACTTTCTGAGTAGAATACTTCTCTTAAATACTCTGAATAGCAAACCAGCAGGAAACAGGACTCCATTCAGGCACCCAATGGTCCCAATGGTCCCTTTAAGCTTCACTGATGCTTTTCAATACTTGTTAAAATATAAAAAGAAATAAGAGCTACTAGTTCCAGTCTGTACTTCTTTCTTGTGATTAATTAAGCTTTTATCAGATTAAACTTTAAATTTTGCTAATTTTTTTGCCATCAACTTTATGTCAGCATGGTAAATCTTGTGTATTACACATACCTGCTTCGACATCCAACCACAATGTTTGGTTAGTTCAGTTCAGAGCAAAGCAGAAAATCCTTATTACCTTTCAGAGGATGCATTCTACCAGCTAGCTCATAAAAGATTGCATTTGGGTTATTTAGCAATCAGAATATATTGATAGAACATCCACAGACAAAGATATTGTTATTCATCACATGAGAAATGTGTATTTAGTGTATTGTTTTAAACTAGTGGGCAGTCTAACATATTTCCTATTTATGGGATACATTTGGTTGATGTCTTGAGGCTTCGGTGACGCTTCTAAATCCTTTAAACATCACTCACATGTCCTCTGAAACTTTCTTTGCCTTTGTAATATTTCTAGCTCATAAATGGAACTCGTAAAACATAATGTAAATACTGATACAGCTCATATATTAATGAGTGTTGTAAGATTAGTAGCATTCTGAGCAAGCCATGTGACTCCAGACCAGTTTATTTCCATCAGTGTCACATAAAATCAGGATGATCAAAATTGGCCCAAAGGTAACTTGTGTTGTGTGTTTCTGGCAAACTACATTAGCAGGGATGATGTGGTGGCTCTGCTGCAGATCACCGCAGAGCTCAACATCCCCGAGCTGACAGTAAAATAAGCAGAAAAGAAATGGAAGTCTCTTCCTGGTATGTACTGGTATTTAAAAAAAGAAAAAGACAGAAAAGAGTAACCTTTTTTTGTCTCCTCAAGCCCACCTCCATCCGGCTAAGTGTCATTGGCAGACTAAGGACTCTCACTAACCTAGATGGAGTCCCAATTGCTGATGAAGAAGCTGCAGAAGCACTATACTATATTGAAGGATCAAAGATAACCCAGGTGTGACGTTGTGTTTTGTTATAGCTTACAGTGAGTACTACCAAAAGGGAAAGCCATGTGAACAGTTCTACACCTGTGTTTGATGTTGTGGATGATGATGCTTTAAAGAACACTTGGTTTTCCATTGTATTTTTGTTGTTATTGTTGGTTTTTTCTGAGGACAGGTGTTTTATCTTTGCTTCTATCAGTAGATCTGAAAGTACTTAATACATGTAATTAAATATACATAAAAAAATACATTTGTAAGACCTTTACAAAGATCTCTGTTGCTACCAAGAATTTTGCTTTGTCATGGTGCTGGAAACAGTCATGTCCAATTCCTGCTGAATTCAGGATGCAAGAAAGTTACGTTTGCCAAATAGAAACAGTGGAGGGGAAAATAGCTGGCTAATGGTACTATATTTCTTTTAAATATCCCTTGCTTTAAGGTCTTTTCAATGGGTAAATTTTTGGACAACATACAACAGGTATGAAGTACATCCTCCCAACCCCTCAATATCTTGTTAACACAGCGTTTATATGATCAGAGCACAGACACAGTGCTACTGTCTGCTCACAATGAAAGCTAAGTATTTCCTCCTGCAAAGAAATGGACAGATATCTTCCCAGGAAACAGTATGTAAGGTTAATACAGAGGGATTTAATGAGGTCTACCTTCTCTGCTGTGAAGTACATAAGTACTGAATACTTTAAAAATTTGGTATGTAAGACCTATAGGAGTATTCCAAACCAGTAGACTTATTAGATCTATGATTTATTATGTCTGCTGATTTATCACCTGTTCCTTTCAGGAACAGAAAATTTGTATGCCCTTTACTGTATGCTGGTGAACTGTGTATGGTATAATTTATTACATATTCAATAAAATATTTTCTTCTTTTTCCTCTAGGCAACACTGTTGGAATATTCTAGGACTGATGAAGAAAAGCCCCCCATTCTCAGTGTATTTTCTTGTGCTACAATTCTGTCTCAAATCAGCAAGAACAGGGTGGATTTACAGAGGCATCATAACTGGCACTCAATGGTAAGGCTGATATTGTTTAATATACTTACATCAACACTTAGATCAATCTGTGTAAATGTTTTCATTTGTTATCTTAGTATAAACATTTTATGCTGTTTAATTAAAATATATTACAGAAAACCTGAAAGTCTAACAAGAACTTACCTTGTTTCTGATTATAGCTACCTCCAGACATCTCACAGGAGGAGGTTCCTGATATCCTGAAGAGGGCATTTCAGTTGCAGTTTTTGTAGTGCCATTTTCTTTTTAGCATTAAGAGATTTTTAAGACCAAGGAGTGACTTCATGCAAAAAGCAGGCAAAAAAAAGCATTATCTGGTAATTTCTGTGTCCAGACCACTATGATCTCTCTGACCTACAGCAAGTCTAATGTAAAGCCATTCGTACTAGGGTTAATTTCACCTAACATTTGTTGTTTGCAGCACAGATAACCATATTTGAACTATTAGGCCTAGGTTCCTTCTATAGGCAAAGCAGACACAAAAACAGCTGTGGGACGTGAGTGCTCTGAGCGTTCAGAGGGGCACTGCACTTTGAAGTGCGCTGCCCTCTAGCAGAGAGTCTAACAAGCTACCACAGATGGAGCTGTCTCTGCTGCTGATCTTGGTGTTCTGATAGGAAATTCTCAGTGGTTGTATAAAGATTTTGAGTAACAGTGAATCTGTTACTTGAAATAGGACTCTCCTACCTCTATCATGTCTACCCTGTTTCTGAAAAAAAATTTGGCTACTAGCACCAAGTAATTCTTGTTTTGTTGAAAAGGGCTACAACCAGGTGTTCTAAAGAACCAGAAGTCTTTTCCTTATTTAGCCCAAATCATTCCACTTTTTACTTTTTGAGATCCATCCTCTAACCAGTATTTGTCTATTAAACAAGAGATACATGGAACTGACTGTTTTGTTATACCCAGTGCCCAGTTAGATCTGAGCTCTCAGAGTGTCTTAGGCCATTCAGAAAAAAGTCTCTCCTGGATTCTCTAGTGTCTAGCATTGTAGCAGAGCCAATACTGTAGCCTTTCCTTCACTGGAATCATTAATTTATGTCTCTTATTTGGCTGTTCATGAGTTTATAGGAATTTGGTATCTTTCAGAGTTCTGCTTGTCTGACAGATTGGGCCAAAAGTCAGCGCTGGGATTGAAAGGCAGTGGTAAGGCTAATGGATGGATGTAGAGGTAGCACAATCACACCAGGCTTTTTTTCCCTAGGAAACTGAACTAACAGGCAGCCACAAGAGTCAGAGGAAAAAGATCCAAGGTCACCCTAACCTGTTGTGGCCCATCGGTTGAAATCATGTTAATCCACTCAGTATGAAAGGTTAAAAGCTCCTCTGTCAGTTCCATTTGTTAACACAATGTAGAATAGCTAGAGGAAAGCACATATCTGTTGATAAGCATAGCATTTCATTCTGTGTGGTAGGGAACTCACAATTACTGAAACTGCTGGGAAAGTTATTGCATTAGCACATGTCATGTATCTTTTGTGACATCAGAGAGAAAGGATTCATAGAGGGTAGAACACATATTATGGGAAAGGAAATAATGTAGCCCAAAATGTTCTTTAGACAAATGACACCGAATGTTTTAGGTTGTATTTACAATACTGGATATTTTGGGTCCCTACACGCTATCTGATTTTTTAAAATTGAGGCTCTATGGTCGTTTTCTTTCTCCATTGCACAATGATTTGTTAACATACTGCAGTATCATCAGAAAGTAGGGGAGCCATAGTCATGGAAACAGGTTATGGATAGCCCTGATAGCCCTGTCTGCAGGAAGCTTGATGCCATGTGCCTGAGGTCAGCGCCCATTTAAGTAAGTTCTTTGACAACCTGGACAGCAAAATAGATATTTCCTACCTACATTCACTTGTTTCTATCCAAGACTACTTCAAGCAAATTAATGAAGGTATTAATCTAGGATGGAAAGAAAAAGAGTACTTTGTATTAAAAGAGCATGAAGTATTATGAAGTTAGGATAAAAGCTGTGATTTGGGACTCAGCATCTGCTAGACTATATGTCCAGGTTTAAAGATCAACCCCCTGGTGTTATGCTGAAATCCTGCTTCCATTACCAGGATTCCATTTCCATCTAAACCAGGCCTGGTTTAGAACAAGTACCTGTAAAACAGACTAGATACTAAAATAATATATCGACAGAAGGATTTAAATTACCCAAAGCTATCTAAAGGCAAACGCAGGCAAGAAAAAAAAAAAGGTTGTGTTCAGATTGCTTCAACAGCAAAGCTACATTCTGGAACTGGCATTCTTATGTTATGAGGGAGAAGCTGAGGTTTTTTTAAATTGTATTACAGATTAACAATTCTTTCACATAATGAGAAAATGTCACATTCTGCATCTAATAAGTTGTCATAGATATCAGTAGGAAATGTACACACTGAAATTGGGCACAGAATAAAGAGGTGGAATTAAATTGATTGACTGGTTTCTTTTAATTCTCATAGTAAGTTTTATTACAGATCACTGTCTTAAATCTGGATGACCAACATCTCTTCAAAATTTCCAACTTGGAAAAACTGGAGCACTTAAGATGGGCATCATTTAGCAACAACAATCTCACACAAGTAGAAGGACTGGAGTCTTGTCTTAACCTCGAAGAACTCACTTTAGATGAAAACTGCATTTCAACGCTTGATGGTAGTACATTTACCATGGTAGTGGTAATTCAGGCTTTTAAGCTAGGTCTCTATAGGAATGCTCGTAGTGAAATATTATATGGAGGGTGAGTTTTTATTTTCTAGCTACTGTGTGAGCTTTTCAAGTATTGAACAACCCGATGCCTGGTTGCTGAGCATAAATTTAGTTGAACTGGAGTTAAGGGATTGAGGCAGAGAAATTACATTACAGCAAAATAAGTTGTAGTGTTTTGTCTTGTTTTGGTTTTTTATTTGGCATATTTACCTACATTTAATTGTTATAATGGTCATGATATAGTTACAGTTGGACCTATTAACACCAACTGTGTCCCTTATAACTTGTTTTACCGTCTGTATCAGCCGCCTGTTTCTGTTGCACCTAATTATATTGAGTACATCTTGTTTGTTTTTCAAGGAATTTCAAAGCTCACCAAACTTACAAGACTCAGTGTAAATAATAACCATCTTACCAGCCTCAAAAGACACGTGTTTGAGAATCTGTCTCATCTGCATTACATCTCCGTTGAGAACAACAGGATCGCATCTTTAGTTGGTTTAAAGAAAACGTACTCCCTAATAGAATTATACATAAGTTATAACTGCATTTCTACGAGCCAAGAGATATATCATTTAAAGGTAAATATGAATTTGCTATTTCAGAGGTTAATTTGGTTTTTAACACGTTAGAAATATTTTGCTGCTTGGAACTGAGGAAGCTATACTTCAGAGCACAATTCAAGGTTCTGCCTTTGAGTGCTGCATCCATCTAGCTTTACAGTTGGACCCAAAGCAATAAGAACCCCACAGCAGCCTTTTTTGACGAGTGCACTTACTCTTAGAAGGAGGTACTAAAGCCTCCTTTCTGCAGTGAAATATCACATATACTGCATAGGCCTCGAGGCTTATAAACTAAGGAATAATTTTGCACGTCAAACAACCACACATGCAGCAGTTCCAGTTCATTTCAGCTACCATCTGTATGACAAAATTTGTTGGCTGCTTTCAGACACTAACTAGT
>JAOWBP010002559.1:48989904-49000848 GCA_028571105.1 Tragopan temminckii | reverse complement strand
AGAATCTTGCAAATTTCTCAAAGTTTCTGCAAACTCAGAGTTTCTAATATCCTTCCCCAAACTGGGAGAACTTGTGTTTTTTGGAGTAATGCATCTTTGTCAGGTGTTCTTCACATTAGCATGGATCTTCAGATTCAGCCTGAATCATTGTCAGAAGAACTAACCTTCCAGTGCTTCCAAAAGATTTGATGTTATTGCTTTTAATTTGTTAACTAATTTCAGTCTGTAAATGAGTTTTAACTATGCTAGGAAATGATGTCTCACTGATCTGGTTGGAAAATGACAAGCAGAAGAATGAGTGCCATTCCTGATGACTGATAGCTGGAGCAAGGCTGCGCAGGGAGAATAGCCGTGTGCATTTTGTGTTACAGGTATGCGTGGGAATCCAGCAATTACAACACACAGTCTTCGAAGCAGCCACGTAAAAAGAGCTCTTAGGCAAGGCAAAGGAGCAACAACTAATCTTAGAAGCAGTTTGGTGCCTCACAGTGTTACTTCTCAAACCAGCCAACTGCATAAGAACAACAGAGAAAATGCGGGCAGGTGAAAACTCTTACCAACTCTAAATACTGTATATCTTTCTTTCCTTTCTTAAGAGAGGGTTAGGTCCAAAGTACCTCTGTTCCTTCTTTATTTAACTGATGTGCAAGATAACAATACTTTTTTCTACAAATGCTGCCAGGTTTTCTTTCTTTGATTCCAGATCCACCAAAAATGTGTTTAATCTCTTTCTTCTGATGAAATTTGCAATGCATCTGTGAGAACATCCTAGGAAACAATTAAAAATTTTGCAGCTAAAACAATGACTATTAAACGGAGCCAGCTCTTTGATAAAAATAAGCTTGTATCTACCAAATCCCTGTTTAATCCTGTTCTGTAACGAGCCCAAAACTTCATTTTGTTTTGCATTTGTTGCCAGTTTTGTTTAGTAATCAAGAATATTAAGTATGGAAGCAGAAGTGCAAGAGTGAAGCTGTTACTGTTAATTCTGTCTAATCACTGTTATGTAAACAGCAGTATCTTGCTATTACTTGCTGCCAGCTGATGAAATGAGACAGGTAGGTTACACCAGCATTTCTTAGTATATCAAACATTTATCCACTACAGGAAAGTGGACAGCTCTGGCACTAAGACATTTCTATCTTGATGATTAATAATTGCTGCCTAAAGAGATCCCATCAAAGTCAGATGTGTAAATGAGTGAGGTGACTCTTCATCTAACCAGTATGTGAGTTGTTTCTTTTTTGTTTTGTTTTTGTTTTTTTTTTGCAAGATTAGTCTCAAATGAGCATTTTTCTTAGGCATACTTAAGATATTTTTATACTAAAAACTATGATACAGGTCCTGTTTCTTCTTGCTAGAAAAAAAAATCATTAGCTATATTTTGCCATTGAGAAAGAGAGAGCTAGCTAAGGGCTTGTGCCCAGAGATGCTTCACACACAACCATCTTCAGTTGGTTTTTGGATGGGCACAGACACAATAGGAGTAGTTTCCAAAGGAAAATGTATTTCTGGTGAGCAATATGACCAAACCTCCAGACGGAAACACTTTAAATAAACTGTATTTAATCAGGTAGCGCTGTGCTGACTCAGATGTTACAGATGAGAAAGCAGGTCAGAGGAAATGATATTACTCACAATGGCTGTTTTATGCAGTGCAAAATTCCCCCAGCCTCGTTTGAAGCTGGCCTCTCCATGTGACTGTATTCTACACTGAATGTGTACTACCTAGGATCCTTCTGCAGGCACTTCTCTTTGCACTTCTCAGATAGGGTACGTGAAATGCTGTAGCAAATACTGTTTACTGATGTTTACTTAATTTCTATTTTAATTTTATTTTTTTAATATTGATAAATCTTGCATACAACCCTAAATTAAAAATTGAATGGGAATGCTGTCGTGCAATACTTTTCATTAGTTCTGTTACACAAGACCTATCTTCAGTCAGTATTTATTTATTTTTCTAACATCAGGCAAGACTCACTGATACATCAAAGCAGGAAGACTACAGTATTTACTTAAGTTATATTTATAGTTGCTTTGCTTCTTCAGAAAAAGTGCAAAGGTGTGAACTCATGCTTCTCTTCCTTAATCTGTAGTCAAACAGTTCATTTGTACAATAATGTGAGTTCAGCTTTGACTGTATATCCATGTAAGGAGGAACATTCCCTCATTTCCCCCCTTAAAAAAAAAAAAAAAAGATAGAAGTTTTAAGGTTCCTTCAGCTCTTTTTACGAAGTTCTCTCAAATTCAGCCCACTGCCCTTTGCTCCATCAATATTCCAGGTACCTTGCAGACACGAGATCTTTTAGGATAGCTGATGTTCCCACTGCACTGCGGAATTGTTTCATCAGCATTTTCCCATTCTCTTAGAGAGCTGGTTGCAAATATTAAGGGAAAGCAGGTACAAAACAAGGAGCCTGAATCCCTGCTTAACGTGCAAGACAACTTTGTTTTACCATTGCAGTCTCCAGTGCAGTTCCCTGCTTACAGCAGAACGTCTGACTTGTTTAGCTTTCTGAACGCTAAAATCTCCCAGGCTTCTTTGTGTTGACTTTAAATATTGTAGTTTTATATTTTGATAGAAGGCAAATTCCACCAAGGAGAGATTATCAAAAAAGATCATTTGGATGCAAATGAAAACACCTGTGTTTTAAAACTATTGCTTTTTATCCTTTGATGGCAGAAAACAGGAGGCAGCCATTCTATCAGCTACTTGTAGATGAGAGTGATATGAAGACAATACATTGTTATCTCATGGGCTCTTTCAGCTCCCCAGTAGTAGGTCAGTATTGTTTTTACATCATCACAACTGGAACAGGGTTAAAAGCTTTCTCTATATTCACAGAAATCAACAAGATTTAAAAATACAGTAATGGGAGGTACTGAAGTACAGAGTAGAATCTTGGATCTGTATTTAGAGGTTGGTCTCTGAGTTACTTCAGCCAAGTTCTGGTTATGCATAAGAAACCTGTTCTCATGGGAGTGCGTGACAGGACTGAGTATCGTGTTCATATACAAACTATAGGGTTTTTTTTTACTTGTTTGGTTTTTTTTTAAGCCTCCATGGTTTTGAATTGCTCCTTTTTTTACAGGAAATTAACCAAAAGCCTCTCCCAGCCAAAGTGGCCATAAAAGTCAATAGTAGCCATGAAAATGTGAGAAGTTAATTTTTTTTCTTCAGTATTATTACACAGACTTGAGTGGTGCTGCAGTAGTGGCATTTTGTATTTCCATTTTAAGGCTGTGATTGTGAATGTATAATGAATGACATGAAATGGCAATTAAGTAACGAAATCATTTCATTCAGTGAAGCAAACAAACATACATAGAATGCCTGGATCCTGTGGGACTCTGAGATCCCTTTCTCTTGTTCTGTTCTAACTCACCCCAGTATAAATCTGGATTCAGTTTTCTGGATCTAGTTGCCAAGAAGTCTGAATTCAGCAGTATTTCTGCAGATCTGCATTGGAATAATGGAGTGTAGTCTGTTCTCTCCATCTTTGCTATGCAGTAGTGTTGTCTTCCAAGAGCTTCATGATCCTAATTATTGCTCAGTTTTTACTAGCATGGATTACATTATAATGAATTTTCTTGAAAAGGTGAGAAACTGAAAAAAAAATCAGTATGTATCAGATCAAGGATTATGCTGGCAAATTTACTGTGCAAATTTCCTGCCTTGCTGTTCAGAAATAACATTTCAGTGATCTGAAGGAGCAGCTAGTGTTAATTATGTTTACAGGTACGCGGCAGGCAGCAGTGTGAAGGCTATTAACGGACCGTAGACATTCAGGTTGCGGTTGGATCCCTTGCCTGGCGGCTGTTTCCTTTGTCTCGTGTGTAGTTTGCAGGACAGCCACAAGGTGTCTTTGTCGTACCGCTGATTTTCTAGACCAGGGCCGCTAACATACGCCTCCAGTACTCAGCATAACAGAGACTCGCTTCGTTTGGATTATGGCAAATTTGCAACTGAATAAGCCAAAGCTGTAGGTCCTATCCTTGCATTTTACAAGGCAAGAATAAATTATTTGTGGTATTGCAGAACTCAGCAGGGCCTGTGAGGGCAGCACAGCCACTGAGTCAGATAGTTTTTGTTTTCTGCTTAATTTGGAGCTCTGACTTCTTGGAAAATGGATCTGAGAGCGACTGGTTTGTTTTTTGTGCAAACAGTTTGCATCACCTTGCATCTAAAAGTCACTGCCTGAGAGCCAGAGGAAAGGAACAGCAGTGCTGTCAGGGAAAAACATATCATACTCAGAAGAGTTCATCCCATAAGGTGAGCCAGCAGGAGAGAGGAGCACATGTGCAGCTAATGGAGATGGAGGAACAACTCAGAACAGGTGGTCCCCCACGAGTGAGCTGGTTATAAAAGTACTATGCTAAGGAAGATGAAGGTGCTCATGCAGATGTGGTGGGCCTCGTGTTAGTGAGCTCTGTACAAGATCCATCTCAGCCTCACATAGGTAACAAATTTAGAGGCAAGATCTAACAGTTGCCTTAAGTGAGAGAAGCGGGGAGGAAAAGGACAAGAAAGAGCTCTTCTTGCTCTCTTCAGAGATCACTCAGTGCAGCTTTTTGCTCTTGTGTGCTCCGTGCAAATTCAAACCATATAGAAAACCCCCTGTTTATGCCTGAACAAAAGTATCCTTTGGCATGCCACCTGCTTCCAAGATGGAGAGCATTGTTCTGGCAGCCTGTTAGAGGTGAACAGCTCTCCTTTATGTAGGCTGTAAAAGCACAACGTGGTGAACATAAAATTAAAATACGTGTGTATTCCCTCTAGCTTTACTTTGTTTTCATTGTCTGAACTAATCTATATGCATAATATTCTTTTGAATTTCAATGCCTTTCAGGGATTTAAAATCTCACTTTTGTCTTTTGCCAGGGCATTTTTAAGTGCAGCATTTTATAATGGAAGCATAATTCTGGTTTTGGGGCTAACTGCTCTCCATTTAAAAACACTTTCAGGATCTCCTGGTTTAGCAAAAAAAAAATATATATATATATGTGTGTGTGTGTGTGTGTGTGTATCCTTTCTGAGTAACAGCATATTTAGAGATGCAGAAGCACCATAGCTGTAGAGGGCACTCGTGCTACAAAACTTTTAGAAGAGATGCCTGCATGGGAGAAACACAGGTTGGAGCAATGAGAAATGTTTAACATTTATATTTGTCTCCCAAAATTGTAACATTTGATAACATTTTGTTTGCTTTTGATCCATGCTCCTTTGCACACAGAGACCACTAGTAATGGCAGAGAGTGGAAAAGGGAATGCAGCAGGAGATAAAAGCCTTGAGACCACAGTCCAATATCTGTTTGTCTATAGCTTTAAGCCTTATTATCTCTGGTCTTCTGGTGTAGAACTCATGGTTGTTATGAGGTTCTCTCAATGATGTTGGAGTACGCAGGATGATGGAGGCCCTTCTCACCCGCACTGACACATTATGGTCTAGTATTAAATGTGGAGGTTGGTGGCCCTGCATGTGGCAGGGGGGTTGGAGATTCATGATCCTTGAGGTCCCTTGAGGTCCCTTCCAACCCCTGATTATGTTCCTGACAAGCAGCCCCACCACACCTTTGCTGTGAGAGACTTTAGTGGGGTATCACCATGCTCAGCAGAGCAGATCCAGACGTAAGTGGTCACACAGCCCACAGACAGTTCAGCAGGAAGGCTATAATTAGGTTGCTGACAAGAAAAGGGATAAACCTTCCAAGTAAAATCCCAGACGAGGATTTAAAGGCTCTCAGTAGTGACACACTCAGTTCTTTGGATGGATGTGCCCAGGATTGTCAGCATTTACTTGTCAGTCTCTTCTGTGGGAAGAATCCTGTACAGAAGAAAGCAAGCCTTCCTGAAGCATCTCTGCTGAGTCTGATACAGCAAGCTTACTTCCAGTGATGGGAACAGATTGCTTCTGCAAGCACCTTTAGTCAGTTTGGTCCAATGAACTGTAGTAGTGCTGCAGCAGAGCAGTTTTGATCCCATACGTGCATTGAAATCAATGGGACATTTTTTCCTGATAAAATGATGCAGGAGTAGCCCTTAGTCCTTTCTGACTCTTGAGTCTAAAGAACAGTGAAGACTCTCACAGAAACACCATTTGCACCCAGGCTAGTTGCAAACATTCCCTGTAAAATACAAAATGAAAGATTAGAGCCTGAAGAACACCAATCTGTTACAGAGGCCTCACTTCTGCAGCAGTCCCCTGGGCAGCACTGCAATTGCAAGAGTCTGTCTATTGCCTTCTTATTTAATTTTGAATAAAGTTCACCAGAAAAGCAAATAAAACTTTGAATCTCCTCATCTGTATATGAATGCAGACAGTTAAGAAGTAATGCTACTGCACCATTTCAATAGCTTTTGTCTGCAAAGTGTCATCCTTTTCATTTACCATTTAATTCTTCTAAATGGATGTTGCTCTTCTTCCCATTATGGATCTCCACCGCTTCTATGAAACGTTATTTGCATAAAAGGAACTAAATAATTGATAGAGGATGTGAGCAAAAGCTAGCACACATCTTGGTAGGGGTTTGCTGGTAATCCCAGGGAGTCTAACACATAGCTCATAGCTTGTTTAATGGGATGGAAGCTGACAGGGTTTTCTTGTACCTCTGCTACAGAACTCATAGCTTCTGAATGACCTCCTTGTACTTAGCTACTTTTCTTGTTGATCTCGCTGCTCTTTTCCTCCATTAGCGGGAGAATTCTTCAAGGAAGTGATACGGTATGCTACGACTTGTGTTCACGTACACCATAAAACACTGCTGCATCTGAGGCCTGGTGGATTTATTCTGTTGCTTTTAGAAAATAAAAAGGAAGCAAAATCGTAAATGGATTGTACTATTAAGGGCAAAGTCTGCAAGCAGCTTTCATTTACAAGTTCGTTTGATCTTGAATTCAAACCTGAGTTCGACCTTGGGGTTACAGGCTTGGGGTTTTTTTCCTACGTTAAGACTTCTGTTGTAAAAATCTATGAAAGCTGTAAGATAAGATATATACTGAACATCTGAATTTTAGACATCTCCGGTTAGTGAGATGATTGTCAGAGTGAATATGTTTCTGAAAGGAGGATCAGCCGTGGAAGCAATAGATCTTGAAAATAAAGCGTGTCAGTTGTCTGAAAGAAATGATCTAAGACTACATTAAAATTGAATAATTTTTTTTTACATCTTTATAAATTTCTGAAGTGTATGTTCTTTAATGATAAGCAGCAGTATTAGGGGAGTCTGGAAACAGCTGGGCTGGTTTGCTTACTGAGGGAGCCATCTCAGCTGCTCTGACAAGCAAGCTGCCATTTTCAATGCGATCACTTCTGATTCTGAAGCAGTTGTTTTGCTCTTAACTTTGTGCAAATCCCTCTTGGTATTTCTCTTTTGAAAGTAAGACCTATTTCCATATGTCCATAAAAGTTTCCCTGACAATTCAGCATGCTTTTTGGAATGTCTTATTCCTGTTGGGTGACGTGTGAAATGAGGCTGCTTTGTTTATTAAGTGCACGTGACATAATGTAAAACATACTTAATATCCTCAACCACTGCACAGATGTTTTTGTGCTGAAAGGAGACTCCAAGTTTTGCTGATCTAATCAGCCTTTTGTTCTCTCCCATTTGGAAAGCCATTTCTTAAGAAGTCCTATTGCTGATAAACATGTTATTACACGGCTCAAATGTTATTCTTAGAAATAAACAGTTTTCAGCCTTCTCCAAAGAGGAGCACTTGAAAATAAAAATGATTCTGTAAGAATTAATTCTGCCATGTTCTCTCTTTGGGACTGTGCTTTAGGTTTTTTGGGAAAAGGCTTTCCATGACAAAAGCCTACTGCAGGGCATATTTCGTTCATGTCTCAATATTTTATTCCTCACCATATTTTACACATGCTATTTCCATTCCCATAAAACTAAGTAGCAAACAAATATATATCGGTAGCATTTTTAAATTTCAGTTCTTATTCCTTTCCATCAATTTGGCTGAAAACAGGTATTTGCAAACACTGGTAGCCTAATTTCTTATGGCCTTTCATTTTTTATGAAGTGTTTTCAAAAGACTTCAATCAACCTTAATGGTGCGTTTTTAGTTAAGGAAACAGAATGGAGAGAAGTCAATTTAAGCTCCCCAATGAACAAGTGTGTACAGAAAAAAAGGCATAAATGGGTTTAGAAAACAGAGCCAGTACAAGCAAAATGCAGCGAGCAGAGCGCTCGGGGAAGCCAAGATATAATGGAAAGAGTAAAATACTGCAGAGCTTTTTAAACTATATACAATTGGAACAATGGACTGGACCCAGACATCTATGTTAAACTGTTAGAAGATAGGTGAAAAGCAAGCTGCAATTCTGTAACTGGGGCCAGAGAATACTAGAATGGAAGGGCTTAAAGCCGAAGCAAATGATCGTGGGGTAGTTTAGCTTGACAGAAATCAAGTCAAAATTGGTATATTTCGCTGTTTAATTTACCATGTGAAGAACCATCTCCTGGCTTTCTGTATTAAAGGACTATTAGTACCAGCCGCCTTAATGAAGCTCCTTCTATGCCACCTGTGAAATAATAATATCTTGTTTTTTGCACATCTATTTTTGCCAAAATACCTTAAAAGCATTGGCTAATTAAGTAACACAGCCACTGTGAGAATAGGCCCTATAGCTACAAAATGTATACTAAAGAAATACACCTGGGAGACCATTGCACAGTGATTGTTTAATTGCCTCCCGTTATTTAAATGCGGTATTAATAATACATGTAATACATTGTTCCAAAGCATCACAACCTCACTGGAAAAAGGGTAAGTGCATCAATATTAAAAATCCAAAGACTAAAATAATCCAGTCTTGCTAAACCAGTGCTCTCAGTTGTCTGGGCCCAACCACTTCTTTGAAACAATCTACTGTACAGTGCACCAGCAGCGATCATCACTTGCACGGTAGCGTATCAGTTATACTTTGCTTTTATGCGTGCTTACAGTCGAGTGCAATTGTTTTTAATGCCTGCCTTACAATGTGATTTAATCCATTTGGGTGGCTTAATGCAAAGATTTCGTAATGTACACAGCGATGAGGAGCACTAAGGCAACTCACATAGCACTCATTATTCTTTTAACGGGAATGTCAACAAGAAGAGGAATTAGAGAGGAAATCGCTGTAACTCCAAAAGAACATCTGACTAACAACTACAGATGACATGTTTTTTCCCTTTTTATCCTCTTCACAATCCATAAAGGAGGATTTTTCCAAAACAATTAATTTGGTTGCCAAACCCTTCTTAATTCTAAGGAGATTTAAAACTCATCTACTTGGAGTCTGTCTCATGGAGCTAGACCCACAACCGGATTACAAGCTATTCCATCATATGGCTGTTGTTAGCCCAGTTGCTGCTATGTGGCACATAATTGGACCATTAAAAAAAAGAAAGAAAGAAAGAAAGAAAAAGAAAGGAAAAAGAAGAACATATAAACCCTTCAATCTTCTTTACTAAGCCCACTGGCACTTCCAGCATTTTATTATTTGTGTTACTTTCTCCACTAAATAAAAGCCCGGCAGCCTGAGACAAAAAGGATTTTCTACAGCTTCTTCCAAGTAACTCTGATATAGAACCTGCAGTACAAACATTGACTCTGAAATAAACCAATAACAGACAGAATTGTGCGCTTTGATCCCACAGCAAAACTGAGATTTAAGTTAGAAAAACGCCTCTTCTTTGTGTCTGGTGTTGGAGAGCATCTGGCAAATTTCCACTTAGCAGGAATCCTGGTTTGCAGCACAGACTAGGTCCAGTGTTAATTCTTTTAATTATTGCATGTGTGTTTTGTTTTGTTTCTTTAGGGAGAATCAGTGACCTTAAACAAGACAAGGAAGACTTAAACCCAGATTCACCCCTTTGTAACATCACTGGCTCAGAGCTGGGGTCATGGTAATGTTTTGTTTCTCTCTGCTGTGGTGCACAATGGTCGGCTCTTGATCTTTGCAAGCCAAGATGAGACCAACAGTTAGATAATGTCTGCATTGACAGCCACAGTCTCAGACCTGTGATGTTCCAAATTAGACACACCTCGTGAATGCAACAAAGCCACCATCTAGGGCCTGTGCATGTTACCTTTATATGGGGATGGCAGAAGATGGAAGGAATGCACTAAAGTCTTGTCCTAAAATGGCACCAGAAGCACTTGGTTCAGGTAGCTTAGAGGTGCTGCTGGAGTACGCAGATGAGGGTTTTACTTTAAAGTATAAACCCACTGTTTGGCTGGCAGCCTCATACCCTTTATATTCTTTCAATGTAATCGTTTTATTTAATGTACTGTAGGCATATAATTGGTATTAAGCTTGTAAGCATAATCTGTGGAAGCCCGTAAAGTGCAGCTGCATGCCCATCTCAGCACCACATTAACAAGTACCAGCAGTCTCTGGGAGAGGAAGAACAAGTGCACTAACAGAAACATATTTATTCTCTATCAACTTTAGATTAGTAAATAAATCTGTACCATGCTAGTATTTATTAAAGGTTATGGCTTGACATGCAGATTAGACTGACTATTAGAAGAGAGAACATTGTGGCCAGGATAAAGTATCTGCCTGGGAAGACACTATTGATTTTGCAAATAGAAGGGATGAAATATTGTAAGACAAAGGGATCCTTCGACATGTGAGGACCAACCATTCAGACTCCCTGCCCCATTTCCATATGGGGTTGAAAGACGTAATTCTACCGTCTAAATTTCAGCATGCCAAGAAAGAAACTGCTTAAAGCTAAACATTTGAATTTAGAGAATCTCTCTTCGGATATTTTCTTCAGAAACAAAATACATTTGCACCATATTTTCACCTTCGAGTTTCTGTTTTCCAGCTTGCAATAAGGCAGAGGACCAAGTGTATCCTGTAAACATTACCCTCATGCCAGGAAAGGAGCTGTTTCACAGTGCCCCTACTCGACTATGATCCTCTTTGGAGAAAAAAA
>JAOWBP010002559.1:48973402-48987244 GCA_028571105.1 Tragopan temminckii | reverse complement strand
CCAACAGCTCCCTGTCTTTTTTGTACTGGGGGCTCCACACTTGGACGCAGTACTCCAGATGGGGCCTCACAAGAGCACAGTAGAGGGAGACAATCACCCCCTGTCCCTGCTGGCCACCCCTCTTTTGATGGAGCCCAAATTATACATAGACATGTCTAATTACATTATTTCCAAAATTCCCTATTTGCATTCTTTCAATTTTTTTATGGTCTGTTTTTAGCTTGCCTTTATTTTCTGTTGTTTTGTTATTGTGCAGTCTAAGATTCTCCATCAGATGAAGCTCTAAAAGAAAACAGATGCACAGCACAGCACAGTTTCTCTGCTGGGTAGGGAAACAACATGAAATCTGCTGCTACCCTAAACTACCCCAGTACTTATTCTGGCATTCAGGCTCTGTCAGTCTTCTTCAGGGGCAGTAATAACATTATAATGGGACTGGGAGACAAAACTGCCAAAGTCTTTCCAAAACAATCTTCTGGGCTCATCAGCATAGACAATCATTCTTTTCACTTCTGGAGTAATAGGAAGATTTTAAGCAATATCTTTTGATTTGAGTTGGACTTGAAAAATGACATAGCTGGGGGCCTTATTTTAAATGCAACGAGACTGAAATGTAAAGTGCAATTTCCCATGCAGTCTGTGGAGAGAATGAGGCACTTGTCCCAGTTCTCTTAATTGTCTCTGATTGCTGTTTGTGTAGCACAGTCACTTCCTCGTCTTCGAAATCACCTTCAAGGGCTCCAACATTTTTCACTTCACTGTTTTAAATCAGGAAGGGCTAAACACTCACCCATTCAGCCATTATGGCTCTTTTATGTTATTTATGTGGTTTATGCTATTAGGCTTTAAAATTTTGTTTATTTAATTGGCTTTAACAAGTACTTAAGTAACAGTTTTGAGGACACATCAGTGGGACTCAGCACATGTTGATTAAGGTGTGCTGAACCTGACAGTTAATATTTTGTACCATTTTCCCAGCAGCCGTTACTGTTATGGAAGAAGTGCTAATTTTCCAAAAATGGTTACAGCTCGATTATTATGTTGGTTCTTTATTCATGCAGCTTCATTATTTTGTTGGCGCTGCTCTGTGAGAGATGAAGTAGTGCTATTATTTCTACTCCCAACTCCTTTCAGTCCTTTGCAATCATTTAGGCACATGTGTGACATTACTCAGATAAGCAATTCTGTTTGCCTTCAATGAGACTGGGTGTATGAATACACCCTGTAAAACAGCTGCCCACCTTCATATGTCAGCACAGTATTTCCTGGCATACACTTTGAGAGATGAAGAAGAAACAGTAAAAATCATGTTCCGTCAAATCTTCTTTGTTTAAGTTTTAATTCAGAGGAGAAGTTCTGCCAGTTAGGAGCCCTTGGTTTTATGGGGAACCCAAAAGGAGGGAAAAGGAGTAGAAATTTCCAAGATGGTTACAGATAAGTGGAGATCAGAGAGGTTGCTTTGGCCTCTAAAAGTAGAAAGGCTGCTTAGGTCTGTGGCTGGAACATTAGAAACTGGTACTCTGAAGTTGCTCAAGACTGCAGAAGTCCAACTTAGCTTTTACAACAAATTATTCATGGAAATCAGCAGGAGCTGGAGATAAACTATTCATTTTGTGCATATCTACGTGAAAGGAACTCTCAAGAGAGATCCTCAAGGTCCTGCCAAGAAAACAAGTGGAAACATTTTGAGAATGGGAGTAAACATTTATAATTGAAACCACCAAAAGTGTGTTTTGGTTAGATGCCACCTTTCCTTAGATGAGCAAGTGCCATAGAGGGCAAGGAAAGGTATGAGAGCTGAAATGAATGTGGCTATGACACCAGGCTGCTTTTAAACATATGACTGGAGCTCTGTGGACTCAGTTCCCAAGACACCTTGACTCCACCAGAGAGCACCCAGGTTAGACCTTCCTCCTCCTTTATTTTTTCCCTGGTTGCCAAGATGATACCACTAGTCATCACACCACTGCTGGCTTCTAATGGAGATACATCTAAAATACTGCCTTCTACAGCCTCTAAATTCCTAGCAGCACAGTTGCAAATGAAAGGCAGGACTGTAGACAGAAGCTCTCTTTTTCTTACTTTTCTTCACTGGAGAAATAAAAATTTAACCTGTTGACACGCATACTGTCTTATTTTTCACAACTTGATTATTATTTGAATTACCATTGCAACACCGTGCATGGATCTGAATGCACTGGACATGCATCCTGACCTAAGGAGCTAAAAACAGGGCAAGAGACCATGGTTGGGCAGTGACTAACACACCACAGGCAAGGGAACAATCAAGTAAGCCAGGTTAGCATGTGTTTAGGGGCTCAGAACACCTGCACTTTCATCTTAAAGAAAATAAGATTCTGGCGATATTAAAGATGGTGGCAGTTTCAGACCACATAAGCAACTTTTTTTCCAACAAGAAGAAAATTAATGCCACACAAAATGTGAATTTTCTTTAAAGCAGCGAGTGTAGCAGTGGGGAAAGGGAATAAAGGATGTTCTTAAAATGAACACTTTTGCTTTAAATAGAGCATTTGAAATGAAAAATGCTAACTATTTTTCATATTTCACCCATAATAACACATTAAAGGGTTTCTTAGCAGTACTTGTGACAATGGGAATAAGTCAGGGTTAACTTGGCAGAAACCCCAAACCACACTTAGCTGGTCCCTATTGTGACAGTGAACAAAGGTTTTATTAACATCTTACCCCTTGTTGGGCCCAAGAGTTCTTTTCCACACAACAGGAGCTTTGAGTCAATTTACAGCTCTGCAGAGGGGATTTGTGCTATCAGATTCAGCATGTCATTCAGCAGTTGTTTACATTTATTTCCCACCTCCCCATCAAAATTTATCCATGAGAAGTAGGGACTTTCTCTTTCTTTTTTTTTTTTTTAAAAAAGAGCATTTTTAAAACATATCCATGATGGGCACAAAATCAATGGATGAAAAACCTTTCAACCTCCAAAACCAAGCTGTACATAAAAGATGGGACAGGGGAGGTGCTGTAGTTCATGAAGTCTGCCTTGTATAGTAAAAGCAGAAGAAAATCAGTACAAAAAAACCCTTCAGGAAATCTTGTTCCCCAGGTGCCTCTGAAGACCACAGCTGTCTTGCTATCAGGAGGAAAAAAAGGTGTCATGCCACTTGCTAAGGTGCAGCATTCATCAGCCCACTTCGTTGCACCTAATCTGTGTGAGCTGCCTTCTCTGGGGGCCACAGCCTCCACTGCCTCCTAGTTCTGAAAGCAAGGCCATCTCAAGCCCTCTGTGGTTATCTGGCCTGAAGGGTGCAGCTGAAACAATTTTGGTTCAATGAACATAAGGGACTTCCCAGTGAGTGCTGCTGTTGGGACAATTAGGTGTGGCAGGAGGTCTGAAAGGACTTTGACAAAATACAGCCAGCAATTACCTCCTGTATCTAACCTATATCAGATGGGAGTAGCCTGGAACGACTCAGAAAGATCCTCTGAAAAGGTGACAGTAGAGTGAACACAGGTGAAATTTATCCCACTCAGCAGAACAGCAGCCTACTGATAAAACAGCATGCACCAATAGTATACTCATCTGTCAAACAGTGTCCTTGCCCCCAAAACACTCAGCTTCTACCCTATCTCAGTCCAAAACAAATGTAATTAATTCAGTGACTCTAAAGGACCTATGGCACTGATAATCCTCACTCATTGTTGGATTTAAGATGAGGCCTTTGGAAAGGAGAATCTGCTGTCACATGGCAAAAGATGTTTCCAACCCAATCATCTAATAATTGCTGTTAACAGGAAGCCTGCAACTTGCAGTCCATCACAGAACAGCAGTGACTGCATCCCTTTGCTCAGCTTCCCAGGCCATGCAAGGACTTTTCCCACCAGCATGGTGCCCTCTATTTAACTTGAAGCCAGAGACTGGCCTTCCTAATGTGTCGAGGTTTCTGATCCCCTTATTACCCAAACACATCCTAGACTTCAAGGGAAATGAACACATTGTGGGAAATGTGTCCCTGCCTTCATGGAAGCAGGCAGCCTTTAACTTTGCAGTGATCGGTTCTCACACAGGGGAAAAACACCTTTGTGGCCTCAGGGTACTGCAAAGAAACATCCCCTGTGCTTTCTGTGTTCTTCCTCACGTTGACTTTCACAGAAAAGTTGGAGGCAAAGGGATCAGTGTGCACTTTTAAATGGAATCCAAAACCCACCAACTTTGCATGGAGTTACTGCAATGTTTTTTCTTCCAAAGCAAACTGATTTCTCAGCTTCTTCACCAAGGGCTGTGCTTCCAGTTCGCGTCCCAGCTGCTCTAAAACAGTGAATGAAACGAGCTGCTCTCCTACCTCGAGAGGGCACCACGAGACAGTTGAAAAAAGGAACGGAAGCAAACAGGCTTTACCTCAGGCCCCAAATATTCCTGTCATGAGGATGTTCAATTACAGTAATTAGCAATAATCACATAAGCAACGGGAGCTTCCCTTACCTCCTTTCACCCCATCAAAGAATGGAGTCTGCTTCATTAAAACCTCCGCTTCCTCCTTAATCCTGCAGCCTCATTCCTAGGCACTTCCTTCAGCAACGGGAGGACCTGGATCCCCACTTCTGCTGCCTGACGCTGGGTCAGCGTGTCAGCCTGGGAGGGAAAAAAAGTGTTCTTTGTGAGTTGTCTGCCTTCAGAATTGAAAATTAAGAGGGGATGGATGTCTTAAATGCTAACGGATGGTACTCAACAAGCTGAAGCCTATCGCAAGTGTGACTGCTGCTATGTTTTCGTAACAGCCCTGACCTACTTAGTATAAGTGAGCTGTCTATGAAGCAGGATTTGTTGGTCTTTTTTCTTCCAATAATTGTATTTTCCCTTCTCTCACCCACCCTATAGCCAATAAATCTACCCTGACAGTACCTAATTTGCAGGAGGAAAACTGAAGTCAGAAGATTTACGGAAGGTCAGATGAAACCACATTTGTTCAAAGATCATTTTTCATTCTTGGAAGCACCTCAGCTTAGTAACTTCAACACGAGTCCATTCTCCCTCCCTCTGCATTGATGCTTCCCAGCAATGAGACACAGGGCACTGCTGGCAGCAAGGCAACACCAGGGGCACAAAGAAATTATAGGCCAAACAAATATGTTTAAGAAGTAAGTACACATTTACCTGCTAAAACATACCGGTTGAGTTTGAGCAAAGAAAGGAGACCAGAGAGTTTTGAATGAGCTTAAGTTCTCAATACAGATGAAATAAGAGGCCTGGGTGCTCCTGACCTCCAAACGCAGCACAAAGGCATTTTCAGTACTGAATCCCCAGAAACCAGGATTATGTCCCAAAGTCTGTGCACTGTCTGAGCCTTCTGTTACAGACTGGAAAGTGCAGATCCAAAGAAGAGCCTCAGGTAAGAAATCTTCACAGACAGAAGTCAATCCATGCTGGGCATCTGGATGCCTCCCTGTGAGAGCTACTGCAGGGAGCCTGCTTTAGCAAGGCGGTGGGACTTGATGATCTCAAGGTTCCTTCCAACCCCTGCAATTCTGTGAATCAAAGCAATGTGGATGGCAAACATAAAGGAAGGGACCAACAGCCCCATCCATCAGTCTGCTCCATGAGGCTCTAAGTCTCATTTACCCCCAGAATAACAGGTCAAATGAGAAAGGCAAAGACAGAATTCTGGATATTCAGGACATCTGGCAATCTGATGGAGATTCCAGTCTGTGGAATTTCATAGCAGCATTTCCCTGTATTTTATACAATCAGGAAACAGCACAGATGCTCTGTTTTCTCATCGTAGGTAAGCTGAGGACAGAATTGGTGAGGCCTTGTTGGAAAGAACCCTGAGGAAAAAGCATAGTACACAGAGGAAACTAAGAATTTCAGCTGGATAAATATAAAGAAAATAAGTGATTCATTCATAACCAAGAGGCTTCGATTTATACATATTTATTTTTGGGCAAGATTCCTGTTGCTAAAGAAGAAATGCCATAAATAAAAAATTTGTATGACTCAGATAATAACATGGAGAATTAAATACCCTTCCGTCCTTTTTCTGCATAAACTTACAAAGCAAATAACTTTAGGGATTGCTTTTGTTTTCATTTCAGATTCAATGAGAGATCAGAGTGATGACATTGTGTTATAGAGGGTCACGAGACCAAAAAGATAAGTAACGATGTGTGGATTTTGTGGGAACCTGAGGTAATTAAATCTCCATCCCTCCAACTCTATCCTGAAAGGTTCTTTATAAAGACTTGCAGCAGGCAAACAGCAACTTCATAAAGTCCAACAAAGAGAATTGCAAAGCCCTGCCCCCAGACAAGAACAACCACAAGTCCCAGAACAGGGTGGAACAGCTGGAAAGCAGCTCTGCAGGAACTCCCATGGGAGACCTGGAGGGCAACAATTTGAACACGAGCCAGCAATGTGCCCTTACAGCAAAAGCTACATTAGGAGGAGCATCTCCAGGAAGCCAAGGGAGGTACTCCTTCTCTCCTCTGCAATAGTGAGATCACATCTGCACTTCTGTGTTCAGTCTTGGGCTCCTCAGTACAATGGAAGTATAGACATTCTGGGACGAGTCCAGTGAAGGGCCATGATGGTGGTTAAGGGGTTGGAGCGTCTGTCGTAAGGGGACAGGCTGACAGAACTGAGCCTGCTGAGCCTGGAGAAGTGAAGGAGTATCTTGCCAATGTGTATCAACACCTGATGGGAAGGAGTAGGAAATTGAGCCTGACTCTTCTAAATGGCACTCAGTGAGCAGACAATGGACACTGAAATACAGGAAACTATTTAAACATAAGAAAAAAAACAGCAACCAAAAAAGTAAACCAAACCCTGACAACCCACACTGGAACAGGTTATGCACTCTGAATCCTTGGAAATACTAAAAGCCCAGCCAGACACAGCCCTGAGTAACCTGCTCCAGCTGGCCCTGCTTTAAGCAGCATTTGGACTAGGTTACCTCCAAAGGTCCCTTCCAACCTGAAAACTCCTGTGGTTCTGTGACTGTCCAGGTTATTGACATATTCTGTGACAGGAAGAGCAACAAGCTGTATCAACAAACTTTGCTACTGAAAGAGCTAGATTAGTTGCTAGACTCACACCCACCAGCTGGAGTGAAAGTGAGTTTCTGTTCAAAGCCCTGCCAATGTAAACACTATTGTTCCAGAATGTGAGCTCTATCTGTGGGATTTCTTAATGTGCCTCAAGAGCATGGACATCATTAGGCACCTTATTAGCACCCTGATGAGAGCTGACTGGCTAGCAAGGAGAGGGGCTGGCTGCCCCTGCCTGAATGCAGCGTTTAGCTGAGCTTCTCCTTGAAAACATTCAAACCTTGTGCATGGAATGCAAAAATGGGAGAGAAATAAGGAAGGGCTGGTCCTTCCCTTTCATCTCCAGGTTAAATGATGAGCAGCTTGGTAAAGAGATACAGGACATTTCACTGCGAACTTTCCCTACTTGGCACAGAGGAGTTTTAATTTGCCATTCATGGAATGCATTTAAGCATTCATTTTATTCAGGGTTAATGATTTGTGAAATAAAAAAAGCAATGTAAATATAATGCCTGAAGATGGAACATTCAGAAGCAATACTCCTTCAATTTCAAAATTGCTCGGCTCACTTTTTAAATCAGTCTCAGAAGTAGGGCAGGAGGTCTGCCTAATTATTTACTGAGCATTTGCACTTGAAAACACTATTCTAAATTACACTGATTGTATCCCAGAGCCCAACTTTAGGCCTAACAGTATGGTCTGTTACATCAGAGGAAGCTATCTTAGCAGAGTGTTCCAGCAGGAATACTGTTTAGGTTTTAGAGCCCTCTTTTATCTAGGTGACATGAAATGTACGCAAATGAAATCAGCTAGAGCTAGATAATCAGGAATGATTTATTTTATAAAATTGTCCATTTTTAATCAAGGCTGATTTAATTATCTAGATAGACCTGCTTGGGAACAAAATTAAGTTCTATGCTGGCTTCATTTTTCATCTTGGAATACATTGTGTCTGCAAATGCTGAGCTATAGTTTATTTCTAATCCTGCTGGTGTTTTTGCTGTACACACAATAAATTAACATAGGAGAAAGGATGTCCTCTGCATCTTGTTACCACTTCAGCAGTTTTCACTTCAGTCCACATTGCTCTTTACTCTTTGCATTCTTGCATGGTTCTGCACATCAGCTATCTATAATTACCATCATCCAAATTGCAAATACAGCCTGTTTATTTCTCATATCCAAAACAGGAGCACGAGAAGAAAGGCTGGGTAAGCTGAGCATAACTGTGGTTCAACAGAACAATGTCACTGGGTCCAAATCTAGCAAAGTTTGTAAGCACAAACTTAATTTAAAACATGTTAGTATTGTTTTTGCAAGAACACTTTTAATGTTAAGGCTTCAGTAGCAATTCTCATACTTAAATTATGCACAAGCCAAAGAACTTCACTAGACAGAGCCTGACCTCCAATACTAAATGCAACCCTCCTTGTCTTTCAGAACCAAATTAATTCTCTTATTATCCTCACACTGCAGTGCACTCCTCAGACTCAGATTTTGATTGAAGATTTAAAATGGATAACATAAACGTGACATATACATTAAGTGAAATTTCAGATATATGGCTTTTTAACTTTCAAAAGCAGCTTCACTGGAAGTAGTTCACTCTTAGTAAATTACCTCTGACAAGTCCGAATCTCCCCGATAAGCCTCTCAAATACTACGGCTTCTGCTCAGAGGAATATCTAAAAACTCACCATGCCCAGCCCTTGACAAAGAACAAGAATTAGATTCAAACTGAAAAGAAGCGATGCTGGGAGAGGCTGACATTCAAAAAGGGTAGGAGGATAAAAGAGAGAGAAAAATGACAGACCCAGTCTGCACCATTACTAAAATTAGATCATTTCTTTTGTTCTTCTGAACCTTCTGCTCTATTTGCCAGGAATCATATTAGCAACAGAAACTGTGAGAATCTGTCCAACCTTATTAGAGAAGCTGGGCACAAAGAAATTATGAAAATCCTTTTTAAATGTACTTGCACATACAAAGGAAAAAAGCAGAGTTTCAGAATTTTGAAAGATTAGCTCAAAACCCACGTCGGAAAAACTGGACATCAAACTAACAAAGCTTAATTAACACTACTGCAGTACGCTGAGCACAAGCAAAGAACAGAACTTTACCATTTGCATCAATCTAGTTTTAATGCTCCAGATGGGTAAACACAGGCATGCTCACAAGCTCCTCTCCTCCAAAACGTTCATCTATGGTCCAAGCACTGACACCTGTAAGCGCTCCAAAGGGTCAGCTCTGCTGTTGGGAAGCATTTTGGCAGCTGGCTTATGCTGCAGGACAGTGCATTTCTTCCCCGTCCTCTTCCCCTAGCTCCAGCACCCCAGCTCATTCCCACCCGCTCACTGTGATTCTAGCAGAGATAAAATTAATTACTTGCTGCTAGCACGGTGAAGCACAGGGGGTGGATATTGTCAGCTTCAAACCGTTAGGCTAAAAAGGCATTTGTTCATATAAAGTGGGAGATTCACCTGCAGGCCTAATGGTCTGTACCGCCACAGGAGCAGCTGATGCTGTATACAAACCATGCACCCCTCAGTGTTGTGGGAATTTCACGAGAATCTTTACAGTGAGATCCTGATGGAGGCAATCGGAACCCAGACCCCGATAACTACGGGGTGTGAAGGCGACCATTCTTGACTGGGTTTCATGCAGATGATACAAATTCAGTACTAATACAGGAGCTACAACTTGTCCTGAAGCTCCAGCAGTGAGAGGCAGTGTGCTGCTGGAGTGGCGTCTCTGGCACACAGTCTGCCTCCATTCATAACCACAACATCTACACGGCCATGGACTGTGGGATAAATGACAACTGTGACGTCTGCATGGCCACAGGACTCTTACACCCTGTCAAACCAAAGATGCAGAATATCCCATAGTCAATCCTGGGTTGTCACTTACAATTCAAGCAGTACACAAATTTGCAATCTGTAGTTCTTTTTCTGTCCCCTTCTCCTCAGATCAGTGACAGATTCTCAAAGCACAGCAATCGAAAGAGACTTCCAAGACAAGCGAGCAGCTGAATGAAAGTTAATACTTTACTTGATAAAATTCACCACATGGATGACTGTTACACTGGCACGATCAATAATAGTTCAGAAATACCACTGAAAGCCCTTGGCCCCAGGGAAATGTATCTTTCACACAGAGGAACTTTTTAAAACTTTTTTTGTAGATTGTTTGTTTTAAAGGGATAAAGTCATCCAGAAAGAAGCAAACTCCCAAGTATTCCATGGCTTTCTGCCAGCCTAAGGTCATATTGTCTAAAGGAATTACTTCTAAGAGAGCCATGAAAAAGTAGTTGTGGATAATATACATCCAGCATACACAGCTTCATCATTCTTAAGGAAGTAAACACAAAAAGTATGAAAATATGCAAGATGATTACTCGGGGGATCAGAATTAAGAGCCCTTTCACCAACTAAAAAGAAGCAACCCAAAAAACAAGTCCTAAGTCCGCAAATAGTTTATGTATATCTCAATTCAGGCAGATGAGAACTATTAATTTCAGAGGAATTGTTCACATGCGATTCAGTTCACATGTACACACTACAATAATCTGGAAAGGACAGCTGGAGGCTGGCAAAACTGACCTGTAACAGTTTGCAAGTTTTATTTTATATGACCAAGAAAGCTCTTCTAACCTTTGGAGAAATAAATTAGTATGCTCTCTTTTCCAGTACTTCGAGTTTGCATTGACTCAATTTCTGATTTATTCTTGAGTAAGGACAGGCAAGATTCCTTTCTCTAAGTTCTGAAATACAAGCTGCAGAGATTGTCTTTAAATAAAGTTTATGTCTGCTTACCCCCGAAACTGTCAGAGGATTTACATATTTCAGTACAGTATTTTAATAGGATTGCAAGAGACACCTTTCAAGGACAAGGTGTGAACAAACCTGAAGCCTGGAATGCTGGAGAAACCGAGCAGCCTGAGATGTGCATCGTCCTGCCCACTGGGCTCTGGTGTCACTTGTACTATCGACCTCCATTGGTAAGAAACCCCGTAAATGTAAATCTGTCTTTTTTTGGTAGCGTTTCCCAAGTTTTACGCCGGATACCCCCCACTTTGTCGTTTTGTTAGCTCTGAAGAATACAGACTAACAAGCCTCCAAAAAAAGTTACTATGCTTCTGACTCAAACTGCGAAGAGGAATTCCTTTGCTGTACTTAGAATTTTAAGTACATAGAAATGCATTAAACGTTATTAGGGATTCAAACGGACGCAATTGTTTCTAAGGACTTGTAACATGAATATTAGGGTAGACAGATGCGTGCCCTGCTACCCCATGGTACACAGTTACACATCGTGATACTGTTAGATGTAAATCCTATTAAGGACGCTCCGTCTATTAAACACTGCTCGATGGGCGTAACGCGGTCAGCAGGGCCCAGGCTGGTGGGGGACACAGGGATGGCAACCCGCTGCAGCTCCTGCGTGGGCTGGGGGGGTTTCTTCACTTTTTTCCTCACTTTGGGAGCCTGCCAGCAGGCCACGGCTAGACAGGGCCTTCACGTCTCACTTTACAGCGGGACGACGGCAGTTAGCGGCGGCAGACACGCACGGCTCTGCCGACGGAGCTTCGCCCTCAGCGCCGCGCGGCCGCTTCCCTCAGGCGGCAAAATGGCGGCGGCTGTGAGGGGAGGGGGCGCCGCCGCGAGGCCGCAGCGCGGCCGTTCTCCAACGCCTCCTCCCGCTGCTCTTCCCGCCCTGCCGGCGGGGAGGAGCGCCGGGCCGCGGCCTGCGCCGTTCACGCCCCCTGAGGGAAGCGGCGGGGCCGGGGTGCGGGACGCCGCTCCGCCGTCCTCCTCCTCCTCCTCCCGCCGCAGGCTCGGCCCCGTTCTCCTTCTCCCCGAGCTGCTCGGAGCCCGGGCCTGAGGTAGGTGCCGCCGTGCTGCCGGAGGGGCTGATCTGATCTGCGTTCTCCGTGGCTCAGCGGGGCCTGATGGCACTGGGGAGAAACCTCCCCACCGCCGGCACGGTGCCAGAGCGGCCCGCCTGGAGCCGCGACTTTCCCCGCGGGGATACGGGCATTGCAGCCCGTGGGTGGGGGCATCCCGTGCGTGCTTCCTGCCGGGGCCCCGCGCGGGCGTGGAGAGGCGCGGAGCGGCCCGGTGGCGCTGAAGCCCTCGTGTCGCCGTTACGGCCGTATCCGCGGCGCTGCGGTCCCCGGCGGCGATGAGCAACTGTTGTCCCGAGGGCTGTTTGGGTAACCAGGAGAGTTGTCGGCGCCGGGCCGGGCCTGCATGTTAGGAATGTGTGCCGGAGCCAGGTCCTGTAAACACTTGGTGCTGTGTGGAGCCGTGTTGCTAAGGGCTCTGTGCAGAAATGCTGAGCGCCTCGTGGGAGTCCGGAGGTGTTACCTGACTGCTGGCAGCCGGCAGGACTGCTGCTGGTGTCATCATGTTTCTTGAGCTTCAGTCTTGGGCTTTGTAAATAAACTCGCTTCCTTTTCTGGCTCCTCTTAGGTTTTTGGAGGATGGCCAAGTGGAACTATATTGTTTGTGTGTGTAGATTCTGTGTCTCGCACAAAGATGTCTATTGTTTACACAGAAACTGTAAGAGGGATGTTTTGTTGGCGTTTGGTTGGCGATACAAACCAGCGCAACGCAGACGAAGGCTTGAAACAGAAATAGCCCTTTTCACAGAGAGCTGAACATCACGGCTGCCAAAGATCTGCTTTTAAAGGAAGACGATGCATCTTTTGGTTCTACATTTGTTTGAAAGCTCGTCTTCTGTCCTTTACGTACATATAAATCTGCTGCACCTAACTTTGGGAGCAACTTACTTTTGTGTACACAAGTATTTTATCATTTAAGCAGTATTCTTATAAAAGAGGTTGGCTGAACTGTAAACTTTTAAAATTGCATTTGAAAATTGTTTTTAATTGGGTGTGTCACTGTTACGTTTTCAAATCCTTGAGCTGACTGCAGTGAATTCCTCTCCCCATTGTCAACATGTGTCTTTTCCATTATGACCGACTTCTGCCTTCTCCTTTTCTCCAGCTTGGAATTTTTACAGTTCAGAAGAAAAAATAATCCACAGTGTTGGTGGAGGGTGGTTGAAGAAAGCCTGCAGGGCCCCACGTTTCACTGGTGTGTGTGTTGGGTTAGTGTTTCCCGAAAGCAAGCTTCTGGTTGAGCTAGTGCATAGAAATGGCCTTTAGAATCTCTCATTTGCACTGTTGCTTAGTCTGAAAATGATGACTACCTCTGCCATTAGTATGTGATTAAATGCAAGGAGTGAAGTGGGCTCAAATGCACCTAAAAGGATTTGGTATTGTAGAAGGAAGGGATCGCAATAGGTGGGAACTCCATGGTGGTCAGTGTATTGCACTGTATCAACAATGATGTCTAGTAGACATTCATCAGGTTGTGCACATAGAGTGGAAGGAAGGCAGAATTTCAATATTTACACATTTCCCAAGACAATCCAGCATCTCTTTTTAAGAAGCATTCCTATTAAGGAATTAGTTCTGCATTGCATGCTTTGTGCTGCTCTTGGGAGGAGTAGAAAGGCTATTCTACCCCGTGTCTTACCTCAAGTATTTGCACATGTTCTTGGGAGATGCTAACATCTGTGGGTTTTCGCTTTTGTGACCAGTAGTGTAAGATTATATTTGAATATTGGAGTTACCATCATTATTTCTCAATGAGTATTTGTGACTGGCTCTTATATGATGATCCACCGTAAAGGTTTAGAGGCGTTTTAAGTTCTTTACTATGAGAGTGATGAAGTGCTGGAACAGGCTGCCCAGAGAGGCTGTGGATGCCCCGTCCCTGGAGGTGTTCAAGGCCAGGTTGGATGGGGCCC
>JAOWBP010002559.1:48948709-48973302 GCA_028571105.1 Tragopan temminckii | reverse complement strand
TCCCTGGAGGTGTTCAAGGCCAGGTTGGATGGGGCCCTGGGCAGCCTGGTCTGGTATTAAACGTGGAGGTTGGTGGCCCTGCGTGTGGCAGGGGGTTGGAGATTCATGATCCTTGAGGTCCCTTCCAACCCGGCCACTCTGTGATTCTGTTTTCTCCTTTCAGCTTTCCCCACTGCCATGAGGAAGATGTGAGTTGTGCAGAATCAGCACATGGATAACTATTGATGTTTATTTCCTTTATATGTTTTAAGAGGCAGAAAGCTATGTTGGGAAGACACTAAAAATGCTGATGTTATAAAAATAATAGGCTTTACTAATTTTTTACAGTTTATTTCATAGTGCTTTGTTTTTGTAGGGACTTAAGGTGTGGCTGTATGCTTGCACTTACGTGATTATTTGCCCAAATCAGTGACTCTTCAGTTTGTCCACGGAGATTAATTGAAGTTGGAGTTCCATAGCAAGATGTGTTTGGAATTAGCCCAGGTGAAAATGAAATCCTTTTTAGGCAGACACTGTGGTGTGGAGATGAGTGGTTTTCTCATTTCCCAGTAACAGGTTAGATCATCTGCTGCCTAAAGCTTTGGATCGTTAACATATTCTTTAATTTTAAAAAATGGTCTTATTGACATTCTTGGTGTTTGCTTGCTAGTTGTATTCTAGTAGCAAAATCTCTGGATGCATTAGGACAATTTCTGGTACTAACTCATCAAAATTCCACTAGAACTTGCTACACGAAAATAGGACAAAAGAACTCCCTGTCTCAGTTTTGAGTAAGATTCAGTAATGTTTCCCTCTTCTTCTTTCTGCTCTCTTACAGGAAAAATGATATTCATCCAGCATTTCTGAGTAATAAGAATGGGTCCAGATGTACCGCTGCTCAACGATTACAAGCAGGAGTTCTTCTTGAAGCGCTTTCCGCAGACTGTGCTGGGAGGTCCCCGGTTTAAACTGGGCTATTGTGCCCCTCCTTACGTATATGTGAATCAGATCATTCTTTTCTTGATGCCATGGGTTTTGGGAGGAGTAGGAACGCTTCTGTACCAATTAGACATTATGAAAGACTATTATACTGCAGCACTTTCAGGAGGACTGATGTTTGTCACTGCGCTTATTCTTCAGATGGCAAATCTATATGCAAAACAGAAAACAGTGACAGTAGAAAGAATGCAAATCCAGAATGCTCTAACAGATGAAGATGAGTTTGAATTTTCCAGCTGCGTGGGTTCAGAGACAGTAAAATTTATTATTCCTGGCAAGAAGTATATAATCAACACTGTATTCCATTCGCTTCTGGCAGGGGTATTGTGCGGGCTGGGAACTTGGTATTTGCTGCCAAACAGAATAACCTTGCTGTATAACAACATTGGAGGAACTGTTATGATCTTTGTGTTTGGATGGGTGACTGTATGTATAGCAGAGTATTCGTTAATCGTAAATACAGCTACTGAGACTGCTACTTTCCAAGCACTGGATACTTACGAAATCACCGCTCTGATGAGACCTTTCTATATTTTGGTCTTTATTGCAGTGGATCTTGCACACAGGTAAACCTAATGCAGCATTTTGCTAATTAAAGCAGTAGTTATCTTACATGTATTTTTATGAGAAAGGTGAAATTATTCTTCTGAGGGAAATTAATCAACTGTAGCATGTCCAAAAGAAGGCAGAGAAGTGTATGTCAGATACTGATGCTCTACATTGCATATGAAAGATTGTTCTTAAATGGCTATATTTTGTCACATAAATTGGGAAGACCCTGAGCAGCTTCTAAGTTAGGAACAGTTAAAACTGTCTTCTGCAGTGTCGATTTGCTTTTAGTTGTACTTTACAGCCTTTCTCCCTGTCAAGCAGTAGTGATATCACTTAGTCAGAAAATGTGTTCATGTGACAGAGGTATTCAAATGCATTATTAAAAAAAAGCGTGTTTGGTTTTGATTTGATTAGTTTTCACAGAATGGCCAGGGTTGGACGGGACCACAAGGATCATGAATCTCCAACCCCCCTGCCACATGCAGGGCCACCAACCTCCCCATTTCATACTAGACCAGTTAATACTAGACCAAGTTTCACACTTGAAGATATTATTTACCCTAGTTGCTTTTTCAGTTATAATGTGATAATTACACAAACGGTCTTGGACCCCAAATAGTTCCCTATAAACTCATGAACAGAAAATTCAGACGTTGTTTAAGTTCCTGAAAACATTCCTTTGAGGCATGCATATTTATTTACTGGGAAGCAGAGGGAAATCCAGTATCTTAGCAGTCTACCTGTAAGTCGGTGTGCTTGCTGATGAACAATATATGGCTTAGAATTTATGCCGGTTTCTAATACTGATCTTTGTGTTTTTACAGAAAGGTTTAAATACTTTTATGTACAAAATTACATTATTACAATTTTAAAAGATAGCGGTTGAGGTCTTGTAGATTGAATAGGTCGTGTTTATGCTTCTGGATCGACTGTAGTAGTTCAGCAAAAAGCCTTCCCACAGATCAGCTGTATTTTCCTTCACAAAAGTCAAATGCATTTCTTCTTTCCAGGTTTGCTGTCAACGCACCCATTCTAGAGCAGGCAAACCAGATTTTGCACGTCGTATTTCTTTGTCTGCCGTTCTTGTGGGCAATGGGAATTCTGCCCCCGCTTGACGCACTTTTTCTATGGGGAATGGAACAACTGTTGGAGTTTGGACTAGGAGGTTCACCTATGTCAAGTAACACAAAGTAAATTTTGTTTATATAATGATAAAATGTAGCAATATTGTTTATAACCTTTTTCTTTTCAAGCAAATCTTTTTTATTTTCTCCTTCACAGGTTGTTAGTAATGTTTCTCATTTCTGCTGGAACAGCAATAGCATCGTATTTCATTCCCAGCACTCTCGGTGTGATCCTCTTCATGACTGGATTTGGGTTCATACTGAGTCTTAACCTAAGCGAGATTGGTTTTGCCTTCAAACGCACCATGAGCAGCCGTTTAGCCTCCAGCAATTCTAAAGATATGCATAGTGGTCTTAGAATACAGCTTGGGTGGAGGGAGTTGATTTTTTATTTGACTGTCCTGACACTTGCTCTCACAGAAGCTAGCCTGCTGCATCAGTTTGCAGGCTTTTCATCGTTTTCCAAGGCCAGTCCCCAGGCTGTAGTGAGTTACATTCTGCTGGTATTACTTGTAACTGTGTGGATTCTTAGAGAGATTCAGAGAGTGTACTTGTTTGGAACCTTCCGAAACCCCTTTTATCCCAAGGATATCAGGACTGTGACTGTATTCATGGAGAAGCAAAGAAGGCTAATGAAAGTTGGTGTTGTCAGGAGGATTTTACTAACACTAGGTAGGAATACGCGCTATCTGTTGTTTGTTAGATGATGATTATAGGAAGATTGAAACAACACTAGAATTACTGTGTGTGCAAGACTGTGAATGAACTAAGAAAAACCAAGTAGCTGGAATTATTTGTTGTTCTTTGCTGTTCTTTGTGCCTTGAGGAAATACGGGCTCCGAATATTTGAAAGTGATTATCAGTTTATTTTTTTTAAAGGGGTAAACTTTAAAATTTGAGATTGTTAAAACTCCAGCTTGAGAAGTAAGGCCTCCTAAAGGATTTTAGTTAAAACATCAGTATTTGCTTTAAAAAAAAAAGAAAGGAAAAAAAAAAAGGCTTTTCTTGATTTTTAAAAAAGGTCTTTGGAATCTAAAGTGATTCGAGAGTCTTCAGGTTTACTGAATTTGCTAGCAAACAGAACAGTCCCCTTTCTGGTGGGGTTAGGGACAAATTCGTTTACTTTGAGGGAACCAAAATTTGACTTAAATTCATTTAATTTCATAAGAAGTTCCAGTTTGGGGAAGGGGACTGACCTAGAAATATTCCCTTCTCAGGGGAACAAACAACGGCTTGCTTGAAAAGCAAGCACTGACATAAATGTTTGCATTACCATTAGTGCAAACATGTCGTTTAATGTCTTGGAAGTGTAATACAAAGAGGAGTTTGCCATAATGAAAGAAGGAATTCTCTTTTTACACTAAGACTTTTCTCTGCAATAATACTGCTTACCACTGTAAACTTTATGTTTTTGAAAGGAAATCAGTTATTCTTTTGTTTCCATTTCAGTGTCTCCGTTTGCTATGATAGCATTCCTGTCACTAGACCGGTCACTGCAAAACCTTCATTCTGTCTCTGTTTCCATTGGATTCACAAGAATATTTAGGATGGTAATTTGAACTTTAATTACGTTAGCCTAAGAAACTCTCTTTAGCATTATTTAAGTATTAAGATGACTTGGCAGAAATAGTCCAGGTCAAGAAAGCAGAGAAAAATTAAGCACATTTTTAAAATGTATTTTTAACGTCTTTATTTTAGGTATGGCAGAATACAGAGAATGCCCTACTGGACATTGTGGTTGTGTCAATAGTGCAAATGTTGGTGTTCAGTCCAGACCTGTGGTGGAACAGGAGCCTTGATACAGGGATCAGACTATTGCTGGTAATTGTCATAACGTATATTTTAGAGTTTAGATTACAACTAAATGCTATTTCCTTGCCCTCCCCTATTAGAGATGTACAGAGTCCAGGATCTAGCAGAGACTAAAAAGCTATGTACTAAGACATGCGCTCCAACAGAAGTCAGTGATAATCACCCTTCATTTTCTTAAAATTACTCTAGGTAAGGCAGTTTTAGCAGTGCTGTGATAGAAAATACAGATAAACATACTTGTGTTACATGTATCTTGCAGGTTGGTATCCTGCGGGATCGACTGCTTCAGTTTGCCTCAAAGCTGCAATTTGCCATAGCCATTCTTTTGACATCATGGACAGAGAAAAAACAACGTCGTAAATCTGCTGCCACCTTAATCACATTGAATGTGGTTTTCTTCCCAATCCTGCTGATCTTCATTGCCATCTCCGCACTCCTTTCTTCTCCACTGCTGCCTCTCTTCACGCTACCAGTATTTCTGATTGGGTTTCCTAGGCCAATCCGAAGCTGGCCAGGACCAGTGGGTGCTACAGCATGTGTTTGCTCTGACACGGTGTACTACCAGCAGATGGTTCCAAGCCTGGCTCTTGCTCTGCAATCTGCATTAGCAGCTGGTAGCCTAGGTAGGTATGGCACCTACACCATGATGGAATGTACTTAATACTTTGAGAAATGTGATTTTCCTGGAACACGGCAGAATCAGCATCTGGTTGATAATACTTTTCAAGTGCTTAGGTTAAATCTGATCACCAGAGATTTTTCATTTGAGGAAAAAGTGATTACTTCCCATCTTTCTCATGCCACTTTACTTCTTAGGTTCTCTTAAGGAAATACTTCTCTTTGTTGCCTTTAAAATAAGCAAATAAGCAGAAATGAAGGGGCAGTGAAGCAGTATCAGTCTTGATCTTTCTGTACTGAACAAAAAAAGATGGCATGAATTCATCCCGCCTATATAAAGACAGTGAATTGAGGAGTTCTCTTGACAGTGGAGAGAAGGAGATGTCATACTGCTCCTTGAGCTTGTGTATGTGCATGCCGTTCTCTTCATCCATCCCAGTATTCGGGGACTAGAAGGTGATTCTACTAATTTGGTTCTGTTATAAGGTAGGATGAATATGGATGGAATGTCCATAAGATAGATGGTGTCACCTAACTAGCATTAGCAGTTGAGAACAGAACCAGTTGATGAGACTTAATGTCGTATCTTGTAGCGTTGTAACAACACTTCTCATCTTAAAGCCTAAGATTAACATGATGCTGGATATTTCACAGCTTTATATAAATTAAAAGGGAAGAAATGCTGCTGTTTTTCCCAGCTGGAGACAGAATAACTTGAAATTGCAAGCTCATTTTCTAGATGAGCAGTTTCTGTATAGCATAAACAATCAAAAGCTCCTTGCCCTTTGACAAAAGACAAACATTTTCATAAGCCTGTGGCTTATGGTTTACAACTAGAAAAGCTGGACTGATATTTAAAGAGGGTGGAAGTTAATCACTATCGTGAAGGCTGAATACAACTGCTTTACTAGGAAAGATTTACTGCAGTTTTCACAGTTAGAGTGATTAAAAAAAAAAAAAAAAAGGGGGAAGCTTTTTTCCTCTAAAGAAGAGAGACATTTAACTGTCCAGTCCATCAGCTTCTGTGTGTGTATTATATGTTTTCTCCATGGGCATTGTGACTTTGGTGGCATGTATACTTCAGATTAAATAATTTAAAACACTAGTCTTGATGGAAAAAGTGTCTTCTCTTTAATGGGAAGGTCTGTGAACGAATGTCTTCAAGCAAGAAAAAATGTTGTGTTCTTAGATGAGTTAAAATATGAAAATGTTCCACTTTGTGTGTCTCTATTTTAATTTAAAGCCATACTTTTTTCTGTGTAAAGAAGTTTTAGTAGCTTTAACAGCTAGTAAGAAAAATGTTGAAGTCTTTGCAAAATGTTAGCAAGAAAATGCACTTCATTAGTTCACTGAGATAGAAAAGGTTACTTAAATTTTAACTGCAGCTTAATGGTTGGTTTCACTGATTCCATCTTACAACGCTGTAAAACTGAAATTCTCCATGGAAGTGAGTGATCACTTGGATGTGAGTGAGAGCAGAAGCAAGTCAGAAACTGCTGCAAAGGTATCTCATCAGACTTTCAAACAGCACCAATGTGTGAGGAGTTGACAGTGGTTGTAACTTAAATACATGATAACCACCAGTTGGTAAGAAGTTTGGCATTGCCTTTTTTACTGTTAAAAGGTTAAAAGAGAGAAATAGTATGTGTGTGTTTGGGTATAAGCTGTGTAATTTTTACAGTGATCACCAGATTGTGGGATTTTTGAGCATTAATGGCTTTGATCTGTGACCTGATGTTGTTCAGAACTTAGTTTTCAAATTTCAGTTCATTTTTCGTGACTATTTCTGGTGATGTCAAACTTGCAACTGCTGATTTTTTTTTTTTTTTCTTGCTCTTGTTAAACCTCATGCAGTTGGTGATTGCCCAGCTCTCCACTTTGTCCAGATCCCTCTGCAAACCCTCTCTACCCTCAAGAGAATCAACAGCCACTCCCAACCTGAGCAGAATGATTTAAGCTCTGTATTTTGTATCCTGAATAATACTTTTTTAATCACTATAATACAGACAAATTAATTCAGGAACTGGTAGTATAGGTACTGACTTCCATTGAGTGAGAATTTTCTTGTTCCCATAACTTTGTACTCCACAGTAAGCAGGGCCATTGAGATACCCATATGCTAGATGACGATTCTTCACTGTATTCCACAGTCTCAAGAATTTTATACCTCCATGATATATCTCCATTTATATCTCCGTTGATGGAAACTGTGCACTTGGAAATGCAGCTAAAGGTGATCTTCAATCACAAAAGACTATGAAGGGAGTTGAGGGTGGGGTTACTTAACCCTGTTCCAGTGTGAATATTGTGGTCATGCAGTTCTGTAGGGCTTTCACAATTTTCTACAGCTTTTTCAAAGGTAGCAGCACAACTTCAAGGTTAGGCTTTGCAGCTAATTCCTTTAAGGTCCTAGGGTACTAATTAGCCAGTTATAATTAATTTTTATGTTGATGTTTTGTGTATGCAGTTGAGTTTCTTAGCTGGCATGTGGAAAAGGCTTTCACTGATAGAATGCTACAGTAACACAGCAGTTGGTTTGGGTTTTTTCTTTTTTTTTTCTTGTTTAGGTCTCTCTCTACCTGGATCCCATTATTTGTGCCGTTTTCAGGATAGACTAATGTGGATATTGGTGCTGGAAAAAGGCTTCACTTACTGCGGCGTTAATATTAAGGTAACTGCATGCTTTACTTAACTTATGATTTACTTTTGAGTGTTTTGGAATCATGTAGAGATTTTGCTGTATTACTGTTGAACAGCATAACTAATTTACCTGCTGTTACAGTCAGTTTTTTAAGATGAATATTCCATGTGTATTAACTAGTCTTGCAGCTGACATGCCAAGCAGGTGTAAAATTATTTATTTTCTGTCTTGTAACGTCTTTATTAGCTGATAGAGATTTGCATGAGGCAAATTCTTGGCTTCTTCTAAAGCCACTTATCTGTGCCTAACAGTGTAGTGAATGTTTAGTTAGATTTATAGGCAGCTCCCCTCTGAAAATACTCTGATAATGGAGCACATCTTCATTTGTTGGGAAAAATACTGTAAGAAAACAGAGGATATGGACTGGTAAAGACTAAAACCAAATTGTTTTCATTTCTGCTGTAGGGACTGGAGCTGCAGGAAACATCTTGTCATGCTGCTGAAGCTCACAGGGTGGATGAGATTTTTGAAATGGCCTTTGAACATCAGGAGCACACAAAGATTCTCTCTCTCAATCACCATTTTGGACACATTTTGACTCCTTGTACTGTTCTACCTGTGAGACTGTATTCTGATGCCAGAAATGTGTTATCTGGAATAATTGACTCCCATGAGAATTTAAAGCATCTAAAAGATGATTTCATTAAAGTGCTTGTATGGATGCTTGTCCAGTATTGTTATAAAAAATCAAAAGCATGGGAAACCCTGGGCAGTGCAGACAGGAACAAGAAAGGACCATTTGCAGGAAAGCAGCACAGTGGTGCAGTAGGAGCACCCAGGCCCCTGAGGGATGAAGAAAGCTTTAGCGTTGATACAGTTGAGGACTGGACTGATGATAGTGACGTTTTTGATCTTGAACCCAGGGGCAGAATGAGAGACAGAAAAGAACCTCGACATTTGGGAATGACACCAAAAGTGCATCTGTCTATTCCAGGATCTGTAGAAACACAAAGTCAAGGTGTCCCGCAGGAAATGTTGCCAGAAGATAAATTACAGAGGGCTGTTGTGCTTGGGCTTCCTGCTGTAGACAAAGGAAAACAGCAGGAAGTTTTACCTCAGGTTGAGTTTAGTTGCTCTTACTCAGAGCTATTGAGCATCCCTGAAGAATGGAGAACAGCCCCGGTGCCTCCTTCCAAAGTCCATGAAATGAGGCAGAAGTTTCCAGAAGAATGGTACCATTTCATTTTGAGTCAGCTGGACTTTTTGCACCTGAAAGACAAGCCTTCCAATTTACTTGATGACCTTATGAAAGATAAAGCTTTACAAGACTTATACGTCCATGGTGTATTGTCGTGTTGTTTTGGTCTGTTTGGACTGGATAACACGGTGCCTGCCCCGAGCCACGTGTTCAGAGCCTACACTGGTGGTATTCCTTGGTCTGTAGGCTTGGACTGGCTAACTGGCAAACCAGAGCTGTTCCAACTTGCACTAAAAGCATTCAGGTAAATGCAAAATACTCCCTCAGACTTGAAAAATGACATAGGGAACTTTGAAAGTTTGCAAATATTAGTTCACTTTAAAACCATCCCATTTAAAGGTATTTGTAGCTTCTTTCTACGTAAATACTGCCTGTGTCCCACGGCCACAAAGCCTGTGGTATGGAGTTTCTTTCTTTATTCATTCCCTGCTTGCAGCTGCCTCCAACTCTGGAAATTTGACCCATTTTCATTGTCCACATCACCTGGGAGAATTGCGATGGAGTGAAATGTTTGGCACTTCCTATTAGCAGACAGGGGTAACAGTGTTTGAGGTGAATGGAAGATGTTTCAGCTAATGTGCTTTACGTCTGGGTGAGCTAAAAGCATACGCTCACTAACTGCTAGTAACTCAGCTGTCAAGAAGTAACTGACAAAGTTGGTACTGCCTAAGAGGCTTTCTTCCTCCCCTCCTTTGCAGCAGTACTTACTGTCTTTTTGTACCTTTCAGATACACTTTTAAACTCATGGTTGACAAAGCAAGCCTGGGTCCAGTTGAGAACTTCAAAGAGCTCGTTAACTATCTGGAAGAATATGAAAACGACTGGTACATTGGGCTGGTGTCAGATCTTGAGTGGCAGCAAGCAGTTCTCCAAGAAAAGCCATACCTTTTTTCTTTGGGGCATGATCGAAATATGGTAAGAAGAATCATAGCGAGCAGTGTCAAAGCTTGGTTTTCTTTTCCACTGTTTTTTGGTTTGTCTGGTGTTTTGTTTTGTCTGTACACGTTTTGTGTGTGTTGTTCGGTTTTTCTTGTTTTGTTTTGTTCCAAAAGATGAAGGCCACCAAATTGTACAGACAGGAGCTGACATCACCGTTGTTGAAAATAGCAAGGCATTGTTCTTCAGATGCTGTCATATTTGCTGGTTATGTTCCAGAATGGAAGAGTTGAATCAAGGAGACTAGTTGATGCACTTTGCCATTTTAGAGAGCAGTGCTCATAGCATAAGAAGTCCCAGTGCTTCAGAGCCTCATTCGGTGCTTTGTAACTGAAGTGCTTGTGTGACTCCTTGGAGAAAATAATGAACGTTTTGATGTTTGTTTTTGAAGGGAATTTACACTGGGCGAGTCCTCACTCTCCAGGAACTGTTAGTACAAGTGGGAAAGCTTAACGATGAAGCTGTCCGAGGTCAGTGGGCAAATCTGTCCTGGGAGCTGCTGTATGCCACGAACGATGATGAAGAACGCTACAGCATCCAGGCACACCCAGTTCTTCTGAGAAACCTCACTGTGCAAGCTGCAGACCCACCTCTTGGTTACCCTGTTTATTCTTCGGAGCTTCTGCATCTGTCTTTGTTCTAGACCGTCTGTAGCACTTCTTTGTTATTATTTTCTATTTTCCATTTGCCTGTTGAGAAAGATGCTCATGCTACATTTATACACTAGAAGTAAGACTGAGAATCGCGCTGGGTGGCAGTGCCAAACCAGCGTATGTGATTTGCACAGAAGTGGTGCTAGCCAGAACCTTCAGCAGGCAGGAAGTTCTGTTTTCTTGCTGCTGGAACATTTGAGACACCATTGCCAGTGTGGCTGACAAGCCAGGAGATGCTGAAATTCTCTTCTCCAGGTTAGAGAAGAGCAGCATGATTCTGATCATTAACTGTGGTGCATTCTGATCTTTTTCTTTGTAATAGTTGGACAGGTGACTTGCACTGACAGGTTACAGCTCCCTGTAGAACCGTCAACCACAGAGTTGGTAACCAAAGTGTATATATGACTATTTATATGATTTATTTTTTTTTTATTCCGGCCATTTTATATTGGACTGAGTTCAGTTTTAGGACTTGTGATAATATATGATTTCAGGTGATCTTCCTTAGTTGTAGTAAGTTTTCAGCTGTGCTTTTGTGAAGTCGTAAGGGAGGATTTTTACCAAAGTACATGTTGTGGGGGGCAAAGACATTCATATAAAACAGTTTGCATTCTGACACATTAATAACCCGTATGGCCTGCTGATGAAAGTGGGCATGTGTGGTTAGGGGACGGATGGAATTTAAGTCCAAATGCATTACTTTTATTTCCTTCTTCCAGTACCCAGCTATATATACTTAAAGTGTTGTGTGTATCCTATGTCCTCATCACTAAGCAGTCTTCCACAAATGCAGTGAGTGCTCGATGACTGAGGGTGGAGCCCAGCTGTCTTTGGCAGATCTATTATTATGTTTTTGTTTTGTTTTGTTTTTTTACCTTAGCAGAGCTTAAAACAATTGGCAATTGTTTTATATTATTACAGGTCTCCTTTAAAGCAGGTCTGGGTCTTCTCTCCAGTGATCAGTTTATCCTGGTCGTTACCACCAGTCATTAGCACATAAATGTATTTTCTCTGTAGACCTGTAGTTACAGTGTAGTTATTGCTGGTGTAGGTTGAGCAGGATTAAATACTTGTCTTTCTTTAAGCTGTAGAATCAATTTAAAGCACATCTGCTCTGTAATTGGTATGTTGTTTGTTTAGAGAACCCTGTCCTGCATAACTTGGAGCATGTGTATTACTTCTGCTCCTCACCTTTAAGATGTTCTCCTGTTGGATAAAATTTGTCATGGGATTGTGTGCTATATATGTGGTTATTAACTGTGTGTTTTCACCAGTGAAGTATGCAAACCCTGTAATGGAATTCAGAAGTGGTACCAGCACACCCATCAAACACCAAAGTACAACCCTTTCACAGCACACTATGAAATTCACACAGTATTCATGGAACCAGCTTTTAGACAGTGGTTGTTTGGTGTGCAGGAGCATGAACAGCAAAGTACTGATAACTACAAAAATCCTTGCTTGCTCTGGACCTGGAAACAGAGAGTTGTGGACACAGATCTGCTGGGGGCTTTTACAGAGCACCTGCTTCAGCTCCCAGTCAAGGAGGACTTATCCTGGCAAATGTTTTATCCAACTTAAAACATTTCGTATCAGTTGGAAAGGTTGGGATTGTTGTTTTTTGGTTTTTGGTTTTTTTTCTTGTCTAATTTAAACCTCCCTGCCACAATGTACACCTCCTACTGACTTACCTTCACAGAAAATTTAATTCTTTTGTTTTCTACTTTGTCTTCTGTAAACCGAATAAACTAGTTGAGAAAAGACTGAAGAGAGCTGTGATCATTTTCTCTTGCTTTCCCTGGTTCTCTCCATCTGGTACCCAGCCTTCTTGAAAAGCATTGCTGGTAACTGGTGTTACTGGCCCCAGTGTTCCAGCAGAGATCTCGATTGGTACCAGATGGAGGAATAGAATTAGTTATGTGCAGAATTCCTGTTTACGGACAGACTCCAGCACGCCGTAACATCCTGTCCCCTGCTACTGCAGGCAGCATGTCCTGCAGCCCCTCATTCATGAATATACCGAGCCAATTCATGCATTCCAGTATGTTGTGTGACAGCATGACACTGATTCTTGGTAATGATTTTCTGTAGCCCTCTTCAGAATTTATTTTTTGGCAGAAGCGCTGGTTAAAGTCTCTTGGTCTGCACCGCAGATTGATGCGGCTGAGTGCCTCTGTTACGTGTGTTGTTGTCTGTGTGCTACTTGAACAGCCCCGTTTGTTTTGAAGCATTTCTTTGATTTATGAGGGATTTACAGCACCTTCAAGCCAGGTTTGTCTGCAGCTCTTACAAGCACATATGCTACTACTCATCTGTCTGAGGGAATGATTTGGGATGCAGTATCTGGTTGCTGTGTGACCCCTGAGAACTGCTCTACCTTTTTAACCAGGTATGCATCAGCGTTGTTGTAAATTCTTATTAACACCTGCTTGCTTTACAGATTGCAATATTCATCACACAAAGGTAAGCATAAGACGCTCTTACTGTGGCCTTGAAAAATAACATTGAACAAGATCAGCTTTAATCTAACAAAAGTTCAGTGCTCATTAGAGGATTTTTACCCCTTCTGATCTAAGCGGGATTTTTTTAGCTCTCATACAAAAACATTAAGTCCCAGAGACAGCCTGTCTCATTTCTGTTACTGTGAGGCAACAGGAATCAGCTTAATGGAGTGAAATGAACCTTCTGTTCTTCCAGAGCTGCATGAGACTTGCTTGTCATTACATCAGTCATTTTTGTTCTAGACGGTAGATTCCTTCTGTATTAAAAGTCGTGAAATATGTCACTTTTGACTCTGCTACACTTAGAAAGTTTCAATAATTTCTAAATGGGTTACTCTTTTATTATTGCTCAATTATATATATGAAGTAGGATTTTTTTATTTTTTACCTGGAGAGTGTGTGGTACATCCAAACATTACTGAGGACTTCGGCAATAAAAAGGTCACCAAGCTTGTAAACACAGGGAAATTACCACTACGGAGGTATTTCTAGTTAACAATTGAACTGAATGTTAATTCGACTGTAGAAGTTTGAAAACTGCAGTCCTCAGTTCTCCACCGCTGATGTTGGGATTTGCTTCTGCTTTGTATGAAGGTGCCTGCTCCTGGCAGGGCTGGGAGCTTTGTCTCATGCTTGAGTCACCTACACTGCAATGCCTGCCCTAATTCAGCTCTGACACAAGTGCTGTTGTCTTGGCTGTAAGCAACCTGATGTAACAAGTTCCTTGTTAATGCCATGCCCGTGCTTGTAGCTACACGCTGTTCTGCTATAGGAACTCTTTCACTTCTTCTTTTCACCATACTCTACAGCATGTACCAGGCTTAGTGCAAAGCTGACTGCCTACTATGACAGAGGTTACAGTCATATCATCACTTTCTTCCTTCCCCACTGCCCAAGTTTCAGACTTCACCCACCAACCAGAAACCTGAGGTCTGTGGGCTCTGCAGTGGTCCTTGGAGTCCTGAAGACAAAGTACTTCTAAACACTGATGAAATCTCATCTCCTTTTCCCCAAGGAACAATTCTCAAACACTGACTATGCTTCCTTTAACCACAAGCTTCTACCTGTGTTTTTCTTCTGCTAATGGCCCACTAAGAGTGAAAGTGAAGGAAATGGAATCCTGTGGGTACATAATTCATAGCTTGCTCACAAAGTATTTGCTAGTGTCATAGCAGCAGAAAACAAAGCAATGCATGCTTGGCCTCTGTCTCAGTTACTGTAAGTTTAAACATTTTTAAAACCAGGTGTATTTAAAAACTGAACTTTATTTAGCCAAGTGCGTATACAGCTTGATAGATTTGTCAAGTTATATGATGACAAAGGTACAAGTGATAAAAAAGAAGTTCTCATTTGCAGCCATGCAGCATGAGAAAGTTTCTCTCTCAGCCTTAGCACGAGTACAGCAGGATTTTGTACATTTCTCCTTATTTCTTCTTTCTTGAATAAGAGGCATCAGCATCCTGGAGTGAGAATACATTGTCAGCATTTCCCCTCCTTGTAGTGTACTGGTGTCCTTCACTCACAGCGTTACTTTAACTGAACCACCCTGTGACCATGGGCAGCTGCAACTTAAAGCTTCCTGCCTTCACAGTGTATGTGCCAACATTAGTGTTCCATTTCCCGATTTTGGAATGCTTCAGCACATTATTGCATACTGAGTTCAAGAACAGAGCGAGAAATGTAGCATCTACCAAGTAGTGCTGCAAGATCAAAACACTGCGTTGTACATCTGTCTTCTGGGAATTGAATGAGAGGGAAGAGACCTGACGCAGAACCATACTGCTTAACATGCTTCGGGGAGGTGCTCTGATTGCATGTCTGATAGAGAAACTAGACAGAACCCACAGAGAGTCTGTCAACAGTCTTAATTTCAAACTGCATTAAATAATTCGTGCTGGTCAATTACAGCTCAGCCCTGCATTGCTGCTGAGTGTGAACTCGTGGCCTGCGTGACGAAGATTAGAGGCAAGACCCCTGGCACTATGAGATGTACTGACTTCACTGCTCTGCGATGTGGCAGTGCTGCAGTAATTCTAGACTACCGGGCACGCAGCTATGAAGCTGAGCCTGGCATCAGCTGTCAGGGAAGTGAGGAGGAGGAAAAGAAACGGATCCAAAATTGCAATCCCAGCATTCCTGCAGCTAAAGAGTCTGTCAGCAGACTAAAAAAAAAAAAAAAAAAAAAGCAACGGGTGGGGGAGAGAGGAATAAACTTACCACTCCGCTCTTAAAGTTCTGTATTCTCCTCTTGCCCATTCTGTTCATCAGCCACCAGGCCCAGGTGGGCGCGTACTGCCAGAGGTAGCAGACTGCCAGGTAGGGTTGGTCGCTGATCCAGGCCTCCTTCAGGTCATTGGCCGTGCTCACCAGTGTGAGCTGGACGCAGCGCTCAGTTGGCATCTTGTGGGACTGGTCACCGCTGTTCTCGATCGACTGGAGGAGAGAGAGGGCAGGAATTAAAACCGGAGTTGTGGTTGTGGCTGACAGAGGGAGAGAAAGGGCCGGGCTCTGTGCAGCGGACATGCTCTTCTTAATTTCTGCACTGTGCAAATGAGGAATAATCCATCTCTCCCTGCTAATCCACTGGCTTTCTGTGTGGGAACGCTTACCGCCTTCCTTTAAATTAAATGAAGTACCTTTTTAATTAATGCCTCCATTGATATTTCAAAGAAGGTTAAAAATGCCTCAAAAATCTATTCTGCTTTGGCACGAAATGACACTGAAGGAGACATATCAGGACAAATAACCCATTCTGCAGCTGAAGGCTTTGAGAAATGCAAACTTTCCTGTTCCCAGCTGCCTACCCCATTATGCATTACAAGTTAATCTGTAATCAAATTAGTACGAGGACACGTCCTCCATTAACTTAAAACTTCCTGCCAGCTCTGCTCTGTGTGCAGTTATCTCAATAGAAGAGCAATAGACTTCTTCAGTGGCAGTGATGTTTTGTTTGATGTCTTCTCCACAGGTACCCCATAGTGAAAATAAGCTGCAGCTCTGTGAATTCATACACATCTCACTCCAGCAGTCATGGACTGCTCTATCACTTTGTTCTTCTGTTTCCCGGAGCAAAAGCTATTCTAGCTTAGATTCCGTCTTCCTCCTGGGTCCTTTGCCACGCAGAAATCTAAGGAATTTGTTTTGCAACATTTCCAGATTGCTGGAAAAGTACATCTTTGCTTTCATGAAAGTATGCAGTTTTGCAAGCTGAAATTCCTTTCAGAACTTGATTTAACAATGGGAGAACTTCTCCCCCTCTTACTTGTGGGTTATCCTGAGCTTTGAATTAACTGAATTTATGACATTACCAATATAAATCATAGCAACAACTTCTGCCAGCTATTCTGCGAGACAGCCTTTATTAAAAACAACTGAGCAATTGGGAGGTTTTGCTATTTGTCCTTGAACAACCACTAACAGGAAAAGAATGCATGCCTCGCATCAGCTGACCCCAGCGGCTTTGCCAACACTTGCACCAGAGTCAGCCGAACAGAGGACGTTGTGAGTAGGGCAAACAGAAAGCTACCTGTGCTGAAACAACACTGCTCTGTACTGTAGCACGGTATCTAGGAAAAGGAGGCCTTTTCCCCAGCACTGCAGCAGGGCAGCTGTATGGTTAATTTACAAGGTGTGGATTGTGTGTGTTGGAAGAGAGAAGGCATAACAACTCTCCAACTTTATTTTCATTTTGTATGGACTTAATACCACAAAGCATTACATGACAACACATGGCTTTGCATTAACCAAAGCATTTCTTGGTAAGAAAAGGGAGGTTAGTGTTTGCTAGGGGAAGCAAAAGAAAAGAAAATCACAAGAGGTTCACTTTTGCCTGTAGCAAAAGTTGGATTTACCGTAATAGAGTTTCGAGTCCTTACCTTGTCAAGTTTTTCCGTAAAGACATTTTGTATAATCTTAGACTGCACAGGTCCTGGGCATATGTTGATAATGCTTATCTCAGGGTAGTCTGTCAGCTCTGTCCGAAGAGAATTAAAAAAACCCTGGAAGAAAAGACTGTCGTGTGACTACATTTTTTAAATCGATTTCTGTAATCCCTACTATTTTGACTGTTGGTCCTATCCAGCTTGGGAAGAGGGCTGTCTGGCCCAAGCTCTTATCCAAAACGCACTGTAGGAGAAATATCAATCAGATGTCCTCCTGTGGTGACACCAAACACAACAACTGGGGCAATGCACTAAGGACAGGCAATGAATTGCACACCCATGCACACTTACTTACAACCAAGAATCATCCATATATGCTCTGACTTCCCAATCACTGGTGGCTGATTCCAGCTCACAGATTGCACGTAGGCTCTGCAGCTACATTCTGTAAAAACACTGACTGCACCTTTTAACTTACAAGCACCTGCAGGCCCCACATTAGATCTTCAAAGCAAGTTATCTAAGATGTGTCGCTTCTGGAGGACTAATTCTAACACTAAAGATGTTTGTACATTTGGAAGTCTGCTTCTGGACAGATCAGGAAGCCTCTCAGATCTGCCAAGCATTCAGATGACTTTGACTAAAAACCTGGGCTCCCCCCTGGAGTACTCCTCCATCCCTATGCGCACCTTCAGCCATGGCATCAACACTGCTGGATGGGCTTCACCCACTGCTCTGGGCTGATGCTGCAGCCCACAGCTGTGCTTTTCACATCCCCTCCTTTCCCCAAGGGATCCTGGGGACCCTTGTCTCAGAAGAGCACCAATTTGTGCAGTTCCATCACAGAAGCTGTACAGCCAAGCTAAGTAGAAAGTAACATGCCAAAGAGCACTGGACCTGAAAGGGGAGAAGGTGGCAGTGTGTCAAGTTGGTGAGGACAGCCAGTTTGATCACGAGTGCTTTGTATGCTATTTACTGCAGCAATGACTACAAGCCCAGGCTCTCATACAAAGACACCCTAAGCATTAAGCTATGCAACCACAGTCCCTGCCATACGCAGTCGTTGGTTCCTCCATCAATACTGAATTGCAGGAGCAGCACTTAGAACTCTCCCAGCCCCCACTCCCTTATCACTCCAAGGGGATTTGGGATTGGGTCACTGGGGGGCTCCAGGGATATGTACCCAAAAATGGGCACAATCCAGAAGAGGTCAGCTCTGCAACTTCAGACAGCTTCCCGCAGAGGGCTCTGGCACACTCCCTCAGACTGCTGCTTCCCTCCAAGCATTTTACAAAGAGAGCCTTATTGCCTTGAACAAATTGCAAAGTAACAAAAGCTGAGCATTGGTCCAGTGAGCCGGAGTTATCCTTGAAGATCCTGTCTAGACATCAGCCAAGCACAGGTTTGCTGAGGCTTTTTTCAGTGTTGTTTGAGCAGTGGGGTCAATGTCAGTACTATTTATTGCAACCAAGGGCTTCAGACTCCACAAACACAAAATCCACGTAGCCAGAGAAACCAGCAAGTCGCAGTTTGTACTATGGCCACCCTGCTATCCCCCTCCATTTAAAGGGCTTTGTGTGACCTCTCTTTCCCTCCCAATCCAGTTTTTACACTGCAGAAGAGGTGCAGCCGGCCCAGAGCACACAGCAACTGGCACACTTGCTCAGGGGGAATTCAACAGAACCTTGTGAAGAAGGCAGCTCTGGCACAAGCAGCTGGATGAGGCTGCAGCAGGTCACAGAATCACAGCATCGCAGAGGAGACCTCTGGAGATTGAGTCCAACCTCACTGCTAATGCAGGTTCCCTACAGCAGGCTGCACTAGGTAGAACAGGAACTGCTTCAAACCATGGGCCTTTTCAGCTTCGTAACCATATCCTAGAAGATGCTGCAAAAGGCAATGCTGAAATGACTTCTACTAAGACAGAAAAGTACTTCAGAAATTCCTCTAAGGATCAGAGGCTGAATGAAGAGTGGCTGTTGCTGCTCCATGCAGCCCACGTGCCCATTAGACAAGCTCCTGATGAACGTACATTTTTAAGATCACCATTTCTGACCCACTCCACATGCCACCAATTACACACATTACAACCAGAGGAATGGCACATCATTTCCATCAGCTCCATCACATCAGGAGAGAAACTGCAGAAAAGGCTAATTTCCTCAGCTCTTGAACTCTTCCTCATTCTAAAGAGATTTAGTTGGCATGAATCAAGGTATGCTTGTTTAACTATATAATAGATATCAGACAGGGACTTATATTTAATAACTGGTGGACAAAATGCAATCTGCAGTTCAAGAAGACACCAGGTTGACACATGCTGGATAAACACAACATAAAACGCATCACTTTATGCTTGGTGTTATTTTTCCCCAACTCCTCTCTGGTCATTTTCTCTTGGTCATCAGAGATGGGTGTCAAATCTGACAAATCTCCTTTATCTGAGCCGTATTGGCGAAGTTTGATATTTCAAAAGAGCTTTTATAGCTTTGGGGGGCTCCTACCCACAGCTCTAGACTGGTAAGAGATTCTCAGAGTGAGTCTGATTTCAAAATCTATACTGCAAACCATTTGCAATTAGTATTTGCAGGACTACTGCAAAAGAAACAAGAGAGGAGGTCTGGGGTCCGGCCTGGTTATTGAGCGGAAGTAGCAATACCAAAGATATAAGCAGTTCAGTTACCTTGTTTTTAACTAATCCAGACATTTTAGTAAACTATTTCCTTTCAATCTTCTTCCACATTCTTAATCTCCACATGAAATTCAGAGTTTGAGAACTTTTAAAGCAACACATGAATTCCCCTGCAACTAACTAGCTGTGCTTATTCCAACAGCACCACAGCCAAAAGATCATTCAAGTGAAAGAACATTTTCAAATAAAGGAGTGGAAGCGAACGGAGTCCACGTTTCTGCACACTGTGTTCTTCTAATTTAAATCTACCAGACCTAAGTCAAGGCTGGCCTCTAATGGGCAATTTCATTGCTGGCACCAAAATTAAGAGTAGCAGCTCTCTTCCTGTCATTAGCTGAAGGTTTTCTATGAGCAGAGATCTGTTGCTGTCTTCTACATCCTCATTCTTACAAGTGCCTCATGGCTTTGCAATGTCAGCCACTTGTTCCACGTCTGCTGTTGGTGGTCAAACTGTCAAAAAGATATTGATCCAATAGGCTGAGCAGAGTTCTGTGCTCTGTTCGTGTGCATAATTCCAGCAGGGAGCAGGAACGTGCCAGCTTTTTACTATTAAAATCATCTCCAAGTACAGCTGAACTTTGGCTTTCTGAGATCAAAGCATACATTAGCAGGAAGTCAAACAGTGGTGAAAGACAAATGTCTAAATAAATTTGCTAGTTAAACAAATGATTCCGCAATGATAGAGGCAGCCTCTTTTCCCTGCAGACGTTTTTCTCAGCTCTTCTGTTTTTCTGCATGAGTGAAATGGCTTTCAGAAATCTTCCCGAGCAAAACTGAAAATTCAGTGTTACGCAGAAGAGAGTAGGACCTCCTTCCTAAGACATGATGAGCTGCCAGTTCTTCACAGCACGGAAGGATTCAAAGCCACTGGGAAGATTCCTTCAGATCTTTCCAAGAACAGGGATTGCCCTTTCTCTTGTTAGTCTGCTTTACCAGTCGCTGCTCTCACTTTACTGACCACAAGATTTCCTACAGTCTTTCTATAGTTTTCCCTCCCTGACTGAGCTGTGTCTTCAAGCACGATACCCCCATTCTTGCACCACACTCCAAGATACGTGCGCAAGGACTTTGCTCAGCTCAGCACCTTTCGCACACAGTGAGTGTGATGGGTCAGAAGGAGTGGAAGAGAAACGTGGCAAACCCTTCTCCCACATTATCCACTGCTGCAATGCAGTTCAGAAGAACTGCTGTAAGCGGGTTTTTTTTTTGCTAAAAACAAAGCAGATTCTCTAACAATGAACTGCCAGTGCTGTTAGCTGAAGAAGGACTTGAAGTTCAATTCAAAGCTATTTTAAAGGCTACACAACCAGAAACTAGAGAAGGAGTCCACCTGTTGGTCTTTCACACAACAAGACTTTATAATAAAGGTCAGAATGTGACTTACCTGCAGAGCATGTTTGCTGGCACAGTACCCTGAGGCAAGAGGAGCGCCCATGATCCCCATCACACTGCTCACAGTCACAATCTTTCCCCTTCTCCTTTGGATCATATGATTCAGAACATGTTTTGTCAAAGAGATCGTGCCTAGGTAGTTCAGTTCCATTATGGCACTGAAGACATCCAGGTTTGTATCCACAAACAGAGAGCGTTGGGAACGTCCACCATTGTTGACCAAAATATCAATCTCAGAAAAAATAAAATGATAAATAAATACAACATGTTTTCTTTACTATTTCTCCTTCCTCAGGCAATTGCTAACTGATTGTTCCCTTCCCTCCTGCCTCCCCAGGATAGGACACTACTCCTTTGTATTGAGGACTGGCTGCTTTAGAGCAGAGACAACAAAACAGAACAGTGTTTGATACCAACTCCTAGTACAAGAACAATGGCAGCTGGAAACCAACTAAATTAAAGAACAGAAGAAACAAATCTGGTACCAAACACCTGTGACACCAAAGTACCAGTGGACTAAGGTGTAGCTTGAAGCTTCTCCCACCATATGTAGTATTAGTCAGATCTGACTGCCACTGTCTGGACTCACAGTTCAAAAGACCACACCAAACAAGGCAAGCACTTGTGCCTGATGTCCAGTTTTGTTCCATCTAGCTCTAAACCCAAATTACATGCATTATAAAACTTACAAAACAAAAGTCCTGACTTTCATACACAATTTTAAGACTAGAATATACAGATGAGGCTTGCTCCATTTGGTCAGGAAATACAGTGACATCAAGCAAGTTAATTTTTAATTCTTGGTAACAACCAGTGATTACTTGTTACCTGCTGTATCTCTGCACAGCTGCTAAAACCCAGAAGCAAGCAGTGGAAGGGATGGGAATTTAGGTATTACTTGTCATGTTCAATAATGAAACTTAAGCAAGAATGTAAGCATCAGTAAATGAAGTGAAATGCAGACATACATGCAGGGATAGGAGAGGAGGAGGTAGAAAAATTCAGCCCCAGGAACACTTCTCACCTTGCCAAAATGCTTCAGAACACTGTTGGTGGCAGCTTCATGAGAGCTTCTGTCAGTCAAGTCAAGACGCAGAACAAGGATATCTTTATCACTCAAGTTGCTGATCTCTAAAAATAATCACAAGGTAAATGGGAACCAGTAAGGGTGCTAATACAACAACTGTGATAAGTGTGTTTTAAAACAGTCATTTTCACTAAAAAGACACCAAGAAACCATGACATTAAGATGGAAATCGAATGCTTTCTTTGTCTTCATTTTGATCTCCATATAGAATCCATTTTTAATCTGTTCCTATCAAGTCTTTTTCTTATCATTACGTTTTTGCTTGTAAAAAGCTTGACTTTATTAAATAGGTTTGTGTATTGCAATATAGACAATGCAATTCTCCAAATAAATTGCAATGGTTGGAAGCAATGCATTATGTGATTATTACTATTGGCAGCCTTGACATCTTCCTTGTAGGTAAACTGTTCAACCATGTCTACCCCCTCTAACAGGAACAGTACAGCTGAGGCCAAAGCCAGAACCTGTATACATGAGCTGGTTTATTGCAAAGAGAAGAAACAGAATGATCCTTGGGAGTCCCTTCTAGCTTGGGATATTCTCTAAGACGTTTTCTGTTTAACTGAAAGTTTTCAAAGCATCCACCTCCTGGAAAGTCACTTGTCATCAAGTTCAAGTCATTATGCTGAGTGTTTCCACCACTGCCTCTTCAGAACAACTGACCTTTATAGAAAGCATTTCTAGAGCAGCAATGTGCTACCCTGGGGCTTGGGGGCATTTGACTCACAAAAATAAAATCTTCAGTGTTAATCTTCCATTTTTTAAACCAGATATTTTAAAGAATTACTTTATTTATACTGATTTAATAGTGCTACTTTTGTTTCCAAACTGATTCCTAGCCACAATTACGTACACCTGCTCCCCTTTAACCGCTGTGCTCTTTAAACAGAGCTTTTCATTACTGCTTGCATATATAGGTCAGGTTGAACTTTGTCTCTACAGTGATGCACAGATGAGGTGACTGAAATTCATAGCTTGCCTCTGTTCAAAGGTCACTAGTATTTAGGCAACTGGATATAATATACTCATTTCTCTGGTTTAAAGCTACTGTATTTCAGTGTACAGCCCCCTCCAAGAGCTCTCCTCTCCCCTCCATGCATTTTACTTTCATTACAGAGAGCAATAAAATCCTGGTAGGTTAAATTACACCACTGCTTCACACTCCCACAAGTAGATTTGCACAAGCAAAGTCTACTGAGACAGGCCACAGGGCTGGAGAACCTCTCCTATGGAGAGGTGTGAGAGAGCTGGGGCTGTTCAGTTTGGAGAAGAGAAGGCATCAGGGAGACCTCACTGCAGCCTTCCAGTACCTAAAGGGGCAGCAGGAAAGCTGGGGAGTAACTCTTCATCAGGGAGCGTAGCAACAGGACAAAGGGGAATGGCTTTAAACTAAAAGAGTGTAGATGAAGAATTTTATCCTAATGTTAAATCTTTATGACAAAGGTGGTGAAGCACTGCACCAGGCTGCCCAGAGAAGCCCCAACCCTGGCAGTGTTCATGGCCAGGGTGGATGAGGTTTTGGGCCCAGGTTCCTCCTTTTAAAGGCTTTTGAAAGAAAACAAATTCCAGTAGCACTGGTGAAATTCAACTTGTTGTAGAGAATGCTGCAGGAAAATACAAATCCTCTTAGAAAAAATCCTTTCAGTTACACAAATTGTTTTCCTCCTGCAGAGGTGCAGTGAAGCGTGGAGCTGGCATGTGCACAACAGCAGGTATTACCCGTAACCTTTACACAACTTTCCTTCTCTCTCTTACCTTCAGCATTTAAGCAGTGTAGAATGCATAAACATATCACAGGGTGGTGCCTGAATTTTGAACAAGATAAATATGCTTTGTTCTGACATTAATATGTCAATTATCTAGTTAAGTTACTGCTATGCATAGCACCTATTGCAGGCACGTTAAAGCCTATTAGCTCCAATTATGCCATATAATTCAGCCAAATGCAAGTTGCTGTTATGCATTACAACTCAATCTCAACCCATCTCATGCTACTCAAGCCTTACAGGGCACCCTTGAACTCAATTACAAAAAGAAAATACACAGCAGGTGGAAGCAGGCACAAGCTGCCCTGCGTATCTGCTTTACACGGCATTTTGGTAGCAAGGGGGCTGCAGGGGCAGCCTCTGCAAGCAGAATCCAGAAGTTAGTTAAGCGGGAGCTGTTAGATCAGAGCCAGCTCCAGCTGGCTCCACAAGCAACCTGCTGCTGGCCAGAGCTATGAGCAACACTGGCTCTGCCTCTGGAAGAGCAGATTTAGAACAAGAAAAAACTGCTTTGCAGCTGGGAGAGAAGAGTGAGAAAATGAGAAACACCCCTGTGGGCACCAAGGTCAGGGCAGAAGGAGGGAGGGCAGAAGATGCTCCAGGTGTGGAGCAGCAGCTCCCTGCAGCCCAGGAGAGGCCCATGGTGGAGCAGGCTGTCCCCCTGCAGCCCACGAGCACAGTGTGGAGCAGATTTCCACGGAG
>JAOWBP010002559.1:48888051-48921056 GCA_028571105.1 Tragopan temminckii | reverse complement strand
GAACAAAATGTGTTTATAAATATATCAAACATCTGCTCTGTTTTTTTAACAGCTCTTCTAAAAAGGTGTTCGTATGTGACCAAAACAACAGAATAAACACTTCCTCCATCTATAAATCATCCCAGTGAAGTAGGCTTCTGCTGTCTAGAGTGTAAACTTTAGAGCAGTATGTTAGCAGAAGAGAATGTTAGGACTAATATGAAGGAAAAACAAAGCTGACTGATCAGGTGTCAGTATGAAAATTTGGAGAAATGCTAAAAGTTTGCACATAAAGGAGAAAGTACGTTAGCTTCTTGATTGCTAACACCTCAGTCCTTGGTTCAGGTGGGAGTATTTTAATGGATTAAAATAAGTCTTAAATCTTCCAGGAAAATCACTTGTAAACCCAAGAAACTCAAGTATAATGTGACTGTTCTGATAGCTGCAGTTTAAATAAAGCAAAGCACTTAAATGTGCTTACACTGATACGCAGTGTGCAGCTGAATTATGTGGGACTGCTTGGATGTGTGATGTAACTCTCATACTTACGTGCCTTACTGGATTGTGACCCAGGGGATGAAATGTGCTTTCATGTTTGGGTCTCAACTGCGACTTGAAAGATTTTCTGTAGCTATGCTTACCATTTACACTGTCTGTACTCCTGGTATGGAATTTGCATGGCAGTCTGAATTCTCCTTGGCCACGTATTTTGGCTGTTTGTGCGTAACGCTCAGCTGGTTTTAGATTAAGGAATACCCTAAAAATCAGCGGCCACAGGAGCTGTGTAATCTGTGCCTAAGCTGTTCGTGTTTGGAGATGATTATAAGGAGTTTGCCAGTTGTCTGCTAAGTTATGTAAAACCAATCTTTAGGAAGGGATTCAGAATGCAGAGAAATGTGGGCAGGTAAGTGGTTAAGTATTACATTGTAGAACGTTACATGAAGGGAGAATCAGTTTCTACCAGTAAATGATTTTCTTGTTTTCCTAATCAAATACGATACGTATTTGGACAGACCCTTCTTACAGATCCAGTACAGCCTCTGTCTGTAAAGAGCTGTTCTGAGGCTGTCAAGTCAGGCCCGCTAAGCTTAGGAAATGCTGCTGTTCACACTGCTGAAACTTCTGAAGAGCAGCTCAATTCCTCAGCGTCCTGGTTCAGTGCCCAGGGTATTTTAAACTGCAGCGAGCTCAGGTTTGGGCTCAGGAGAGCAACACCTCCCTGCATCGTTCATCACACGTAACCCTGTTGGCTCTGGCTGCACTGACTGCCAGAGGTGAGCTTGGTAGGCTGCTGGGCTCTCAGAGGAAAGCCTTCTGTCCTGGAAGTTCTTGTCTGCACGGAAAGACTACAACTGACTTTTTTTCCCCTTGGATTTCTTTTTCTTTTTTGAAATAGACTTGGGGAAAAAGTATCTTTATGCTAGCAGTCGTTTACTGTCCTTTTAATGAGAGAGGAATGCTGGGGATGTGAGGGCAAAATGGCTTTGTTAAATAAAAGCTCTCTGTGTGTGCAGATGACAAACTCCAGCTTTTCCTAAGCTTTGAGGATTTGACTTCCAGGTCTTAATGTGCTTCTGGCATCGTTTTGATGTAATTTCCTTGCAAGCAAAGCCAGGTTACAGCTGTACACTTCAGAACATTTCCTATTTTATTCCCCTCTTATTCTGCTGTGTAGTCAGCAGGTTTTAAGTCTCGTGTGCTGCTTTTCATTTATCCTCACCAGAATAGCGGTAGCGTTGCTGTGATTACAACCGCAAATATTTTCTCTCAAAGTGAAGACTCTGGAAAATGGTATCTTACATTGAATCGTTTTGTAATATTGAGTGCTTGGCTTAGCAGGAAGACTTGTGGCCCTGATGGAAACATCTTCTAATCACGAGATGAGTACTCATTGTGTACAACTAGAGGTGCAAGGGCCGAAAATTCAGGAGGAAATGTCGTAATGATTCGACGCATTTGACTTTTTTTCTTTGTACTGTATACAACAATGATAACACAACGTTCTTTGTGGTGAAGGTATCTGTTAAACAGGGCAACAACATCCATGACAGACCAATGGTGGGATTCTGCAGGAATTTGTCTGCCCTTACATTTACATAACCACAACTGGCAGCGCTGCTAACTATAAACGAAAACAAAGTGCTGGTTTCCTGAGTAGGAAACAATTTCATCATGTGTGCGTGTGGGTTTGTTTTGCTGCGTTTCAGGAGTGCTTCAATTAATGCATTTGGTGTTGTGGTGTCTTTTAAAATTATTGTTAGCTTCCAATTAGCTGCTCTGGTCTCTAGAGGTCGGTTACCCAAGAATTTCACTTTCCTCTTTTGGGGAATGGTGGCATGGGCTGAACTCAAACCCTCTGCTTGTCCTGAATAGGGTTAGCTGAAGTTGATGAAAACAAACGCTGTTTTGTTGTGTTTTGTTTTCTTTCTGACTCAGAAATAGCAGTGAAATAGTGTGGTTCTTCCACTAAAGAAAACATTCCTCTATAAATCTTCAATATATCTTTCTGTAAATGCCAAGTACTGTTTAGATGGTAATACTAGCAGGGAACAAAGATGCTGAGACTTCAAGCTGTGAATGAGAGATCGAAAGAATGAAGTTTAAGGAACAGTTTCATTCAGCTGCTACTTGAAGCGTTTGATACGTTCAGATCTGTTCAATTCTCAGACTAGCAGTGGGTTGTCTGTACCCAAGTAAGGACTGGATGTTAGGCCCACAATGTATAGGAATGGGGTAATATTCCTAATGGTGATGGTAGGTGACAGTGATGCTGTGTTGGTGTTATAAGCTGAACTGCAATTTCTCCAGTATTTATATGACAGCCTGACTATTTTTCTGCATGCTGTCTTCTTCCCTTCCCTCCCCCAGCTCCCTTGTACATGTTTTTGTTCTCGTGAAGCTGCAGTGCTGTGCATGGTTCTGTTGCTGTAACCACATAGCGCTGTGTGCTCTTCCTGAGAAATCTTCGATTTGATTGAAATTATTTTCACTTTTTTGCTTTGCTCTTTCAAAAACCGTGGATCTTGCTTCATCTCATTGATTGCTGTATAAAGTGAAGTAGGGCTTTTCTTTCTCCTGACTTCTGTCTCGCATAGAATGTTGCTTCCTTGGATCTCGCAGTTCCTTTCTACAGTGCTTTCCTCAATGGGGCTTTGAATTTTGGCTGCAGTCTGCAGGAGTTTGTGCGCTATTAACAAAGCGTTTGTTTAATCTCTGTGCCTTAAATGGGTGCCTTTTGTTTATCTTCCAAAGCTTTTCTTTAAAAAGAACTCCTTGAAAAACGAGGTATAACCATAAAGGTGCTGCAACTAAGCAGCATACCGGGGGATATTTTCTGCTTATTAATTTTTTCAAACAAGAAGCTTGGGGTTTTCATTCTTTTCCCGCTGTTGAGACAGCAGCCTATGAATTTATGCAGAACTACTTCATTGATTTTTCAGTGTACTTGCAAATGCCATTTTGGTTGTCTGTGCAATTTTTCATAGCGATTGGTCTGCTTGTCCTTTGATAATGCTGCCTCGTGCTTTTGATGTTCTCCTATCTCCGCTTTGTAGCGCAAACGTTTAGAAGGAAGTAAGAATTCTCTCTGGGCCAAGAAATATTCCCTTAATTGTGTTCTGAGAGTGGCAGCTGTGCTAGGATCGTGATGGTATTTGTGGATGCAAGTTGTGTATCCTCTCAGAATCAATTTGGTGATTATTCTGTTCCCAGCAGTGGTCCAGGTGATACTGAGAAGTAGTTATTTTCTTCAGCAATGGACCGTAGAGAAAAATAACTCCAAAAAAAATCTTGAAGCTACGTCACTCTTTCATAATTAATGCAGGAATGATTTGTAAGGTAAACTGATTTTTGTTGTTTTTTTTTTTTCCATGTTCAGAACTTGCTTTTAGGAAAACCAGATTACATACAGCTTCTGAGAGAGTCTGGACTTCAACCAGTATTGTAACAGCTCCTAGTTGAACCTTGGAACTGGTTTCATTGTCTGGAGAAAGGGTAGATAACAGCAGAAGATGGTATCTGGGGGGGTTGGGGACAGATGTCCTTGCCTGTGAAGGCCTGTTTCTGCAAACTTTGGAGCTTGGCTTTTTTTCTTTCCTTTTTGTCACATTAACCTTTCCTGCTATCTGCCTTCTCCTGCTGTTTTTTCACCATATGCCATAGCATGGTGACAGCATCTGTCCTAAAACAAAATAATCGTTAATGTTCTTAACTCAGTGGGAAGTTTCCACTCACGTATTCCTATCTGCAGTTATCTTACCAAAACTTAATGCAGGCTACAGTTCCATCTCAGTATTCTGGTGGGGAAATAGCGTTACTCCTTGTTTACTGAAATAGCCCTATTTCTGTGTTTTATTTCTTGTCCTGCTTCTTTTTCAGAGACAATTCACATCTCTGAATTGGCCGTCTATTCCTGCATTTGAAAGTACACATTCAGAAGCATCAGCTCAGATTTTCAGTACTTTATTGATGTTGGTGAGCCGTGAATGCCAGAAACTCATCGTACGGCCTCCGATAGTTCTGAAATAGTTTCACTGGCATAAAGCTTTTTCATGACTTCATTCAGCCCATGACTGTGGTGTAATTATGTCTTCTCATCCACGTGTTCTGTTTTATTTTAGTCCATTCTTCTGATCCTCTGACATGTTATTTGGTGATGTTAATTGATTTGGTGCATCCAGTATGTACTCGTTTTTCATTCAGCAGGAGCTAACTTGGGAAATGGTTCCATATTTGCACGATGACGTGTTGACTGGTTACTGCATCCTGCCTGCTAAAGGCAGGGGAGAAGTGCCACAAATCAGGTTGGAGCTGAAAGGATCAAATGCCCCTTTTCTATTCAATAGCAGTATGTATAATTTGGTGACTTTTTCTGCGTCCTTTCTGTGTAGCTTAAGTAAAGATTGTAATCTTTCTTTGTGTGTTCTTTCCAGCATACAGGGCATAATGTCACTTGGAGAATTGTTCCAGGAAATTGTAGTATGGGGACACTTCTTGGCTTAGTTAGAACAAATAGCTCCAGCTTCAGCGTGGTTTGTATAAGCAGCTTATCCTAGTGGAAGAAATACAATTCAAACATTGTTTTAAAAGGATTATTTAATTATATATTGTTGAAGTACAAGTTTCAGATGGTGAGGTAGTGGTGTTTCTGGGATAAGACTCCAACCAGTTGGTTTTCTTTGGAAAAATAAATAGTGTTTTTACAGGGATATATATGGAGTTGCATCAACTGTCCTCTGCGAACAATTTAAGACAGCTTCATTTGAACCCTCAAGAAAATAAGCATAGGTGAAATTTACCTTCCCATGTATCAGGAGGCAATATAGTTGCCCTGACTGAATAGTGTAATTTGAGGGACAAATGAAGGGGCAAAGGGATTTCATGCATTCCAGTGAGGTATCTGTGGTTGTCCATGGATGTCCATGGTCTGGTATACTAATTACCCTCCTTTTCTTTGCCACTCTGTTCTCCAATTGCATCTGTTTTCAAAGGTTTTAGCTACTGACTCTTTAGCATGCTCCATTCATTGTTGCAGTTTTGTTTCTTATGCTGCAGCCCTTTGAATTTTGGTACTCTTGTGTTTTCTCCAAGGTTTTGTTACTTGTGTTTTCTAGGCCTGTGCAGTTCTCCTGCTTTCCTGTCTGCAAACTGTGGCTTGAGTTTTTCAAGCACTTGCTATAGAGGCTGTCCTTCAGTTTGACCTCTACAAAGTCAGCATTTCAGGAGTCATGCTTTGGATGCTGTCATAAATGCATATGGATACATGCATGCATATTCATATTTATGCAAGGAATCCATTCTCAGTTAAAAAAATATATACGTATTTAGAAGTTTGTCTAATTATTGTTGGGAGCCAAAATCTAGGGGCTTTGATTGCAGAAAGCTCTTTCTTTTTGGGGGGAACTGGTGGAAGTCACAGACATTGAGGTGGTGAATCGAAAGTTGATTTAGGTTAAAAATGGAGTTGGGTCAACCAGTTGCAGTGCCTGGTGGTATTTCATCTACCTGTTCAGAAGAGAGCTTTGTGCCTGATGTTTTACACATCATTCTGCTATAGTACCCGTTCAGAATCATCCTCCTCTAAGAAAAAACAATGGCTGTTGTAGTGTTGTATGTTTGTCTGTACGTGCATCAGTAAGATTTAGGATTAAAGTGCATTTTCTTTTCCCTTTGACTTTAGTAGGGATAGGAAGGCCATCTGGCTCCGTTCTGTACGTCGGTCAGGCATCCTGAAAGTCAAGGACTCCAGAGCAGAGGATGAGTCTGTATCCCACTGTCAGGCTCTAATTTCCTACTGTTATTGCTGATTGTTCACAGAACTGCAGCTGGGCTAAGAAGGATGAGGGGAAGGGTTTAAAAAAAAAAAAAGTGATCCTATTAATGAAAATGACTGAAGAAATGTAAGAGAAGACTCAGTTGAGCCACATTTGCTGCTTTATTGCAAATCGTGCATGCAGTCTGTTCTGGGTTGGACTTCTGTCTTTTGTGTTATTACATAACAAAGTCATGCTGCAACTTGGGTGCTTGCTCTGCTATAAGTTAATCTGATTTGCGTACAGGGTTACATGTGCTTAATTAAGGTGTCATTCCAACTCCAAGCAGTATCGTGCTCAAAACTCTTCATGGAGGAATATATAGAAGAGTGTTGATTTAGGTAGGCAGTGATGTGTGAAAGATGTCTGTGTGGATACAGACTCAAGAGCAGGACTGAAAGATGATTATTGTAGTAGGAAGGAGACACAGCTTTCTTACATCAGCCTCTTTGTGTTTTTCCTCCCTTTATAAAACTAAAAATAAATGTTGTGACTTAAAGACCACATTCCTCAAGTTGTAGCCACATACTGGTCATATTAAGCTCACACTCTTCCAGAATTTCCATTCTAGTTCAGAGAAGTTAGATGCTTGCTGTATTCATTCTACATGCAGATAAACTATACTTTCCCTTCAGATGTAACAAGGATTTTGAAAGTCTGGCCTACATGCTGAGAAATACAGGCTGGTGTTAGGGTTGGAAAAGCAATTACCTAGAGCTTGGCAAGGAATGTGACTGCAGGCTCTTGCTATCCTTCTCAGAAAGGGAATACTTTACGCCGTGGGCTCTGAATAATTCCCTAAGTAAAAGTTACACAACTGCATTGTGGTTATCCTGGTTGTATTCACGTCTCTGGTGGGTTGCTCACATCCTTGAAGAAACGTGTCAGCATGTCACCTACAAGGCTTAATTTAGAAGAATAGCAACAGCTCACACTTTGCCTTATCCCTTCCCAGGAGGCATCTTGATTTTAAATAGAGAGTGGGCTTGTGAATTTTTGAAGTGTTCTAGCAGTTCTGTATGAGTTACTGGAACTGGATATGACGTGTCTGGGGGTACTTCTAATCATGGTTTGGATGACAAAGAGTGATGAACAGCTTACAGAGCACAACTCTAAATATTGTGTACCTACTGATGCAAGAAGTGAGAAGGAAATTTGCTTTTCTTAGTCCAAGCTTAATAGTGCTTGTGGTCAGTTTAACTGTATTGTCTTCTTAATACTTCTGTTCGGTTGTTATTTAAACACAGTAATAAAACAATGCAGAATACTTCACAAAATGTGCTATGTGCCTGGCTGCTTTCTGCTTTTTGAGCTCTAAATTAAGGAGAGTCATTCGAATTGTTTTATTGTTTCTTCGACAATAAAAGTATCATACATTATTTCAAACTCTGCTGCTGACACTGAATAAGAATTACATTCTGTGAAATAATTCCCTGTTTGATTTGTGGTGGCATTCAGTAATTATTTTGATCACACTGACTTCATTAGAGCTGTATGGCAAGATAAAATTGTGCAAGTCATTTTTCCTAGCAGTTGCAGTGATGCGAACCTCGTGGACATGCTCTAGGATACAAGAACCAATGTACACCCTGTTTTGGTTGGCTGTGTTCACTTGATCCACACAGCTGAAACGTGTGGCTTTTGGTTTTGTGCACGTGACCAAAACAAGTGTGCCTCCAGAGCCTGTGCCTGACATTTCAGTCAGTTGTGGTGAGATCAAATGTAAACATTTCTGGACTGTTTTTATCAACACATACAGATGTTTCTAAGAGGTTGATTACGTGTTGGAAGAGACATGCTTGAAAGGCTTTGTTAGATGTGTAGTTTCATATATATAGCTGGGGATGTGTTTGAATAATAATGTTATCAAAAATGATGTTATCGCATAGGAAACTGATCTGATATATTTCACATACACATTAAAACCTAAAATCCCTAGAAAATAACCTGTGCAAGTGCAGGACTTAGCTGGGGCCTTGGGTAAAATCTTGCTTTGGGATTTGACTTGCAGTTGATCTGTCTGACATCTTTGAATTGAAGATCTTCTATTATTATTCCCTTACCTTGCGTTGTGTAACAGCAATTTGCACACTCTCTGGTGTTGAATTTGCAAGTATGTAAAATGTGTGACCCATTTTATGTATTTTTTTAAAATATGTAATGAATGCACAAATAAACTGTGGATTAGAAGGGTGGGTTGAATGGGTAGGGTGTGAAAGCCACGAAGATCAACCAGTCCACTTATGCTGCCTACAAATGTAATTCTCTTAAGCACGAATATTTGCTGCATCACATCCCAGTGATTTCAGGTGGAGGAGGGTAGGGTGTGCAGTACCTTGGTCTGGCTTGAAAACAAAAGAAGCGTGAGTTGACAGTATATGTGATTTTATTTCCAAACAGGTTTCCTTAAGCTTGTCAGGTAGTTGTCTTTCACTGAAGCATGCATACGTTAAGGTTTTAAGTAAATCTGCTGTGTAGACGTCTGAGAAGCTTGCTGTGTGATATAACTGAAACTCTAAGGATGAACTTTTTATGAGATGGCTGAGCCATACTAATGGCTGCCTGAAGGGACAGCTGCTCTCTTCCTTCTGTGTCTTGCTCCTAGTTGTCCAGTTTGCCACTATTTTTAATGCAGACTTGCATTCATCTTTACCCTTCAGATCACTTTACCTGCTTTAACCAAACAAAAGCAAAACCTTATTGTCCAGAATAGTTTTCCTTTCATTTCCACGCCACCATCATAAAACCAGAAGTTGAGGAGGACTTCATGGCTTGGCAGTAGGGATGTAGGCAACACTGCTGTCCTGGAAACATCAGCTAGTAGCAGTGTCCTTGTTTAATTTAGACTAAAGCAATACTAATCTTACTTTTGTGGGAGGGGGGAAAAAAAAAAAAGCTTTATATCTGTTGAGGGTTTTTTAAATTGTCTTTAGCATTATTTGGGCTTCTAAATTAAGTTTCTAATAGTGTAATTAGTACTTATTTCTGAAGTTCTAGATCATCTTAATAACCCTTTTCTCTTTCTTTTTAGACCTGAAGGAAAGTCATCATGGGAGCATTTTTAGACAAGCCAAAGATGGAGAAGCATAATGCCCAAGGGCAGGGGAATGGGCTTCGTTATGGTCTGAGTAGTATGCAAGGCTGGCGAGTCGAAATGGAGGATGCACATACAGCTGTGATTGGTTTGCCAAATGGACTTGATGGATGGTCGTTTTTTGCTGTATATGATGGGCACGCTGGATCACAGGTTGCCAAGTACTGCTGTGAGCATTTATTAGATCACATCACAAGCAACCAGGATTTTAAAGGGCCAGATGGGCCACCATCTGTGGAAAGTGTAAAGAGTGGCATCAGAACAGGTTTTCTGCAAATTGATGAACACATGAGAGTCATCTCTGAGAAGAAACATGGTGCAGACAGAAGTGGGTCAACAGCTGTGGGTGTCATGATTTCTCCCCAGCATACATACTTCATCAACTGTGGAGACTCAAGAGGTTTACTTTGTAGAAACAGGAAGGTTCACTTCTTCACACAGGATCACAAACCAAGCAACCCACTGGAGAAAGAGCGTATACAGAATGCAGGCGGCTCTGTAATGATTCAGCGTGTGAATGGCTCTCTTGCTGTTTCAAGGGCACTTGGGGACTTTGATTACAAATGTGTCCATGGGAAAGGTCCTACAGAACAGCTAGTCTCACCAGAGCCTGAAGTTTATGAAATTGAGAGATCAGAAGAAGATGATCAGTTCATCATACTGGCTTGCGATGGTATCTGGGATGTTATGGGAAATGAAGAGCTCTGTGACTTTGTAAGATCCAGACTTGAAGTCACTGATGACCTTGAGAAAGTTTGCAATGAGATAGTTGACACCTGCTTGTACAAGGTAGCAAGGCCTGAGAGGAGAAATTTATTGTGTTTTTGCTATTAGAAATTTATAAACAAGTCAATGTTTTGATTCCACTCTATATTTTATGTTAATAAATAATTACTATGATTACCAGAGAAATGGCAATAATGGGTAAACAAGCACGCAACAGAAATAGCATGGATTTCTGGGTACCTTTGAAGAGTTAAAAGTCGTGTAGATATGTTGTGGTACCTGAGAAACCCGAAACATATGGGAAAGCCAAGGACCATAACTGTCCTTTTCTGGTTCACAATGTACTTTACAAAATCTCAGCTCTTTAATCAGAATAGAAAATACGCTTTCCCTTTCTCTCCTGACCATGTAGTAACATTACTGCCATAATCATGTCAGGATGAATACAGAGTGATTCAACTCTGACTTCCTATCTTACAGTTTAAAGTCTTGTCTTGACTGTGTGAAGATCTGACTTCCTGAATCAGGTTTTGTTCTGGTTTAATTACTGTACTTCTCATTCAGTGTTGTCATATGGCTGTGAAACTAGCAGTTTTGTTTAACAAATCTCTGCAATTTTCTGCACGGCAACTTTCCACCTTGTTTTAATAAACTGTAGGATGGCACACTTAAGAGATCTGAAATATTTAATTTTGTAACTTAGCACTTAGTTCTCTAAAGACAGGCTGTATGTCACAGTGTAAAATACACAGCTTTTCTTATACTGTCGAGGCAAGGCTGTGTATCAGTTCATGCCACGTGGCTAACAAGGTCATTGTTTCCCATTTGGAAAAAAAGAAATTTGCTTTCCAGCATTGTAGAGGATTGATAAGGCATATGTTTTTGTTTACAACTTTATCTGCTAGTCTTGAAAACAAATGCCGTGGAATGAACACTGTCTTATGGATGCTGTAAATTTTGCAGTAGCCAGCTGCCAGCACCTTCTCATATATCTATAGAAGCTTGTTTTAAACATTTGTTTGTTCTTGATCTCACCGACTTCAGTGCGTTTAATTGTTAATGTTAAGCATAGTTGCATGTCTGTAGACAAGAGCACAGGGGTAGTGAAAGCAAACTAAACAGTAAATTTTCTTAAGCAGAATGTGATTGTATTTAAATGTTTTGAGTATTAGGACTGTGTTTAGTCGAAGTTCTGAATGTGTCCGTTTCAAAGAATGCTTTTGTAAAGGCTAGAGCTCCTTCCAGCTGGTCTCTTAATAGATACTATAACCTGTAATTTCTTTATTTAGTGTTTTTAAAGGGAAAAAAAAAACTGACTCTGATCAGTAGCACTATTCTTAGGTAAAAGTGCTGTCTGACTTCAGCAGCTTCCTGTGTACTGCTTTTAAGCAGTGAAGGTTTTGTTTACTGATTTAATATTTCATTTGTTTTCTTGAAATGATTGGAAAGTACTTAAAACAAGTAATTGTACAACTTTGTAATTGTACATCACTTATTACTAATATCATTTTTAAAAGACAGTGGGCTGTCTATAATTGATTCCAGGTAGTCTTCAGAGCATGAAGGTGGAAAATACCAAAGTGACTTAAAGGTAGTTTTTACTGAATGAACAACTAGAATTTTGAAAGAAAAAGTGGAAATGCTTTGATTTGGTTTCAGTCAGGTGTGTATGTGTTCTCAAATCTTTTTTTTTTTTTTTCCACCAGGGAAGTCGAGACAACATGAGTGTGATACTGATCTGCTTTCCGAATGCCCCAAAGGTATCACCGGAGGCGGTGAAAAGAGAGGCAGAGTTGGACAAGTACCTGGAAAGCAGAGTAGAAGGTGGATCATTTAAAAAAAAATAAGTAACTTTGTTTCTAAACAGACCCCCTGGCCCCCTTCCCTTTGCAACAACTAAACCTAATCCATACAAGCTTTTTAATAGACCGTCAAGTGCTGTCGGCCATCTAGTGTACATCTCTGAAAAAGGCACTCTTACAGTCCTGCTGTATGACCTGGCAGAATTCTGCTATGCAAGTGCAGTAGCCCATAGCTCTGAAAATTGTTCAGGATGGCAGAATTTTCATTTGTGCTCATGAGTTGTTCCTCATGAGTTCTTTGGCAGCAATAACTACAGGCCAGTAAATCACTGTTCCTGTTACATGGAGTTAAATGAATGTCTTGCAAAATGTGTACGAAGATGGTAATTTGCATATCATTTTTCTACGTAGTTCTGTCTGCAAATTAGCCATAAAAATATTTCATTACGCAATTACAGCTTGATTACTGTTACATTAAAGGCACCTGCTGACATGTATATTTTTGTGGAAGTATGTCAGAAGTTTGCTAAAGCTAATCTTTAAGCATTCCTGATGAGCAAAATCTGGGAGCACATACTTGATAATGACTTCAGAATTTTGTTTAAATCTGTATTTCTGGGTGATTTAAACTTTGAGCTGAAACTGCAAGTCGTGGGTGTTTTGGATCGTCTAACTGAAAGTGATATTTGAAATCAATTTAATTTCAGAGATTTCTCATTAAAACTGGATTTTATCGTGCCTTTTGATATTTAAAGATGAACACGGCTTGGATTTTGTTTCTGAAACGTAAGACTTGCTGTATGCATTGTTTGCATAGGCTAAGTCTATTTTTGAAGTGGACTCTTTGGGGCCTGTGTGTTACCATCTAGTTATGTGTATATACTACAAGAATCCTTAACAGCACACACACAGCACAGTACACAGAGTACTTAGCAACGATGGTATCGGTGATTAATATGTTACAGGAATATATTGTGCACTTTTTTCCTCCTTAACTTGCACAAAGGTAATACAAAGTGCAGCTTCGTAAGTTTCACAAAGGTCTTGTCTACATGGGAATTCTGGGTTCAGATAAATTAACATGAAGTTCAAAGCACTTACTACTGGTGTAAGTGCTCCTTAAGGAAGGAATTGCCTATTTCAAGACCTTGTCCCCAAGGTCGTGGCAAAGTACAGCTGTTCTGCCTCTGAACTAATGACCAGATAGAGCATGTTTTCTGGTTTGATCCAACTTTCCTAATAGGAAAGGTTGATGCACACCAAGCTATGGCGTGGATTTATTTGACCGTGTAGCAGGAGTATCTGTGTGTATGGTAAAACTGCATGAGTTAAGTGTCAGATAGCTTTCTCCATTTCAGGCATTTGAAGAGCTCATTATGTAGGCCCACTCACAAAACTGCTGAAGAGCAAGCATGCTGTGAAGTCACACGTTAATTTACAGCATGCTAACTCTTTCTAATCTGGACAAGTACTGCCTTCATACCTTAGCTATTTTGCCTTAGTTCATACGAACCCATTACTTTCAATATGAAGGTATCTTCAAGCTATGGCTGCATCTTCAGCTAGCACCACTGTACCCCCTAGAATGTTAACAGTGGGGAAAGCTAACATTTTGTACAGACACCTCAGTAAATGAAGAACCTAACACTGGATCTGCATGTGGTTATGGTTCATACAGCGAATTTGGCTGCCAATTCTTTCCATTTATGCAAATAGAAAATTTCAGTAATGAGTGAAGTGTCATACTTGAATGGAAGCAAACAGATTCTGTATGTAGTTGCAATGCACTTTAATGCTAATTTAATGACAAGTTGTCTGAGCTACTTGAGGAAATGATTTGTACTTCCCCTCAAGGGTCTTTGCTTCTTTTTAGTGTTGTTCTTGAATTTTTGTCTCTTGTTGTACAAAAATATTATTTAAACTTATATGTAGTAAACACTATTCAACCCTACACTGATTTTTATCAGCTGTAGACAGAACTTCCCCTTTTAGCTCTGTCTGAGGAGGGAGGTTGAAAGGCTGAACTAAAACAGAACTTCAAGAGCAGGTGACAGTTGTTACATTTAACTTGATAATTCTTGTGCAATTACATTGTTTCTTGCTGGAAACAGATCATGCAGAATTGGCTAGCAAAGTAGGACTGCTGTGCTATCTGAAATGTTCAACAGTACAGTAATGATTTTTTATTAAGATGCTTTAGGAATGATCATGTTTGACTTTAAAAGCCTAATCTGTAGCTGAAGGAAGTAGAAAATGTAAGGACTACTACTAGACTTACAGAATTCTCTTATTAATTTGTAATACCAGTTTAAAATTAAAATTCATTAAAATGGAAACCTGGTGAAAATGCATAAATGCTTTTACGCACTTTTATGCACTTCAGTACTCAATGTAGTCTCAACAGGTAATGAGATTTGATGCTTGCTAATAATATGCATTATTCCTAGTCATATTTTAGTCTAAAACGTATTCTTACACTGTGAAAAAGTAGTGCAAGTTTTAAGACTGAATGAGGCTTTTTACTAATGGTCCTTTTGAACAAGAGGGGACTCAGAATTAGTGGATCTTTAAGGTATCTTCCAAATGATTCTGTGAACAAGCAGATATTATTCAGATTTAAAGAAAAGAAGCTTTCTACTTAATATCCCACCATCAGTCTCAGTGTGTTTGTGGTCCAGGTTCATAGCTATGATAGCAACAGAAGAGAAAGCAAGTGTGGAGAAGCATCTTTTTTGCCATTACTTGCAGTAAATAAGTGTTGCTCGTAAAATGTTATGTGATCTTCCTTGTAGAAATAATCAGTCACTCCAAAATGCATTGCTATTATTTGCACTAATATGTGAGTTATTGATGGGTTGACTTTAAAATGACACTTGTCTAGGCTTATTTTTCTGTTCTCAGTTTCTTACACATAAAAGTACAGTAATAGATAATGGTAGCAATATTTTTATCTACATAGAGGTAAATCATTTTCAGTTAGCTGTTACATGTTCCCTCCCATATTTTCACAACATTGCAAATTTGAATTTTCTTAATCACTGTGTGGAATTCCCATTCAGAAAATGAAATAAGCAGATATGTTTTGAATCCTTTATTTGTAGGGTTATTTAAGTACGTTCTTCCCATGCTTGATGCCATGAAAATGTTTAGATGGTTTTAAAGTAAATTGAATAGGTGTGGGGCTCATAAGATGTATTGCAAGAAAGTAATTCCAATAAATTAATGCAGCTAGCAGACCGACTCCATTTGTTGTGTCATCAGTGTTCATTCAGTCTGTATTTTAGTTATATCAAAATATAAATGTATTCATTTAGTGGAGACTGTATGTTACATGTACTGCAGTTACAGGTTGTGATACTGTGTAGTATAGGTAAAATACAAAGTCCTTATTTTTGTACAGCAGAACTCTAGCTCTAGCACAATGTAGAATATACTAGATGTTCAAAATTGCACAATAAAGGAACTTGGCAAACCAAATCTGAGATCTTGCTTCTTATTCAGATTTATGAGTGTTAGATTATTTCCTCAATATTAGATGGTAAAATGAATTCTGGCCATAGAATTTCTTGAGGAAACTGCAAGTTTCTGAAGTATCTGGTGTGTGGTGTCATATATCTAAAACTTAGGTTCTTATTTGAGCAGGTTAAAGCTTTGTGTTACAGTCTGACACTGCTGAGGACTAGACAGTGCTTCCATTGTACCTTGCAAATAATTTGCACAGTCTGCTGGCAAAATAAAGCTGTTTCTTTCTGTAAACACACATAGCCCTGAAAACTACTCCATGCACAAAAATCATTTGTTATTTATTTATTTGACCTATTTTTCAAAAAAGGACTGGGTACGTTGGTTTTAAGCTTCGGTGTGCCATATCTCACTGATTAAATTACAAAGTGAAAACTTGGTATGTTATCTGCAATTATCTGTTAGAGTAAAAACTAAATGCTGAAGTATTTATTTCAGAAATGGTACTGATGAATTCCAACTGCTCTTCAAGTTGTATCAATACATAAAGAATAATGTGTGTGTATAGACATACCTATTGTATATGGGCTGCAGTATTCATTTGAAGGTCAATAACACTGAGTCTTAATAATTCATCTCTTATTTTCTAAGCTTGTATTTACAGACAAACTGCAGAAATGCATTTTGAAGAAATAGATTGTTTTAAATTTATTAAAATTCCTATAAAAAGAGAATCTTTTCAGAGGTGTTACAGCAAAATCTCTTGTGATTTCCATTGTGCTTACTGCTTTAAAAAGGAAAATAGGCCTAAGAATAAAATTAGAGAACTACAGTGCAAGGCCTCTCTCCCCAGAAGTTGGAGGAGCTCAGCTTTAAATAACTGCCTAGTAGTCACGTATTGGAAGTTGAGTGAAGGGTGGAGCTGTCTCCTAACTCCAATGTCCCTGGCTTTTAATTTGTACGTGATAGTTCCTAACATTTGCATGTTGCAATGATGTGGTAAGGTACAGGTATTGGCTTATAGACTTGCAGCCATGTGTACTTGTACTGGGGGTCATTTTATTTTTGTGTCTGATGAACTCTGTTCTGTGAAAATACTATTGCTTTCTAGGATGGTGATAATCTGTAACCTTCTATTGCAGTGATAAGGCTGTTAATCTTTGCTTCATGCCCAATGCATTTTATTGGGAAGATAAAATAATGCTACAGCAGGAAAGCCATTAGACTTGGAATCGTTAGCTGTATATTTCTGAAACCAGCGTGCATGTTAACAGCTAGCAGGGTATCTTGTGTCAGATCGGGTCTTTTTTGTTATGGAACCAAGTTAACACTTACCATGTTGAGTATGGTCTGTCATTTATTTCTTATATTAACAGAAATTAAGCTGCCTTTTTATAAAACTGAGTATTTCAATCTTTTAAAGTTAAATTTGGACTGCACTTACAAAAAAAGTACTTCTGATTCCCAGAGATCATAAAGAAGCAGGGTGAAGGAGTGCCAGACTTAGTCCACGTGATGCGTACGTTAGCAACTGAGAGCATCCCAAACCTCCCGCCAGGGGGTGAATTGGCAAGCAAGTGAGTTCACATCAGTGTAAATGTGTTTTTATTATTATTATTTAAATCAAACTTTACTGTAAGGCCACTCTTAAAAGTACGGGGAGGGAGGAAGGGCACAGGACGAATGTGATCTGTTCTTCAATTGTTATTGCTGAACTGTTCTGAATGAAAAGGGAAAGCACGAGAACAGAGCTAACTATGAATCACTGTTAAAAATTACATGTCAAAATGTAGTTTTGAGAAGGACCGAGGGGTTTTTTTTAAGGGTGGCCTGAGTGTCTCTGTTTTTGTAATTAATTGGGTTTCTTTGGGTGGGACATGGTTTGAAGGTACAAAAATAATGTACTGCATTTAGTAGCTACTTGGACATATGGTTCTGCTCTTCAAAAAGTTTTATGCATATCATGTTTTGCTTGGCAGCTTTCTTTTCTTGTCTGTAGCTAAGGCAATGTGATAATTGCTTAAAATTTTGCTTATGCATCTCTCTGCTTGTGTCAAACACAAAACCAGGATAGAAGTCTATCAAAAAAGTTAAGTAGAACTTTAAATAGGCTGGTTTTGTCCTTGAAGAGTTCAGTGCTGTGCTCCGGGGTCTCAAATTGATGTTCAGCAGTTAAGCAAGAAATGCACTTAGCTTCTTTCCACAGCAAGTGTTTTTTGGTTCAGAAGATCATTCATGAATTTGTACTGTGTATATTGAGCACATGTGATGTGGACAGTTTATTTTTAATACTTCAGTGTGTAATTTCTGTCTTCTTACAAAAGGAACTAGAAGTCTGCAGGCACGTAGAAGAATAAATGATAAGTGGGCTGTAAGGATGACTTCTACATAACAAAATTCTTCTTTTATGATGTAGGAAAAGAAGAGATGGCTATTATATATAAATAGTAGTGTCTATTTAGGATGTGTTACAGTCATCTTGAAGCATTGATGAGTCAGTTACTCATAAAAGATGGCATACAAGTTGTTTATCGAGCTTCTTTGGCTAGCAGTAGCTTTGTGGTTGTGAGGCAGTGCTGAAGTCACTGAAGCAATTGACTTTGGTGGGATTATGTGCTTTAGTGATGTTATCTTGAATAGTGATTGACAGAAGTATGGATTTAATTGTATTAGAGTGTAACTTGAAGTGATACTGACCACTTGGAAAGAAAACAATGCTTTTCAAGTAACTTGGCTTTATTTAGAATCAGCAATACCTATCTCTGAAAGATGAGAACAACTTTGTATGTGCATTGTACTTTGGGAATAATTGCTTGTTTTTATTTCTTTAAATTCATCCTCTTCTTCCATGCTGTATGTATGTATGATCATTCACTAGATTTGCTGTGATGTTTATACTGCTGTATGATAGTACCCAACTTTTTGATGTTACAGGAAGATTATAAAAACTGCCATCTGCTTTTATTTTATTTTTATTTTTTTACTTCAGATGCGCTCTTTTGTGTTTCCCCTGCATGTATTCATGAGCAGTGAGATTGTATCCAAGTTGTAGTGTGCTATTTTGTTGTACTTGGTTCTGCACATTAGGGTATCTGGAGGAAAATTGCTTTTGATGTCCAATCTGTTTTTCCTTTCCTTTATTCCTCTTTCCTTCCTGCTCCCCCTCCAGAATTCTTATGTGCTGGGTAAGGTAGAGGCTTCCTTATTCTTCACCCTCCCTTTTTTTTTGTGTGTATCACTTTTCTTGAGAGACTTCTTTAAGCCCTTTGGAAGTGTCATAATATATGAAGGTACTACTGCAGTGTTCATTGGGCACACAAATGGCCATGGCATTCAACCTGTATCAGGTTCTCTGATCCTTTTTTTTTTTTTCTTCTTTAAGTATGAGAGACATACCTCCAAACAAAACAGCACTGCAGCCTCATCTGAATGTTTGGTTGTGCTTCTCTTCTGTTGAATGCAAAGTGCTTATTCAGCTTTCTTTTTCTTGAACTTGAGGGTTTTAAAGGATTGGGATAACTATGGTCAGTGTGTAATGGCACTTAGGACTAACTTGCAGTAAACTTGGTTCTGCAAATGTAAGATCTTTAAAAGTTTGCTTTTTAAATTACAATTTTAGCTAAGGAGTTTGACTTAAAATATTGTATTTTTTATTTATTTTTGATCTAGACGGAGTGTAATTGAAGCTGTTTATAACAGACTGAACCCCTACAGGAATGATGACACTGTAAGTATCTCTTCTATGACATTCTTTCCTCCCACCCCAGTAATTGTATTTGTTTTGCAAAGAAACATGTATTTCCAGTTCTTCTTTCCCAAAAAAATGTAAGAACCATTTTGTGTCTTTGTGACTGTTTTCAGATGCCTTCTGCTGATCATAGAACTCCAGCATGGTTTACTTGTTGGTGTTGGAATTCCCTGATTAGTATCTGGCAAATGTAGCGTAGAAGCGAAATGCCTTCAAACATAAAGCTGTGCATTGGCTTTGAAACTGAGTGCTACTGTTTGGCACTTCTCAGTACCCTTAGCCTAACAATGCCTTAATACTATCTGAAAAAGGATGCATTTTGAATGTAAAGCATTCAGTTTAAGTTACTGTTCCACAAATGAACGTTAAACGTCTTCATTTTATGATGTTGGCAACTAGGATACAGGAATTTGCATACTGAATAGTTGGCATGCAGCTCCTGCATTTTTACTCACTACTGCTTTTATTCTGCATCCTCACACTTGGAAAAACATAACCATTTTAGTCTTTCATATAATGGTTCTCCTTTGCTCCTTCTGGTTTTGAAGAAAAATCTGGGGGTGGTACTCTCACAAAGAGTAATTTTAGTGATCTTGGCTTTTGTACGACACCTCCGTGCCAACTGTTCTTCTTTTTGGTTTGTAATGAATTCTGTGTGCAGGTTTGAATGAAGGGTGCAGAAATGTAATGCTAAGAAGTTGTCATATGTGGCATTGCTAAAGACTTAATTAGCCTCTTCCCTTTCAAAGGAATCAGTAAGACAGTACTTTCAAAGAAGAGTCATACTTCTATCTCCTGCAGTCTCAGTAACAATAGGGATGTGCAGCTGTAGAAGTACCAGCTGAGACCATTGTTAAAGCCCATCATGTCTCTTTGCTATTTAGGGGAAGACAGTACTTAACGCTGAAACAACCCCAAATTGCTGCTGTATGTAAGCAGTTTGCTCTGCTGGCTGTGCTACTGATTTAACTGTTGGTTCAGCTAGCAAGCTGTGGCCATGCTTAGTTAACATATATACCCAACTTAGGGGAACAGATGAGGCAGTTAGATTAAGCCAAATGTAGTACAATCTAAGTGAGGGGAAAGGAAACAGATACAAAGTAAAATGATTAAATACCACTAGAAGTTTACCATTTGGTTTGTGTTAGGATGTGTTTTCTTTTAACTGATAGCAGGAATTGAACATTTTTTTTCAGAGTGGTTCCATTTATCAGCTATACAAAACCCTCTGTTGTCTGGGGGCCTAAATGGACCTAATTTACAGGGTTACCCAGATATTGGATGCATGGATGTAATGATGTGCACTGTAGCCATGTAGTTATGATTTGGAGCCTGCTATGTCTTTGATTCCAGTTCTATGTTATGGAATTCTTTTTCTCCTTGCAGATCTATTACAATTCAAAATTAAGATTTCTAGCAGTTACTGAAACTACACTTCTGTGTTTAACCTTAAATTGTAAGAGGTAAAATTGATCTGAATTACAGTAAGGTATTGGTTAATGACTGTCTTCCTATGCAGTGAGAAAGGACTGAAATATCAAAAGGTGGTAACAATGATAGCAAAAAGCACAAGTCACATCCTGGCCTTTTAGTGTACCAGTGTAGAAAATATATGCATTTGCATTACTTCTAACTATTCTGGAAATGTTTGTGAGCGTTATTCCTGGGATATTATTGTCAGGATCAGTAAGCATTTGAGACAAAACATGATCTGATTTTCAAATGTTTGCTACCTAGTGTTTCATTAATTAAGCATGCATGTTTTTTAGATGCCTCTTAAATGTTGTTTCTGCTATTTCTGAAAGGAGAGTGAAAACAGGCTCCTAAAATGATTCAAGCTTTTTCCCTTTTCAGTCTGGATTATCCAGAAACTGCTGTAACTATGGGCACTCCAGACTTTAAAGGGCTCCTTCTTTTTTCTTTAAGGATTCTGCCTCAACTGATGATATGTGGTAAAACTGCTCATCTAGCTGTGGAGTTCACGTTTCATTCTTCAAATGAAAGTGCAGCCCAACATCAGTGACCCTTCTTAACATCCACCCTCAATATTAATTAAAGAAGGGAGTATGATGTGTTGGTGAGAGTGACTGCAGCAGAAAACTACAGCAGTACGACATCTAGCCCAGGAACTGATCTTTTTTTGTAAAACAGACTTCTGTAAACGTGATTTCGACCCATAATCCATGTTGTAAATCAGACTCCAGCAATTTACGTTGTATGATTTTGTTTTTTTTTTGTAAAGTGCAATTGTCTTTGTACAAAATGCTCATATTTAATTATGAACTGCTTTAAATCACTACAAAGGTTAGAAGAAATGTTTGACTTGTGTGATGCAACAGTATATATCCCTTTACATTCATGTTGTGGTTTTGGATTGCAAGGAGCAGCAGCCTAGCCAGCTAGGTGCTCGAGAGGTGCACAAAACTGTAAAGATAACTTTTTTGTCTTCTGTGAAAGCTTATCTTGTGGGCGACTTTCCCAAAATCACAGTAATGAATTTGCTTGGCAGTGGAAAAAAAAAAAGAGAGTAGTGCACATTCTTCAACAAGCGGATCTTGTTTTCTCAGAGGTACTCCTGCTCTCACATTGAGTTGAAGGGAGTTCTGATTTCGACTTCGGTGGGAGTTAAATCATGCCCTATTAATAGTATCATGTGTTCATAAGCATATGAACCTCGAGATTAGAATGCCTCGATTCTCTGCACCTCTTTTCATTAACCCTTACCTGAAAGTTACTAATCACTGAGCACAAACAGGCAGCTTTCTACATACCGTAGGAGTCTGCACCATTTTTACAATCTTAATTGGCTGGGTCTGCTGCTGTTCCAAGTGAAATACTTTGAATTCCATTTTATCAATAAAGCTTGGTTTAACAAACAAGAAATTTATCCATAAATGTGTAATTCCTTTTTTCCTGCCTTTTAAAATGTCAGTGCCATTGTAAATGATCTTTTACACGTGGAAGAATATTTTTATTAATTGGTAGCCCATTTTTAAAATGGGAAGAGTTTTGATTATTGCCCAAGACATAGCCATATGCTAGAGGATGAAGTGGGATTAATCTGTGACCCTGTTTTTTACGAGTATGGTTTTTTTCAGGCTTCTTCTGTTCTCCCCACTGAAGATGTGCATTGGTTTGAATTTGCCTACTGTTTGATAAAAATACATTTGTCAAAGCCTGACAATCTTTAACATTTTATGGTGTGTGTTTTTAATTGACCCACTTACTTACAATGAGAGACTAGTGGTTAAACAGTACTTGTGATTAGAGATATAGCATGTTGATAATATCTAACTGTTTGTTGTTTAAAATTCTAATTTAAAATTTTATGAGAGAATAAACTAAGTTGATTTAAGGTTAGCTTTCTCCCATTGAACACGCAAAATTAAGTTTTAAAGTCAGTCGTGTTTGCAAAACTGCTGTTTTGTGCACCTTGTATTGTCTTTTTGGTTGAGAATATTGTATTTAATATGTAGTTTACTCATTTAGTAGGCAGATTCCCCAAAAGGAAAATCAGTAAAACAAGTAGATTGTAACATTTACTACAGATAAACAGAATCAGAACTTGGTGTATAATTATTTTGATAGGAAAACGTAGTACAATGCATTTTGCTATGTGTCTTTCCCTAACTTTGAAATATACATATTTGTATATATAGCCTTAAAACTAATGCAGAGTTAGGGAACACTGAACAGTGAAAAAGTAACTTATAGTGTCTTGGAACTAAGTATAGTATATACCAGCAAACTTTTCTTTTTATCCCTCTTGTCTGTGTGGGGTGCTTAAAACGTAACTTCATTGTATTCAGTTTGTAATCTGTCGGAGCATGAATGAAGAAGAAATAAGCACTATTTGTATTTATAAATTTCTATCAATTTTTGCTCAAAGAACCAGTTCCTTACCTACCTATGAATAAATGCTTAAAATGTCTGATTTTGTTGTAGAGTGCAAAACTATAATAATGTTAAGTTAGAGCTTCACAGGCACCTAATTAACAGGCGTATTTAATAACACGTGGCGTCTTAGTGCGAAAGGCTAAACGCAATTTAGGACTAGGCAGATCAGGTTCTGTCCTTTTTCGTGTAGACTGAAGTTTAGTTTTGGAAAATGCAAAACCTTGAACTGGACTGTGGAAACCTTTTCAGTTTCAAACTTTTAAAAATCGGAAGCAAAACTGTGGTGTGTAAAGCCATACTTCATAATCGCTTAAGCTGTCTCAGTGACAAATTTGTATAGTTGAAGCCTCTTCCTATGAGGCCTCCTGAAGGTTAGGAAGGACGTTCCTCTGCTGTTGTGACAGGTGCTGTCACTGGGTTTGGGGCAGTGGCAGAAAGCCCGTTTCAGGCCTTTCTCCTTCCCACCTGCATTCAGCGTTTTGATGAGGTCAGAGCACTGAATCTATTATGTATGCATAAACACTGCCATTTTAGATACAGATTTTGATTACAAAATACACTAATTATGTAAAGCATCCTAGAAAAGAGGCAAGCTGTACTTTTCACTGCTCTGAAAAGAAAAAGGCACTTTTGCACGTTTGTGCACCTCCTTCTTGCACCAGAAACTTTTCTTTAATGCTAAAAACATTAGCACCTCAGGGGCAAGGCAGCAATTTTTTTTTTTTGAAGTATTGTGTGCTATTTATTTCCCTCATGGAAAAAGTTTCCTGTGTGACAAAAATGAAAATTGTGTGATGTTAAAAGATGTATTTTTAAATACATGTTCAAATAGGGTGGTCCCAATTTGCTTGTTTTTAAAAAAAAAAAAAAAAAAGAAAAAAGGAAATATTTGTAAAGCTACTTCTCTTCGTATGCCATGCAACTTTGTTTTCCTTCTACATTTAACGGCTTCACTGGCTTCAGTTTTCTGTGAGTTTTGTTACAGTCAGATTAAATGTTTCACTGCTCATTCTGGGAAAATACCTGTACTACTTTATGGGCAGCTGTTTCAAATAATTCTCACTAATTCAGCATTGAAATATGTTCAAGACAGAAGCTTCTTCTAAAATGTGTTTTAAAACCAGTGTTGTATTAACTGTGATTTCATTAAGCAGGGCCCCAGACTTGCAAGGCTTTGTAAATCCATTGTCAGTTGAGTCCTGGTACCCACAGTGGGCACAGATCAGCAGGTCCTGAGCAAGCAGTGGCCTTTCAGCTGGCCTGCACTTATGTAGTCTGTAAGCAGCTCTGCAGAGCCCCTGATACGTGCCCATCACTCAGTGTAATCTCCAGCAGAAGTCAGAATTGGAGATCAAAATTTCACCTCCTTGTTATTAACCTATGCTGAATTGTGGTAATTCTAGGTTGTCTCATTCTAGCAAGATGCCTGCAGAATATTAAGCAGCAGATGAGGAATTGTAGCACTGACCTTGGTGGTTCATGCAGGTGCCAGAGTTGTTCATCTTAACATGCGCTTAGGATACTGACTTGAATGACAATGAGATTGTTTACTAGGAAACTGATACCGTCTCAACTGTATAGGTTAAAATCTGAGCCATTTTCCTTAGTTCAAGAATTGGAAACTTCAGGGTGATTTAGTAAAACTGGGGAGTAGTTTGCACTGCAGTTGATACCCTGATAAGACTCTCGTTTTGACTTGTTACACTGGGATAATACAGGTTTCCTGTTGCATTTCGGTTTTTTAATAATTTATAAACTACGGATATGGTTTCATGGTCAACTAATATCAAGACTGAGCTACTGCTATGAGTTTCCTTCCACTGCCTGCTTTGTGTCAGCAGTTGTGCTTATGTGGCTGTGCAGTTACGAGAGGGAGAGAAAACCTGTGCTCTTAGCTTGGATAAATGGATATTCCAAGTACCTGGTGCTAGCACCCGGAAAGCAGGGCTGCCTCAGTGCAGATGAATGATGGACCTACATAGGAAATATCAGTGAGATGGGATGATAGGTCAGACTTCAGGTTTATGTATGTTTTTATGCCTAACCAAATTTTTATGTTTAACTTGTACTGATTCCTGTCTGAATACTTTTAAAAATATCTTTTATGTTGAAATTAAAAAAAAAAGGGAGAAAAGCCTTTGCAAATCTTTCTCCATACTGTGCTTAAGACAAGTATTTTACCTTGGTCAGCATTCTTTTTCTTGAAACTGGAATCACAAAACTTTAAGCTTAATGTCTTGTGTGGGAGCTCCATGGTGACAAATGAACTTTTTGTTAACTATCTGTATTTGTATGCAGCTCTGCCCCAAGAGAGAGGTAGCATGGCTGTCACAATTAGGTTAATGAAAAGGCTTTTAGAGTTTACCTTATTTCAGTGTACAGCAGGATTTCATCATGTTAAGATGCTCACTTGAATTTCTACATGTGCATTCTTGAACTGCTGTACAGCCAAATGACTTGATACATTTAAATTTCTTGATTATTTAACTTGGCCATTTCAGCAACAGGTGAACATTTAGTCAAACATAACCCTTTTTCCTCATCATTGGACAAATACAAGATTTTAATAAAAACCTGATGTACCTGGCTTAGATTAAGAAACAGCAGAACTGGGTAGAGCTGGGGAACCGTACTTTACAGCTGTATTTCCTTAGGAATTGGAATTGTTACTCCGTGCCAAGCTTCTGGAGGTGTAAAAATATCTTCAGGATAACTGGTATCACTCCTTGTTCCTGCAGCTGTGTTCATTTCAGATGATCACAACCTAAGCCTTCATATGACATTACAGGGTGCAAAGTCTCTACTTGACTGGATAGGTTTTTAACTCTTTGAGTGGTAAGAAGGGGCTCCACACGTGAATTTCTAGGATGTCGTAGCGCATAAAATGAATGCAATTCCTAGAGTGAGCTATTAAAATATATAAAAACAGTGAAATTTGCAGGTAGCAATCTGGGCTAAGTATTTTGGATAGAGCAGTGTTGATCGGAGGATGAAACCTTCTGGTGAGCTCTTCCTGAGCTGCGTCTGGAGCACTTGCACAGTCTGCAGCTCAGACATTGCCTTTGGAAGCTTTTTGTACCCTTATTTGCTTCGTACTGGTATTGCTTTGTGAATGAGGTAGCAGGAACCTGGGCCATGGAAGGTAAAGAGGCTGCAGGAGAACTTAAAGCTTTTGTTTACAGTCATAGACAGCTAAATGCTTTCAAGTACAAAAAGAACGTACAGCATGCTGAAAATGAATTTCCAGGAGAATCTTCCAAAATTTGTTTAGTATGTGAAAAAGTCAGGCACTTCAATCTGATTATGTAGTTGCCGACTTACAGCAAGCCATATCTTTATTTCATTTTCCTTTCAGGTAGCAGTAAAACAGTTTTTTTCTTATCCTTATGGCACTGTGAAAGTAGAGATCTTTGCTTGCCAGCTAAGAGTCCAGGAGTGATTGTGGTGTCTTAGGAAAAGGGCTTCTGAGGAGGTGTGCATTACTTACAACAAAAATCTTAGTCTCTGCAACCACAGAATTTGGAAAAGTGAGCTTAACTTCAAGAATGCCTTCTGTAGGATTAATGATGTAGTTCGACTCTGAAAATTCCAAAACTTCAGTGGGATGGGATGATAGGTCAGACTTCAGGATTATGTATGTTTTTATGCCTAACCAAATTTTTATGTTTAACTCGTACTGTTCCTGTCTGAATACTTTTTAAAATGTCTTTTATGTTGAAATTTAAAAAAATAAGAGGGAGAAAACTAATGCTCCTTACTACTGTATAACCAGTGATTTGTTTGCAAGGATGAGTGCTGTGTCAGACAGCAGTGTTTTTCCCTAGGAGCGCTGCATCCACACTTCTCAGCTCGCTCAATAGCACTGAGCCAAAACTGAAATTCATGTGTGCTTCCATTAACTGTATGGCTCTGAAGAGCTGCTGGAACCATGTGTTCTTGGTGGCTGGAGTAGGCAGGATTCTTGACATATATTGTGAGTGAGCCTCCAACGCAAGGGAGATGCCATTGTGATTTCTCTTGAGAAGTATCTTTGTGAATTAAAATGAGAAAACAGACTTGCAGGTCAGAAAACATGACATACTTCTCTTGATACCTGTAGACTGAGGTCTTCAGAGTTTAATTTCATTTGTGCTGAATTCAACTCAGTTTGAGCAATGGAAATACCAGTTGCCAATTTCATTTTCACTGCTGGGTTTTCAGGCTGCAGCACAATATATTTTAGTTTACGCTACAAGGGAAAATTGAACTTAAGTGATCTTAAGAAAATGGAAGTGCATACTTCCAACAGCCTGCTGATGGTGGTGGAGAATCATTCCCGGTCCATAGAGTTTGCACAAGCATTGTTGCAGCCTTAACCGTCCTGCTTTTGTTGGAGTTAAATGTGGTCATCGTTTGGATTTGGTTTTGAAAAAGATTTCAAAGCCAAAGGGGAAGAAGGTGACAGTCCTAAAGCAAAGCGGTAGATTAATTAGAATTAATGATGTCCTAATTCTTTGAGTATGCAAGTCAGCAGTTTTTTTCTTTTAAAACATCAGAAGGACAAAATTTAAGAGATTCCGGTCTTTCATGTACCGCTTTTGGCTTTAAGAATAAAAGGATGGAACCCAAAATGAATTACCTGGGATGGGAATGCAGAGAGGCCCTAAACCCCTCGGAATAAATGTGCTGAATATGCAGAGCATCATTTCCATTAATGGAACTAGTGAAAACATCAGTACTGGCATTTTAGGGAGCTTTTGTTCTTGCTGAGTGTTTGATGCTGGACTCTCAAGTCTGCTGAGTGTGAAACTTTCAGACATGTAAATGGGAAGCTGGGCGTTATGCGATGGTCCCCAGTCTGCAAGGTGCTGGAGGAGCCGTTCCCATGCCTTCTGTTGCTTGCTGCCGTAGGAACAGCTTGATGCTGGAAATTGGGATTTCCTACTGTCTGTAAGTTGTATCTATTAACCAGATCTAACTTTTTGGTGCCAGGAATCTAGTTTGTAGAGGGAGTGCTGAGTTTTGCAGGTGTTGATAGCTAATCGTCCCAGGCAGTTCAGTGCTCAGATAACTGAATCGCTGCTGACAAGGGGTTAATAGGAGACACAAGCCTAGGTTCTCCTGGCCAGGAAATATGGATAATTGAGAAATGTGAGTCAATAGCATTTCCAGAACCGGCTGCTTCGTTTCATTTCAAAGCAAAGATTTTGGTTTCTAGCATCTGTCTTGTTACTAAGACTATGTACAAACATGCTGAATTAGAGAGTTTTCACCTGTCTCCTCACAGCGTTAACTCCACATCGTACCATGAAAGTCTCGTTTGTAGTGACATGCTGTGCCTGTCTTTTTAGAAGATTCATGACCTCTTTATATCTATTTTGTGGAAAGTGTAACTTTTTCATTGATGACTTGTATAAATGTGTGTTACAAATGGAGAGATTTAAGCTTGAAAAGCATGTTTGCAGAATACACAGCTTCGTTATGGAATTTATAAATTTAACAGAGTAATATACCAGAGCATAACTATTTTCCTTAAGTAGAATGTATAACAATATATAATAAATTATTCTCCACGTAGTTCACCGATATTTACAGTTTTACACAATTCAAACTGTGTGTTTACAGAAAGTTCAATAAATGTATATTTTGTACTATGTACAGATTCCTGGTCCCAAAGAAAATGTGTGAACTTAGTTTCTAACTTAACTTTTGAGATTGTACCTTTTTTTTTTTTTTTTTTTGCTTGGAATCAGTTGAACAAACTGCAGTACGCCTGTTGACGGTGGAGGCTTGCTTTGGAGTAAATGGGAATTGGAAATATTTCTAATCTACAAAAGTGATTCCACTAAATAAAACAGGCAATGACACTGTGTGTGTGTATTTGGTATGCTCTAAACCATGTTCACATCTGCTTTATTGTCACTAAATTACAAACTGGCTATCAGGCCTCGTTCTGTTTTCTGTTTCAAATAGAATATGAAGTGCTCATTCTCATCATTTGCTAATTATGGAATTAAAAATTCCCCTCTTCCGTGTTAAAATTCCAAGACCAAGCAGTGCGCAGCTCCAGCACCGGTGTTCCTAAGATGTTACCTTGTCTGGGGATTTCAAAGCTGGGGATGATCAGGATGCCCAACTTCTGGAAGACCAACTCACAGTGGAGTAAGATATATTTGAATCTTGTGTCCTGAGTCAGTAGCATAAAATACAGAGCAGACTGTTATAATTTGCAGAATATAAGGATGCTGCAGGAAAAGGTTGAGTGTGGCTCTGGGCAGCCTGGTCTGGTGGTTGGCAACCCTGCACGTAGCAGGGGGGTTGAAATTAGATGATCATTGTGGTCCTTTTCAACCCAGGCCATTCTGTGAAAAGATAAATCCACTGTTTTTAGCCTGCATGATTTGGAGAGAGAATGGCATTATATGTAGTCTCCTTGGAAGCCTTTTCTCCAAGCAGAGAGCTGGTAGGGTTCTGAGAAGAGCCATACAAGTCACAGCGGGGAAGGGGCAGGTGGGCATTCTGCTGTCCCTGAGCTGGAGCAAGGTTGCCTTTCCTCAAGGTTCAGCTCCATTCCTTTAAGGATTAAAAATCAAAACTACTGGTTTTGCTACTTGTCCAGCAAAATTAGGGGGTGTTTTCTGTGTATTAAATAACTAAAATTGCTGTGTTACAACTGAGTATTAGCTTTGGTTCACACAAATCGAGCAAACATGGGAGACAAAGTACATCCCTTTGTTTTCTAGTTGAAAGCTTATGGAAAGAATGCTTCATCCCATCGAATTGGGAGTTTTAGTTTAATTTTTCCTTAAATGAAAGGAATAAGACACCTCTGACTAACATTGTTGGTTCATGTAAATGCTTTTTTAATGCTTGTCATGTAATCATAATTTTGAATGTCACTAGAGGTGTTTAGAGAGACGTATTCATCTGACTTGGTTGTGTGTTGTGGTTGAGTTTAATCAGACAGCGTTTACATGGGCTGATTTTATAAAGGTAAAATAGTGAAGTGCAGATAAATCATTTAACTTTGCGTTTTTGGGCTTGGAGAGTACAAGAGTCCATTCTAATGCAACGAAGTTCTTAAGGAAGGAAGGTGAGTTTGGCAAGGAGGGGCAAATCAAATCGTTTAGAGTTCTTTGAAATAATGGTGATCATCCCTGCAAATATGCATACAATGGAGAGTGTGGGTTGAGTCAGTTGGGTGCATGGCTCATATCTGTGAGCTTGCAGGACTTGAAGTTCATCAGCATAAATGGAATTCATATGTTGAACTATGTACTCTTCCATTTTATTGGAAAATTTGCAACATTTTTACTAAAAGTGGGACAACTTAAAATTAGCCTCGTCCTTCCAGAGATCCTGCTTACAAGCCATAGTTCTTGTGACAAAAAAGATCTTCCCCCCATTAGCAACTTTCTGGTGTTCGGCCCCTGCTTTATGAGAAGGTTTGCTGGCTGGGTTTCTCATCCTGTTAGACAGGACTGCAGACCTTGCCATCACCTAACACATAGGCCTGACCTGAATTAAAACTTTGCTGAACACATTTAAACCAGTGAGCTTGTTTGTGGGGTAGAGCAGATACAAATTCAATCTAAGTTGCTTTATGTGATTTCTTTAACAGTAGAAGTGTCTGTGACAGTGCCTGGCATCCTGCTGCTTCTCTTTAGGAAGTATCATCTTGCTGACCTGCATCATGGCTCTTCTCCTTTCCTCTGAACCAGTATGGCACAGTTTGCTGCTGGCTCGTGCATACCAAGTATGACTTGGTGGGAACAGTCACCTTCCTCTGCAACTTGAATCCTGTCCCATAAACTATAAAAAGGTACAGGATGAAACAGCTCTGTATCATGTGCTTCGACAAAATAATTCCACGTATGTCACAAGCTGCAAAAAAAATAATGACATTTAAGGAAACAAAATCTTTTTTGGTCTGTTTTTAAAATAACCTGTGGTATCCCTAAGCTATGCTCTAAACAGAAGTAGGATATTTGGACATGGTTCACCTCCAGGTCTTTTGTACCTGTGCTGTTTTTTCTGCATTTTCTACTTTCTAAAGGCCAGAAGCCTCTCAGTACTCTTTCAGTCGAGTAAGGGACTGCTTTTGTAGCGCCTGCTGCTGCCATTGGATAGAGTGGGAGTCTCTTACTTAAAGAATACGAAGCAACCCAGTCAGCTTAATCTTACTCCTAATATGTTTTACTTCATGTTGTAATTAGTCTGAAGCTTACACTTCAGATTTTTTTTTTTTGTGTCATTGCAAAATTTTGCTTATTTGGAGCATTTTAATGCCCACCTTCAGTTACCTTGCTTGCCTATTTCAATTTTAGTCTTCCCAGTCACCTTCCATTCCCAGTAATGAACAGGGGGCCACCAGTTCATTTTCATTTCAGATTTCAGAAGCCAGTTTCAGCAAAAAGAAACCTGAAGGCTGATTTTAGAAGACTTTAACTGAAAATATTAGTAATTGAACATACAGAATGAATCAAAATAATGTCAATACTGAGGTACAGATGTATATTAGCTGGATGATTTTATACATCTAAAACTTACAGGAGTTCCAATATAAGAATATATTGAATTAATATAAGAATATATATATTCCTGTTAGCAAACACTAATAGGAGACCAGCCTAATTAGGGCTGAGTCTTGCACTAATTTCAGATGTTACAATGAGGGTGAAGATCTTGCTTTACCTGAAAGCTGTGATGTGGGCATGAGTTCAACTGGAAGAAAGCTGCTCCAGGCCACAGCCCAGCTTTTCTTATTCAATAGCTAATAACAAGCTTTGATATTAGAATTTGGACTGGGTTTGCTGGAACTAGGTGATTTTAGTGGTCTTTTCCAACCTTTATTATCCTCTGATTTTGATGAGGGTCTATACCCAGTTTATCATCATGCTTCTAGGTAGACTGTAACCTGTGGGCTAATTTTGAAATCCCCTACGTACTCAAATTGCTTGGGTCTTGTTCTGTGGTTGGTTCTTGCTTTGTGTGCAGTGAAGCGCATTCCTTCTGCCACCTCTCACACACCTCATCCCTCTGATTTACCTTCCATAACTACCTCTTTTTGGCCTGAAGCCCGGACCCTTGTCTTTTTGCATGCAGCTGGCCGTGTTGGCTGCATCCTGCAGCATCTGCTGAACATTCCGTCCCGGCTGAAGCTGGCGAGATGCTCGCGTGCTTAGAAGCAAGCACAGTCAGATGTTTGTGGCACCGAACCCGCAGTTCATTTCCTCCACCGTTGCTATGGTTTTTTTTAAAGATGAAAGAGAAATGAAGAAAAACACAATTGTGCAGTCTACGTTTGCTAAAGAAAGGAAAATTAATGGAGCTACTTTTTACCCTATTTTTAATTTCTTGTTGTTAAATCTTCAGTACTGCTTGACTTCAAGTCTTTGCAATGTTGCCTAGAACATGCTTAGTGAGCCCACACTGATGTATCGTCTTCTCCATGTTGTACAAAAGTATTCCTTTGAAAAATGTAATCCCTGTGCCCCGACTTCACAAGTTTTTAAGAAGTAATGTTCTCCAACCTCATTCTCAATTCCTTCATCTTTACCTCTTCAAAAATGTTTGTATATGGTTAATATATTTGTGTTTAAAGCACTGCTGGGGAGAGCAAACTCAATGCATGTCTGTGCACCAACAACTTCAGAAGTTCTTCTCTGCTGAAGGTAACTGAAACAGCTGGAAAAGTCTCTCACCAGTAGTACCACAAGAATCTCTTTGCTGTGTCTACTCGGGCATTGTAAGTCTTAGTACTGCCATTCATTTGCTATCCAAATCACAGTCAGTAATTTTCCCCTGTGTTTGAATGCTCTGCTCAGTGGGAACAAAACCCTTCATTTTCGTGCTCTGGTTGTGGTTTCTAATGTCAAAGCAGAACTGCTTCAATTGAGCAGCATTTACAAATGCTGCTGGGTGTGAGCGTACCTACAGGAAAAGGACACATCGGGTCCAGATGAAGCTCCCTCCTTTCCACCACTCCTAATTCCCCTGCACTTCCA
>JAOWBP010002559.1:48875059-48887951 GCA_028571105.1 Tragopan temminckii | reverse complement strand
TACCTACAGGAAAAGGACACATCGGGTCCAGATGAAGCTCCCTCCTTTCCACCACTCCTAATTCCCCTGCACTTCCAGCCAGAGAAAACCTGAAGACAAAGACACTGGGCAGCCCAAGCCTTGAGGCCAGCTGTCTCTTTTGACATATATTTCATGAGGCAGTTACAGTTTCTGAATTACACACGTTCTTTGTCTATCGCGTTGTGACCCCTAGCACAGCTGGTGATGTTTCTGTAGGGAAGACCAGGGATCGTCTATTCTGATCTCATGGAAATCAGATCTTTGTGAACAGAAAGCCAATGTTTTCCTCACGTGGGCTGAGGAAGATCAGCCGGGAGAGATTTTCTGTAGCTCCCCTCTTGCCAGCCACCATGCACATCTTGGGCCAGAAGCCCTTATGAGTATTAGCTCAGAGAAGATTTAGCTGTTTTCCTCTTGATATGCATGGATAGGGTCATTGACTCCATGCAGCTGAAGGCCTTCTGTAATCGATTTTCAGAACCGTCTGAGGTCGTTGCATTCTGTGCCCTGAGGCAACGCAAGGATTTGTATATTGTGTGCTTTGACCTGATTCTTTTCTCCCCTCTCTCCCAATATCCCGAGGTAGATTTGCCATGCTTTGTTGTCCCTCACAAGCATCAGAGGGGGGAGGGAGGGAGAACAGATTTGATTCTTTAATTAATGCCTAGAAATCTACATGTAGAATTGCTGTTGTCTTTTCTCTGCCCAACAGTATTCATTGCACTCAGTATTACCACCTTGATTAGGCCTCGGCATGGTGTTTGGACCTGTTCTGGCAGTGCCTTCACAGAAATGTGCATGAAACCACGAGACCAGACCAGGGGTCTTTAGGATGTAGAGAAAATACACGTCTTGAGTCACATGCCTTGCTTCCTGGCACAATATGGAGATAAAGGCATCGTGTTGCACAGATCTCCAGTTTCAACCGATTAACGGAATGTTCAAGAGAATCTTCTTCTTCATTATGCTCAGCTCACCATGTTTTGATTTAATTCTGTACTTGTGCAAGCTGACATGTTTATATGGGTCTGTCCCTGTGTGTGGCTGGTGCTTGGCTGTCAAACATAAACAGAAGGTACTAACACAGGACTTCTCACATTAAAAATGCAGAAACAAAGAGATTTCACACAAGCGTAGGGAAAATTTTCAGGGAAAAGAGCCTTAGAATGGGAAAAGACCAGTGTGCCGCTTCTTTGGATTTAACATCAGTTGGATAGATTAATAATTGTACGCACTGCATCATATTAGTTCGTATTTAGTAGGAGTGCAAAAATGGGATGACTACTTCTTAAAATGCAGTTTGGCAGAGCAGCTTATTCCTGTATTGGTTTAGGACGTGGTCTGTGCTCAGATGAAGTCACCCTGCCCTCAAGAAGAGGCGCACAGAAAGTCTCAAGGCAGCACCCAAGCAAACACACGCCTGTGTTCCAGCCTCATTTAGGAGTACAGTCTCTAATTGCAAGAATGCCTTTGAAAACTGTACTAGGAATTTTCTCCACTAGCAAATCATCCGTTCTCTTTTGCAGAAGCTAACAATGGAGAACTGACCTAAATACACGCAATTATACAGGAAATTTTGCTTTGGGGCACAAAATGGAATTGTAGGCAGGGTATGAAAGTTAATTTGAATTTCAGACAGAGTCCCAACTGTTGCAGAATGGAGAGTCACAGGAAACTGTATTTCAGGGGTTTTTCCATCCAGCTGTGAACACTGAATTTTCCTGAGGTAATTTTCTTATAAGTGAGACTTGTAAACGTTTGTAAAAGAGGCTGTCGCTAGTGAAGCTTTCTCACCCTCTTCCCTCTTATGCTCTAAATAATTGTCTGCCTGTTCTCAGGGAGATGTCCTAGAATAGGGTGGCCTCTTTCTCCTGGTTGGTGGTGAATGCTAGATCTGGGTTGATGCCACCAAGCCTGGCTGCTGCTGGACTCAGCCAGAGAGAATTCAGCTGACGTGAAAACACGGTCTGGACGTCTCAGCACCAGCACTGCCCTTTCTCTGAGCTCCTAGTAGAAATTTGGGCAAAAAAAATGGGAGTTAAAATGCTGCACTTGCCTTCTCTTGTGCAACAAAGATCAAGTTAGCAAAAAAGAAAACAATTGCATGTAATAAATGGGAAGAGGCCAGAACTGTCAGTTCATTTCAACTGATTGTAATGAGGAGCGAGTGAAAAAAACACAACAGAGGAACCAAAGAAGTCAGTAGAAAACTAGAAGCCAGTGGTTTCCTACTGATCTACGTTTTAATTTTCTCGTAAGAAGATTGCATTTGCAGCGTGCTTCAGAAATCTGGACATTGCAATATGGTAAACCTACACCAGTGCCCTGCAATGATGCTTCTTAGTGAGGAAAAGCCTTCATGTAGGGACAGCAAAGCCTTCCCAAGGGCAGGATGCTGCTAATGCTGTTCTTTGGCTGCGGAACAGCAATTTGTCTTCTGGAAAAGTCAGACAATGAGAGGTGGTTGCATGAGGAGATGTGGTGGGACAGCCGTGCTGTTCTTGCGTCTGGGGCCCACAACACAGTTTCCAGTGAATCTGCAGAGTGCAAAAGTGCTGCAGCACAGCTTTGTACCCACTGGTGTGTTCTTAACCTTGGAGGCAAGGGAAATACTGGGAAAAACATGGGGAAACAGGCAAGCAAAAGCCTGGTGGTGACTGAAGTACTGCACAGAGCCCTCATCTCACTGATGGGCCAGTTTCTTACAGCACTTGAGTTCCAGTCCAACTCGGAGATGGGTAGGATTTATTTTTTTAGTACTATTCGTTTTCAAAGAACTTGTTCATACAAGAGTTACCCGCTGCTTCGAACAGCAAGAATGAGATTGTTATTTCAAACGCCCTCCAAGAGAAGTGTCCTTCAAGAAAACTGTTTTCTGAAAAGCTTTTGAGTTCCCGTGTGTGCCACAGAGAAATGGCAGTGCTCCTGGATTCACTCACTGGTGCCAGTCTCGGTGAGCACACAGATTGCCCTGGGCTTGTGCTGTCCCAGGAGCATACCATGATGTGGGGAGTGTGCAGCTCCCAGCTGAATCAAGGCAGGGCTACAAAGGCTGCTTTGGCAGTCAGGGTGAGGCTGTGAGCCTAATGCCAGGGGAGGATGGCAGCAGAGGTGTGCACTGATTGAGAGGTGGGAGTAGAGAAAGGCTGTGGCAACAGGGAATGCACGGGATGGTGATGAGGCAGAAGCACAGTCGTTGAGGCTGGAAGGCACCTCTGGAGGTGGTCTAAGTCCCTTTCAAGCTCACAGCAGCATCAGTTTGAGCAGGCTGCTCAGAGCTGTGTGGAGTTGTGCTTTTAATGTCTCCAAGGAAGAAATGTCCTTGCTCTGCTTCCAGGGCAGAGTGTGCCAGTGTTTCATCCCCTTTGCCATGCATAAGCTTTTTCTTTAGTTTCTATGGAACCGGTACTTTGATTTGTGCCCATTACTCTTATCTTTTCACTGGGCACCACTGAGAAGAGTCTGGCTTCTTCTCCTTCCCACCATGTAGGTAAACACTGATAAGATTCCTCCAGAACCCTTATACCTTCAGGCCAAACAGTCCCATTTCCCTCAGCCTTTCCTCATCAGAGAGATGCTCCAGTCACATCTTCATGGCTGTTGCTGGGCTCAGCCCAGTGCATCCATGTCTCTCTTGGCCTGGGAAGCCCAGGACTGGACACAGCACTCCAGGTGTGCTTCCCCAGCGAAGAGAGAAGGATCATCTCCCTTGACTTGCTGGCCATTCTCTGCCTCATGTACCTCAGGAGACTGCTGGCTTTCTGTGTCATGGAGGCACTTTCTTACCCCATGGTCAACCTGTTGTCTACTGGGGCCTCTAAGTACTTCTCTACAAAGCTGCTTTCCAGCTGGTTGCTCCCCAACCTGTGCTGGTGTTCCTCCCAGACATGGGACTTAGCTAGGGCTAAGGAGGTAGCACTTAGACTCCATCGTCACCCTGTTCATCCATGCCTGGATGTGCTATAACATCAGATGGAAGGACAAGGGCCGCAGACAGAAATGATCCCATTTCTCACTTTCCCCCCGCTATTGTTGTCACTGTTGGTTTGTTTTACAGCTGCGCCTAGGGGCAGCTGCCAGGGCACAGGTCTGGCCCCATGTGCGTGCAACAGGCAAATTCCAGGAGCTTCAGTGAAACAAAATCCAGTGTCACAGCTGCCACGAGACCTGAGTGCTGTGAAAACTATTACCGCACCTGATCCTGTGTGCAGCCGTCAGCAAAGTCAGTGGCAACTCCGTGCAGGCTGTGCAGTCTGAATGAAGCAGCAACGGGGCAATCCTCTGTTCAAGGACTGGGAAGGGAGGGGGTGAGCACTACTCGAGTTGAACACCCCGTGTCAGCTCGGAGGGCTCTGCCAGCTAAAATCTTTCATTAATTCCAACTTTAAATAGCCGCTGCAGCATTTAGTGCACAAAGGACCATCTGCAGGTGTATCTGTCCCCCAGCGGTGCTGCCATGCCCACAGCTTTCCTATGACCCAGGCCTTGTGTCAGCGGAGACCCTACAGCCCACTCTGTACAGCCTCCTGGGGCTGGAGGCAGGGAGCACTCCTGCCCTTTGTCCCCCGTGTAAATTCTATTTCCCTTTCCATTGTGCCGTGCTGCTTGTCGAGGTAACGTTACACCGAGGGTAGGGGACTTTGACAAAGAAACTGTGGTGAAGGCTGGCAAATTACAATCCTTTACTTGTGAATGGGGATGTTATAAGAGTTGGGTTGAAGCAATGCACCTGGTGTAAATAATTACATGCTTGCAATAGGGGGAAAGGGCTGAAGGCAAGCTAAATGCCAGGTGATTGTTTGGGATGGCAAAGGAGGAGCAAACGCACTGCTCTGGGGTCTGGTGGTGATAGAGCGATTACTCTTTTCTTCCTCATTCTTTCCTTTACTTTTAGGGTTTTGTTCATCCCCCACCACTTCCCCTTTTTGTTCTTATTCCCAGAGCAACACCTGGAGGCAGGGGCTGTCTTAGGAGAGGAACCCCACTGCAGCACATTCCAACCACGACTGTATTTCAAGTCACCTGGGTCTTTGTTTCTTTCAACACCTCTCTGATCTACAGACTGCCCCTTAAATGATTGAAACAGGAACCTGAGCACTGGTGAATTGGTTTTACCAACCCTATGAGATGAATTTCCTAGACCTGCAGCAACTATGATGTGGTCAACGAATGTTTTAAGTAGTGGTGCTGGTACTTGCATAGAGATGTGGAAAGCAACTCAACTTGCCACAACATAAGCTCTCTTTGTGGTTATTTCCTACTGTAAAGCTGATGTGGGTAAAATATGAAATACAGAAAGATTTTTCTTGGGAGAGTTGGTCCTTGAATAACTAACTCCAGGCCGCCTTGCAATCCTGCATCTCCAGAAGAGATCACGAAGAGCTGCTATGATACTTCCATGACCCTTCCAGGCACAGCAGTACAGGAGGGGGGAGCACCCTGAGGCCACTACGTGAGGCTGAGGCTCACTGTGCAGTGCTGGAGTGGTGAAGGTGACGGTTAACAAGCCTCCGTGCTTGGGTGTGGGGAAACCCGCTGTGCATTGCTGCTCTTCCAGATGAATTTTTTGACCCTGAAATGAGCAACATGACAGAACAGGCATTGCGGAGATAAGACTAATGATGGGAGGTAACTCAGCCCATCAGCAACGATTATTTATAGCCCTTCAGACAAGAGAAATGTAAATTCTGAAACAAATCTCTTAATTTCCATCTTCTTTTCTTCGTGTGCTTTGTTTTTCCAGATTTTAACATAAGACATCACAACAGCAAACATCATTGGACAGTTTCCCCCTGCGTGACTTTCATTCATCCATTTATCTGTCGCAGCTCCTCCTTCTCCCTCCCCCTGCCTTCTCCCCCAGAAATCACTGTAACTCGAGGGAAAAGAGTCAGGATTCTGGCAAAACCTGTTCCTAACTAAACAAGTGAAGTCTTGCCCCCACTGACACTACTGACGCAGTTATCTTGCCTTCATTTGGGCCAGAACCCAGGAAAGCAGAGCGGCTGGTGAAACCTGGGCAGTTCCCCACTCACCGCATGACTTGGCTCCTGTCATGCTCTGTTTCTTAGTGCTGCCCTTACGAGTCACTAATGCGGCAACACAGCGCTGAGCCTGGCTCTCCCTGGGGCTGGGGATCTCATGGCAGGAGGGTACGATCCAATTCACATTGAGGTGGATGCATTAAATCTTTTTACTCGATGCCCTGTCAAGAAGAGCAGATCTCCCTGCTATCAAACGCACTGAGAGCGCCCCAGCCCATGAAAGTAGTTTTATGTGCTCATTGATACAGAATAGATTGCCACTAAACCTTTCAGGCATTGTTGTCAAGGTCAATAATGCTGATCTATTTTAGCACAACAGGGGGTAAAAATGGGATTCTATCAAGACGTGACCTTTAAAAGACCTCGTCTTTCGAGATGCAAAACAAAAAAAATGTGGAAAGGATATGATCTTGTTACCTTCAGTCTGATCTGAGCTGGCAGTAATTATACACGTTAGCAAGGAAACAGCTCAGGAAATGGTTTGCTTAGTAGCGAGATGTTACAAACAACAAAACAAGCGGCAAGCTAATTTGATGAGTTCACATAAAGGCATTTAAAGTGCATTTTTCCCGCTGTGACTTTTAGCAGTATTCTGCTAGCTTCCTTTTCATGCAGCTTGTCCAACTGCACTCTTCTTGTGGCTGCCCTTGACCTTGCCTCCTGCTTCTGTTACCCGGTGCTGCTCTTCTGCTGGTTTAGAGCTGCCTATTAACAGGCTGCCCAGAGAGCTGTGGGTGCTCTGTCCCTGGAGGTGCCCAAAGCCATGAGTGGGCCCTGGGTAGCGTGAGCTGGTAGAGGGCATCCAGCCCAAAGCAGGGGGATTGGAACTCAATGATCCTTTCCAAGCCAACCATTCTATGGTCTGCTCTTTGCAGCTCTGCCTCTGCACAGTCCTTAGGTCTGGGATGGGAGCTCTGCACCACGGTGCCACGAAGCATTCAGGGGGTTTGTTCACAACATGCCCACGCATTGGATGAAGTCTCCAGCCATGGAGAAGGTAAAGCAGAGGATTTGGCAGAGGGCCCAGCCAGATTTACTGTATATGCTGAAAGCATTTAGTTGTTTTAAGAGTAGTCTCAAATGACTGCTGAGCCCACTCTTTATGTTGATACAGACACCAAAAATGAGTTTTTAGTTTCTCCTACACATCCCCTCCCAGGTTCCTGGGTGCAAGCACTTTTCTCCAGTTTTCTGGAGGTTTCATCCTTGTGCTGTTTTGCAGATTAGCACTGCTAGATACGGATCAGAACGTGACCTTACAACCTTTTTTTAGGTACACGATTCTTTCATCACTGCTTTTCCTCCCTTCATCAGAATGATGATAAATGGGGATGAAGTTACATGTCGAAACCCACGATCCTCTGCCAAGTCCCTTAACTCACATGCATTACATTAGTCAGCATCTGTAGACATTATGATGTCTAATAAAAAGATCTGATATGCAAAACCACCAGGCTAGCTGATCTTACTTGGGAAGAGCTATAGGTAGGAGTAGAACAAGTGTGTAACACAAGCAGTTTTTCCAGTCAGCATAAATAAGTTGTTGCCTACTTTGCTCCAGGGAACTAATTTTTCATGTGCCACCAACACTGACTTTTTCGCTTGACTTGATCTGTATTGTGGCATATGCAGCAAGCCTTTCTCCCTTCCTCTATGTTACATTTATTTTAGGCCAGTATAAATACATCTCTGGAAACATGCGGAGAAGAGAATCTAAAGGTCCTTCATGCATTCCATTTGAACTGTTTGATCCTTGCTTGAATGGGAGAATCTTTGGGAGAACAAGGGAAAGCAGTGCGAGGAGCAAAGAAATACTTTGACTACTTCCCCATTTTTGGTACACATGCAAGAAACAACACTTAGGACTCTGCCTATAGAAGGAATGCATGTTATGGCATTTGTCTTTTTGCATGAAGTGTTACTTCATGATTAGGAGCTTTCAGCATGAAACTGCCTCAGAGGTCACTTTACCACAGTGAACCTGAGGCTGAAAGGAATTTCCTTCCCACAACTTTTGCTCTTGGTCCCTTAAACTTTTCTGAGATAAGCCAGAAACAAACCAACTCTCTCTGATGTTTTTAGCTCCTCAGTTTGGCCCCCAGCAGCAAAATCACTGGTCCAGGGCTGTCCTAAGCCCACTTCAGTTCCAAACTTGTTGTGGAAGGCGTCTCTCTTACCTTTTAGAGCAGGGCAGCAACAAAGGTAGTTCTTGCATCACTGAGCTCAAGGAAACATGTCTGGAATCCTGTTGGTAGACCCTGCCTGTGGTAAGGGGGTTGGAACCTGATGAACCTTGAGGTCCTTTCCAACCCAAACCATTCTATGATTCTGTGATAGACGTTAGGCATCGACAAGCAGTGAAATGGCCATTGGACTTGTTGGATGGGCAGACATAGAAAAGGATGACTCATTCAGAGCAGGGAATGACCACAAAATAGCAATATTTCTATAGCTTGGGAAAGTCCAGGCTATGTGTGTTTTTTTGTGTCAGCAGAGATGAAAAATGGTGGGTTTATAGGTCAGCTGAGATACACCCATGGAAACTTGGCTTTTGATAAAGCAAACACATGCAGTGCTGTCCAGCAGAAATATTCCATTAAATCCATGCATTATACTTTTAAAAGAGAGACCATATGTACAAATACATGATCGTGATATATTTGAACAGAATCTGTAAGCTTTGCCAGCGTCCTGAACCATGAAAGCTGTGGATATTTACGAATGTCAGCAAGATCTCCAGTGAAACCGTAACGTTGGTATTTACTTCAGGACTTCATTACTATTTATTAATGTATGAGATCATAGATCTGAAAGTATAAATAGATGGAGGAATTTTCTGTGGACAGCAAAAGCGTGGTCTAGAATATATTTATCTGGGATATGCAAGTGATGCATAGGAGATGTTAAACAAAGGCTTTTTCCTCAAAATCTTTTTTATATGCTCTAATTCAGTTTATATTTCAGCCATCACAAACAAGGCCCAAGCTCAGGCAAGGAGGAATTACATAACTTTTTTATTATTTCCATTATTTTACTTGATGTATTTAGAACGGCTTGATTAATTAGTCATGACTCATGGTCCAATTCACAAAAGTTTTCGGCCAGTTTGGCCGCTTGCATTTGCAGAGCTCAGCATGATGCGCTTCAACTTGGGACACTTGGATGCTTTCCTTCTCAACCTGCTGTAGGGAAGAGCTTCAGCAGGGTTTGGACTCAGTGATCTCCAAAGGTCCCTTCCAACAATTACAGTGCTGTGGTTCTATCACGGTTCTACGATCTGCTTTGTCAGGAGCTATTGGCTGACTTCTGACTCCCTTTTCCCCCTGTCTATGCTAAAATTACATCGTTACAATTCAGATCTAGTCAAGCATAATACATTCAGCTGTGTAATTTTTTTTTTTTTTAATCTCCACCCAGTTATTTCATATAAACAAAATGGATAATTCCATTGGGAATTTTCTTCCCTGATTTTAGATCCCACATTATGCTCTTTTAGGTGTTCCCCACATGGCTCTAAGGTGATGTTCTCCTAGTGTCCTGGAATTCCTAATGTACCCACTAGATAATACCAGCTCTTCAGATCATCTGTCCCCAGAAGTAAATAAGATTCAGCTTCAAAAAGTGCAAAAGCTCTTGTCATTTCCTCTCCAGGTTTCCAGCAGCTTTAGCTCCTTCATATTACCTCCCTGACCTCACTGTCAGTTCTCATGTATTCTCCGCAGCCCTACGAGCAGGAGCAGCTCATGACATTGCAGTGCAGTGTCACAGCTCTCTCTGACTTCCAGGCTGCCCCCGGGCCCCACGTCAGATGCTGCTGGCTGCCCTGTCCTATGATGCACATTGCAGAGGGCTCCTTGCACAGCAGGAAAGCCGTGAGCTGCCTGAGGCCTCCCACACCACAGGCTGTGTTATGATCCTGCAGTCCTGCCCTACCTCATGGCTGCATGGGGCTGTTGAAGTGCTGACAGCCTCAGATCATATGGGGTGGTACACTGCAATGAGTCATCTCTGCTCCATTTGCCGTGGCCAATTGGTTTCAGCCCCAGCACCACTTCTGTCATCTCCTTAAGCTAGGAGCTCCTGATTTGGAGGAACCAGAGATGACCCTCAGCCGTGAAATTCAGGTGAACCAACTGACTTTTCACCACACAAAAAGCAGCGTGGTGTAATATGGTTCCATACACAAAAAAACCTCACCAGTCAATAGGAAACTCACGCAGACCCACTGCTTTCAACCTGGACCTGAGATACTTCACAGGGAGTGAGAGACAGGAACAAGACAGGGGGTTGGAACTAGATGATCTTAAGGGTCCCTTCCAACCCAAACCATTCTATGATTCCATGACTCTATGAAGGAAAGACCGTTTCCAAAACAGCCAAGGGGGAATCTGAATCTCCGAATGAGGATTTCAGAAAGTTATGAATCACATACCTTTAATTAAGCTGCTCATAAAAGGCCATTTCAGCGCTAACAAAGTCAGACATTTAAATTTCTGCAGGAATTTTTCATGTTGGGTTTCCTTAATTGTAAGGAAAAAGGTTTCAAGGGAATTTAAAGCAAGCAAATGTTTGCATTTCAATTTAAACTGAAGACTCAGTGAGAAGCACATGTGAAACTTGGGTCTGCAGGTATTGCATTTGATTTATTGGAGACTTTATGTGGTAGGGAGGTGGGGGGAGGAGCAAGGGGAATCAAAGCAGAAAACCTCATCGTTTCAGTTGCAGTTCGAGTTTTTCAAGACTTGAGATTTTTCAGGCTTCGTCAGCGAACCAAAAAATTCCTCCACTCACCCAAAGAACATGATGATAAATGATAAAGCAGTGGTGCCTCTGCAGCTCAAAAAGTAAAGCCCTGTGAGTAGAGGGACCTGCTGTAACCTCAGAGCAGAGGGTGGAGGCAGCAGGTCTGCGACTCTGGCAAATGCTTTGCACTGACTGCATAGTACCCCTCAGGGGGGGCTTAAGCTGTCAGCCCGGCATGGAGGCAGCAATAAACTGTTTATAAATAAAAAGACAGCTTAAACCAAACGTGACTGTGTTTATAAATGCAGTCTGCCATCTCAGCTTATGGTGGTCCTTCCATCTTGGTATCTCTTTTGTTGGGTTATCCTCATGGTAATGCTGTTCCTAGGAGCTTTTTTCTGGGAAATTACCCAAACGGTCCCACGTGAAACCAACCCTGCCAAATCAGAGCAATAACTCGTTGCATTCAACATTATATTTCTGTTAACCAAATTATTTCTTCATCTTTGCCTGTGTCACGCTGCTGACTTCAGAATCTTACCCACCCTGAGGTGACCAGTTCATGGCATGGTGGGAAGGACCACGTCCCTCTGCGATGGAGAAGGAACCACACCACCCCAACCCTATTTTGGTGGCAGGACGTCCCCCACCAGAGGTTGGTGAGGTATTTATTAAAAACCAACCCATGCATTGAACCCTCTGCAGTGCATGAGGCACTTGAGGAGGCCCAGAGCTGGGGCTGCACCACTGGTGTGGAAAATCCCAACTGCCTGAAGCTCTGCCTCCACTATGGGCAGCTTCAGTGAGAAGAAACCCTTGGGGACAGCCTCTCCCTAGGACAGCAGCCCTTCTTTCATCACAGTGTTCACCATGGCAGCCCCGGGCCTTTGCCTTCCTCTTGTCCACTCCACCAGAGGAAGACAGTTTCAGCCAGCTGTGAGGCCTGCTGGACGGTCGCACCAAGCCTGATGGTCAGACCATGCAGCCATCTATGGCACCCAGCCCAACCAGGAGGCATCTGATGTGTGAGGGTGATGCTGCAGAGGTCAAGGAAGTAGTAGATCATGATCATTAGTGGTATGCATTATCATCATAACAGGACCATTTTTCTTTTTTATTTCAGTATGTGTTTTATGAGTATGAAAGGAACAAGTGCGCTCAAACAGGGCCTGGCTTGAGACTCAGTATCATGCATACCATACTTTATGGGCTATGGTGCTCCCCAGATTTAGTAGGTAAGTTTATTGATGTTTGCAAATGTGTTTTTCTTTTCACTATGAATAGGCAATAAAGCATGTTTACAGCTCTAATGACTACAAAAATGAATGTTAGCTATCTTCTGAGAGTGGCAGTGTTCCTGTAAGTAACAGGTGACTTTGTGCTGACCTTGGGCTTGGGGCAAATGTTTCATTTCAAAATCACAGAATCACAGAATCATAAAATCTTTAAGGTTGGAAAAGACCTCTAAGACCATCTAGTCCAACCACCCACCTACCACCAGTGTTGCCCATTAAACTATGTCCCGTCTACGCACTTCTTGAACACCCCCACCACCTCCCTGGGCAGCCTGTTCCAATGCAGCTCTCTTGGAGAAGAAGTTTCTCCTAGGATCCGACCTGATATCTAAGAAGTGAATGATGATAATGCTGCCCCAAAGCCTGTTCCACCAAGGGACAAAGCTCCTATCCATCCCTTTCTGAAAATTTTAGAAGAATGTAAATGGAAAAATACTGTAATCTGGATGTGTTGGCTTGTCTCAAATTGCATTAAGTGCAAATATCTGAAGTATAGAGTTGTAAATAGGGCCATGGCAGACAGTAAAGAGACTGCGGAGTGTTTAACATGCTACTTTATTAAAATCAGCAAGTCCCATTACAGCACATTACCATAATGTCTTCTGTCATGCTCATACTTCTTTTCTTCATTGGAGCTCAGCATCTCTCAGACACACAGAATCACAGAATCACAGAATGGCCAGGGTTGGAAGGGATCTCAAAGATCATGAAGCTCCAACCCCCTGCCACATGCAGGGCCACCAACCTCCACATTTAATATTAGACCAGTTAATACTAGACCAGGCTGCC
>JAOWBP010002559.1:48859868-48870702 GCA_028571105.1 Tragopan temminckii | reverse complement strand
TGCATGTGGCAGGGGGGTTGGAGATTCATGATCCTTGAGGTCCCTTCCAACCCTGGCCATTCTGTGATTCTGTGATCAATGCCTGCCTGTGACCACTCCAGATCATGTCACTCTGTGCAACAGTGGTACTAAATGAGTTTTTTGCCTCAGTCTTCACTTCAACATAGCAAAGTGCAAGGTTTTGCACTTGGGTCCCAGATACAGACTGGGAGAAAAACTCCTTGAGAGCAGCCCTGCAGAGAAGGACCTGTGGGTCCTGGTGGATGAAAAACTGAACATGAGCCAGCAGTATGCTCTTGAAGCTCAAAAGACCAATGATATCCTGGGCTCCATCAGAAGAAGGGTGGCCAGAAGGGATATGGAGGTGATTTCCCATCTTTACTCTGCCTTTGTGAGGCCCCATCTGCAGTACTGCATCCAGGTCTGGGGACCCCAGTACAGGAAAGATGTGGAGCTGATGGAGAGGGTCCAGAGGAGAGCCACGAAGATGATCAGGGGGCTGGAGCACCTCCCCTACAAAGACAGCCTGAGGGAGCTGGGCTTGTTCAGCCTGGAGAAAAGAAGGCTGCGGAGTGACCTCATTGCAGCCTTTCAGTATTTAAAAGGGGTTTATAAACAGGAAAGGAATCAACTTTTTACAAGGGTAGACAGCGCCAGGACAAGGGGGAGCTCGACGATCCTTGGGATCCCTTTCAACTCAAGCCATTCTATGATCCTATGGCAGCGCTGGGTCCTGCTGTAATAGGGGCCACCAACCAGTTCCCTGCAGCCCTTGTCCTCATGTGCACACTCATCCATGCACATGGAAGAAAGAAAGCAGGATAGCTACAAAGGCTGGTTTTATATCACCCTGCATAGTCTGCAGGGGCAGCTCTGTGTGTCTGAGCAGTGCTGTCATTCCAGCCTGGGTGAGAGCATGGTGGTGGGAGAATAGAAAGGCAGTGACAGCTCCAGACAGAAAACATCATCGAGAAAGAGTTGGTAAGTCAGCAAAAGTCCTCTCTTCTCATCATCTGAAATCTGACAGAAAAAAAAAAGTGTGCTGAACAGACCCTATATGACAACCTCTGTGCTGGAGACCCTGTATTATAACCTCTAATCACTCTCCTTTACAACCTCTTTATGTAATGATCTTGCTGAAGTCCTCGGGAAGCTCTGGACATAACTTCTGATCCTCTGAGTTCAGGCCCATGGTAATGGGATGTAATAGGAGCTGCTTCATATGGGCAGCTCAGGTCAGAAGACTTGTTATGCACAAAGCAAGGTGCCATTGGCTTTATAACCATTTTGGAGGATATCTGCTCTTTGAATGTTGGATTGGTAACATCCTCAAGACTGACGCTCTTAGTCTGAATGCAACTTGGACCACACTTCAAAAGAGCTGTTTAGGAAAGCAGAAGAAGTCTGACAAGTTCAACTGACTTTTCTTACAGCCAGGTAAGGTGGTTGTGAGTGCTGAACATGTTTTCAGACATACACTGCTCCCTTATAAAGGACAAGAGTGACTGTAACACAGAGGTCCAAGATAGGTGTAGTGCCGAGCAGTAGGTTTAAGGGGAACACAGACCCAGGGTGTGCATCTCTGATAGAGCTCTGCCTGCAGCACAGGGCAAAGACCAGGGGAGCTCTGATTTTGGAGCATCCACTGCTCTTAGCCCAGCAATACAGGAGAGCAGTGGGTTAAAAACACTTCCCTGTTTCCTTTTTCCATTCCTCCCTGCTCAGATGTTTGCATGTGCTGCAATTCTATTAAGAAGAAATGATACATTTTTTAATGTTTATAATTATACATTCATGTATTTCTCCATGTAGCTGTTTATTAGTACTTTGGTGCCATTTTTTTTTCACTTTCAGCTGTCCTGGATGCGTGTTCAAATGTGTCATTTCCTCCCAGGGATTATAATTTTTACACTGTGGATAAAGAAGTCCCAAGAGAATAAGGTTTTTCAGGCAAAATACCCTGGGTACAATATCTGCTTTCATAAAGCTCTGGGCATGCTGTTTGTCGTTTCCTAATCTCATCCGTGCTTTTCTATGCTATTAGAGACCAACTTCTGGTGGCAAAGTCCTTGTACAGAAAAAAGTGAATATTTTGACCAATAGCCTGAAATCACACATTCTTTCATTGAAAACAGTTAATTAGGAATTGAGCTCTGAAGTTAATTTCACCAAGGTCACTCACTGTTCTATTGGGTTCAGTGACCCTGTCTTAAGTAATCACGGCATTAACATACAAGGTTATAGCTTTCTTTTCAGTTGATGACATAATCTCTTTAATTGGTGTCAGGAGGCCTGCTTGTGAAAGAACCATGGAAAACACCTATAGACTATAATTTTACTTTCCCCATTCACGGAGAAAATGAAACAAGCCTTAAGAATGTACTAGAGGCTCATTACATCTCCTGGCCTGTCAACACAAAGCCCCTCCACTGCAGCCAAAGCATTAGGAATGATCAATTCTGTTTACTTCTAACTTCAGCCCGTGAACTATTAACCTTTTCAGCAAAACTGGTGAATAGTAAATGTCAGATAATCCTCTCTGAGAAAGTTAAGAGGGTGGATAATGCATTTTAATTGATTAAAACTTCCATGAACAAAAGTTTAAAATATCAACAAGAGAATCCCTCACGGTCCCTATTTTTGGTGGGACCTGATCCAACCATTCTGCTCTGACCCCAATGTCCGCTTCAATTTATCTTTTCCGAGAGAAAACTTTTCCAAAAATTACACCTGAAAATTAATATCCTGCCTAGCAGAAATTCTGCTTGTAGAACACAGGGTCCTTTCTGCAGCCGGCGTGCACAGCTCACCAAAAAGGGGCTGCAAAGGTTTAAGCACGGCCAGGATTTATACTGGTTGTTACTGTAGGTAGATTTAAAACAGATGTCCCTATTGAACATATTTGCAAAGCTCCAGCAATGGGTGTGAATACTTTCACGTGTTCTCTTCATTCTGTAGTACTAGGGGTTACTTTTATTCTAAATATTTGATTGTTTTTTCCTTCTCTTTTGGAGCAGTCTGGATTCCCATGTATTCCATGATTGATCCAACTCCTTCACAGAGGATTTTCTTTGTAACCCCTATGGAATCTGTCAGCACTCTCTGACTGACAGAGGGGCTTAAGTTCTACCACAAACAACACCGCGCTCATTCTGGAGATAGCAAGATGCGTTTCACCCCTAACAAAATTATTCACATCTTCTGCTCTTTTTTTCTTTCCCCCCCCATCGCACTCTTCTAAACCTGCTACTATTTCACATTTTTAGTATCTCTTCAGAGTTTTCACATAATCCACTTTTCTACATTTTTTTGGTATTAAAAAACCATGGTGGTGTGGCTCTCAGGGCCGTGGTCAGTGGGCATGGTGGAGGTGGGCTGGGGTTGGGCTTGGGGACCTTGGGGGTCTTCTTCAACTTTAATGACTCTATGATTCTACACATTATCACCAGATTGTTCTCAGCCTTGTGAAGCTATTCCTTAGGTTCACATTTATCAGCTGAAACCAAGACAACAAATGAACCGTTTCCATCCCTACTCTTGGTCCTACCATCTCTTGGCACTGGAACAGGCTGCCCAGGGAAGTGGTTGAGTCATTGCCCCAGGAGGTGTTCAAGAAACGTTTAGATGTTATGCTAACAGAGGTGGTTTAGTGGGAAATGTTAATAGTGGATGATTGAATGAGATGATCTTGGATGCCTTTTTCAACCTTGGTGATTCTGTGATCCTATGGATCTGTAGCTAGAGTAAAAGCTCCAAGCCTGCAGAGGGCTTGTTTTCTCCTGAATTTGCTGTGGGCACTGAAGGGAGATGGTTGGGGCTGTAATTTCTCTCCCATTTCCTTTTCTCTTCTTGCTTCTATCTTGTTTAGTGGACGTGGTGGCATTGGGTGGATGGTTGGATGAGATGATCTTAGTGGGCATTTCCACTTAATGATTCTATGATTCTGAATGGAAGGAGAGACCAACCAATGCTTAAGACATCAGCCAAGACCCCAACTGTCACCAGCTCTCCCGGTGGTGGCAGCAGTGAGAAGCACTCACCCAGACTTCTGCCATGGACTGGAGTGGTGTTCGCTGGGTCAGGAATTAGGTATTCTCTTTATCCTGACATCATGTGGGTGCACAGATTGCTTAGAATTTACTGCATGGACTCGTGAAGAAAAACAGCTCTTTTTCTCAGACAACAGCACCTGTTTGCCACAACATTTGTAAGACACATTCAGTCCCCCACACCTCATTTTGCCCCAGAAGTAAGGCAGCTTCCCTCCGACGCAAAAACACACCACATTTTTTCTATTTATCTTTTCTTTCTTCAAACTTGTTTAAGTCTCTAGGAGACAGTCTTGGCCATTTAGTTACAAAATGTGTGCGTGCGTGTGTGTGTTTCCAGTGAGTGAAAAGAAGGGAAAAAACCCACAGGTTCGAGTTTGTACAATGTTTGCCCCTTTTCCCAGCAGGGATGGGTTTTGAGAGCCAGGAGACAAAAAGCATGGCCTCAACAAGCTGAATTTAAAAAAGAACATCATTTTCATTATGTAGTCAATCTCAATTACAAGCAAATGTTTTCTCTGTTGAGACTTTTCTCTTTTCAGAGCATTATGCAAGCCTCTTTTGTGGGTTGAGAGAAAGGATCAGTGGTCAATAGGGAGCAGAGTGTTGTGTACAGTGGATTTTTGTATCCTTTAGTCTACTACATAATGCGTTTTGTCAGGAGAACAGCCCAACATCCTGAGCAGATTTGCTGAATTAAAGAGCACAGCAGGGATAGGAAACTTGTTGCTAGGTGACTGACAACTGCTGCATGTCAGTATCTCTGTGCCGGAGGTTACTCTTTCCTTTTCTTCCACTCCTCAGTCTTGCCTTTTAATCTGCATCTATAATTAACTCTCTTAATACTGCGGATCCATTTGTTTCCCTTTTACCGTGCTTCGGATGGCTCTATTGCCATTATTTCATCTCGAACGGAGGGAAAACTATTTAATTTTTGTGCTTGGCTTGGCGTGGGGAAGTTGGGGGTTTGTGCGGTGCAGTGTCTCATGTCTGCGCTGCGATGAGATGGCTCTTAAAAGACATTTCAGAAGATATGGTCTTTGCTAATCTCAATGCTCACTGAAACATCTCTGTGTTTACTGTTCCCTCTAAAGCCTGTTTGTTTCAGTTCAACTTCATTGAAATGTGATTGTTTTTAACTGTTTAGGCTTGGTGACCTTCCAAGCTCTTACACTTGTGCATTTTGCAAAATAGATTTTCTTTGTATGAGGATCTTTCTTAAATGACTGGAAACCAAGGACTGCATCTGGCCTAGATTTGTAGTGGCAGAAGTCAATTAAGTGACAGTTTTGCTGTTATTTTTTGTGCACAGACCAAACCATGAAGCTTGGTGTTGTTCTGAGGATGGATCTGCAGTGAAGAATCGCATCAATGGTTTCCTTCCGTCCATCTCTCTGGAAATGTGTTTGATTTCAATTTTCATTCATAGAATCATAGGATGGCTTAGGTTGGAAGGGACCTTGAAGATCATCAGGTTGCAAGTCCCTGCATTCCAAGAGGTTATGCAAAATCCATGGGATTAGCAAATGTACTCATTGCAGGAATATGACCGTGACCATTTGCTTGTTGTTTTTAATTAGAAAATGACAAGAAAATATACATCAACTTAAAAAGTAATTTTTTCTTGGGGGTTTGTGACAAAGCTACAATCATGGAAAAGCATCTACTTGAGACAGTGTTTGTACTGAAAATTAGGTGGCCATTTAAGAAGAATAGCCAAATAGATGTGAGAAGTGCTGCTGGTGAAAATAGGCAGCAGTTGTTGCTTCTAGGGGACTATCACCTGTTCAGCCCAAAAATGCTGAACCTGTGTAATTTAAGGAAAAAAAAAAATCCCAAAACTAAGTAGCAGAGGTATTTCCACCCATAATTGTGCTGTGTTGTTCTTCTCCTTCCTGCTAGCGAAGAACAAAGCCCTGCCTGGAGGAACATATCTCTGAACTGCGGGAGGAGGAGAGGAAAGTTTGCAAGCTCTTGTGTTTGGAGCAGCACACGCAGTAATACATAGGGCCAGGAGAGGGCAAGCACTGAAAAGACAGAGGCATGGGTGTGTGTTGGTATCAGAGCTGGAAAATTCGGCGGTGGCTGATCCAGAAACATAGAGAACCAATAAGTGACCAACTCAGATGAGTTGAACCCGAGGTTTTCCAACCCAAACAAGGTGTGTCCATCTTATCTGCATTCTTCTCAGTTTCTTGGGAGCCAAAAAAAGAGATAAAGGTCTTAATTTACAGCAGTACATCCTTCTCTTGTGCAGACAGAAGCCAGTGCTGGTGCTGAACAAAGCGATTTTGCCTTATGCTCTTCAGCTTTGACAACAGTTTGCTCTTTACTGTTGTACAAGTCTCTTGTGTGCTGGGACGGGCATATAGATCTGGCACAGCTGTGGGTGCCCCATCTCTGGAGGTGCCCAAGGGCAGGTTGGATGATGCCCTGAGCAGCCTGATCAGGTGGGGGCCAAGTACCCAATGGCAGAACGGTTGGAACTAGATTATCTTTAAGGTTCCTTCCAACCCAAGACATTCTGTGATTATATTCTATGGTCTGGGGCAGGTTGGGGTAAGATATAGGGCCTAGAAAGTAGGATGTTATTATATCCTTGTAATTGTGTGTTGTGGAGACATGGTTTTGTTGCACTGATCTTCAGCATGTCTTAATTTCTTCACAGCAGTATTTCACCCACATTTATGCTGATTTTGACCAAGTAAAGCAACATTACTTCTTTCGTGTGATGCTGTGGATCAAGTTCCACTCTCTGTACGATGGTCTTTTTGAAACCACCTGGAAAAGTTGAGTTGGGTTGACTCTTCTACCTGGAGAACCAACTAGGCTTTCAACCATTAGTTTGAGTTGTACTTTTCATAGTCATTGATTGGTACTGCAAACTTGATGATTAATTTATAAACAATCAGTGACAGGGTCAAGTCCATGGCAGCCCCCCAGCCTCAGGCTCAAGCTGCATACACAGGAGCAGGTTCTTGTATTTTCTCTCCCTGACCCATGAGGGTGATGGGCACACCAGTGTTAAGCAAATGGTCATTTACTTGGCCTTGTCCTCATTTGTGCAGCAGAGAAACCAGATTGTTTATTATTGCTATGGATTTGTTTTCTTATCTGGAAGGTGTGGGATGCCTTTACACCTCCACAAAACATCCAGCGTTAAAGGTTAAGCTCTGTGTGAGGAACATGGCTGAGCATCAGCCAGCACACCTACCTTGCAGAAAATGTACAGGCAGCTGCTTGGGCTTCAGGTGGATTCTCAGGGATTCCTTTGCTAGGTAAGACATAGGAAATACTGCTTATAAAAGAGCTCTTACTTTGCTCATCTATAGAATCATAGATTCATAGAATGGCTTAGGTTGGAAGGGACCTTTATTTTCACAATGAGACCTTGACCTTGTCACATATATGGGCTGGGTGTTCCTTTGCCAAAGTTTCTCTTCTAAATAGACACCAACCATGGCGTGAGCAAGGAAGACCCCCACAGATCAAAAGACAGGGTGACAACAAGAGGTGATGGCCACTGTTTGGAAAGGAGTTCAACGAGGATTAGCAAATAGGAAAAAAGAGGGAGCCAGAGGGCCAGGGAAAGGCAGAGGAAGCAGTGTGGAATCTCTGGGCTGGAACAGCAGCCCAGCACGGGAACATCCTGAGCAGGGATGTCCATCTCCTCCTTGCTGCAGGTATTTTCCATGGCTAGGAGAAGAAACCTGGACTTAGGCCTGGAAATGTGAGATTACAAAACATGTTTCAAATCCCAAACTACCCTTGACCCACTAAAAGGGGAAGGAGCTCCGCATCTCAGGGATTCTTTCCTGACTCATCTTGATCTCTCTTATTAATAAATTTATGGATTCTAAGATGACTTGGCCAGACTGTGTTCGTGTCTAAATTTAGCAGTCAATTTGGTTTATTGCTTCAGGGCTGCACTGAAGAAAAACCAACAAAAAAGCGTCTCCCTTTTTTTTTATCACTGCAGTTGAAAGCGCATTTGTGTGAAAATGGATCTGAGCTCAGAAATAACAGGATTTAATTATTTATTAAGCCCAAGCTGGGGACAGGCTGTTAAAAAAAAAATTGCACAGCGTCTCTCCCACACAGACACTCGTTTGTCCTTTGTCTGCGTGTTGTCTGTGTGTCACAAGGGCTCTGCCAAGGATATTCCCTGGGCACAAATGCTGCTGCAAGAGGAAGTGGATGCCCTAAGCTATCATAGGGCAAAGAGATGCTCTTGGTGACCGCTTGGCCAACAGCAGGACAGACACCATAGCTCCGGTTTCTGCCATTTCAGAAGCCCATGATGCATCTCTTATATTTTAATCTGTTCCCAGAAACTGTCCAGATATGGGCCTGGGCAACAGACCTAGCTGTCCCCGTTTGAGCAGGTTGGACCCAGTGACCTCCAGACGTCCCTTCCAGCTTCAGCCATTCTGTCATTCTGTGCTTCAGCTGAGAAATAAAATTAAATCCTTTCAGTGAAATCAATATGACCACGCAAAACTTCTCTGGAACCATCTGCTGCCTCGTTAGAACACAAAGAAAGACAGTTCCCCAAATTACTCTTTCAATGGAAAATGAGCAGCAGGTTTTATAACAGAATTTTGTCTTATGGGAAACCAATCAGAACAGCTTTTGTATCTGAACTTGGTTACTGGCTACGTGTCTCATAATCTCTTACCAAGGCTTCAGCGACTGTGAAAGAGCCTGCTGTCTCATTCTGTTGAAGAAAAAACACAGTGGGAATTGGGTTAAAGTCTTCTCTCTCTGCCTCCGTTATCAGTCATTTGTACAGTTGTTGGTTCAGCTTCTATTTTAACTCATTTTCGAGGCTCAAGAGCGTTGGAGTGGCAAAAACCCCTGCTGCATCTTCACTACAGTCCCCAGTCCCACCTTGTTCTGCCCAATTACAATGAGATTCACTGCCCCGACAGATCAGGAGCATCAGCAAGGGCGAGTCATGTAGCACTGCAGCCCAGAGCTGTGGGTGCCCCATCCCTGGAGGTGCCCAAGGCCATGGATGGGGCCCTGGGCAGCCTGAGCTGGGAGGCACTCAGCCCATGGCAGGGGTTGGAACTCAGTGATATTTAAGCTCCCCTGCAACCCAAGCCATTCCAATGCTCCCCAGAATGCTCTGTTGCTTTGCGGGTGAGGTTCTGGTCAACGTTTTGTTGAGCCCAGGTTTTTCTTACTCTTCATTTCAAAAGAAATCAACAGCGACCAAACTGCGGAAAATGAGCAATGCTGAAATTTCCAGGCACCTTTTCTTCTGTTTGAAAATGAAAATCTTCAGAAATGTAACCAAACTGGTGTTTATTTATGGAGCAGGGAGCCCTGATGCCATGAAATTAGTTGTGACATTTTAATGTAATTAGACAACATTAGTGTCAGATAAGATTCATTAAGGGACCTTGATCTTTCATGGTTGTTCAAAATTGATTTTTTGTGCTGGAAATCTATGTTGGATTTAAAGAAAAAAAAATTAGAAATTCACCTTTCTGCTAAAATGCTCAGCTAATTGACGTAAATACATTAATGAGAGCAACATGCTAATAGGATTATATCAATATTCTCCCTGCATCAGTCAGAGCGCCAGCAGCAATGGTCATTAATTATTGCCTTATGGTAATCCTTGGCAGCTTTTGTAGGACTTGGATTGTCCCTCTTTGAGAAGGTCTTTCTGCTTTGTTATTTTTCCCAGATATGAGGCTTTGCTGTTGTTTATACCAATGCTGCAGTTCAAAGGTTGCCAGAGAATCACACCTAAAGTACAGAATGTTTTTGAGATCAGAGCCTAACTATTCACTTGGAAGGGATTTTAGTGGTTGGACTAGATGATCCTACTGGTCTTTTCCAACCTTACTGGTTCTATGATTTGCAAGAGCAGGAAACACGAGGGTTCAGTTTGTACCGGAAATAAATTTGTATCAAAATAAAATCCTGCTTTTCCATGTCCAAGCTGAAAATTTTTGGCTAAAGATTTCAGCTGAATTACTTCTTGTTTATAACAGCTTTATATCCCTTGCTTTGAACTGCGTTACACTAAAATAAATTGTTAAAACTGCAGAGTTTTTGTTATAGGCTAAGAGTGAGAAAATAATGTGGATATTTTTGAACTGACTTGGGTTTGTGACGTTGCAGAAAGCACTGATATTTGATCTTAAACCACATATGGGTTTAGTGATCACAGGTTCTTTCACATAAAATCCTGTTTTTGTTTATCGTCTCAATCCATCCCAATTTCGTCCCAAAGACTTAATGTAATACAAAGCACAAGAAACTGTATGTCCTTTTCCAATAGCACTCATCTGCTCTGGAAAGTCAGCCTATAAATACAGAAAATTCCCCTATTTATAAACCAGTTCATTGCAGTTAGATGTAATCCACATTTGGAAGCCTTGGGGAATGAAATCCATTAACTCCAGGTAGCTTTGGATCAGGCTCTGTCTGGGCAGGCATATTTCCAGCTGCAGACAGAGCTCTACCAGCGCCTTCCCTATGGAGTCTGAATTGCCTAATATCATCATCTGTGAGCTCAGGATATTGGCATCAGTGAACAGAAATCTCTACAAGAGTTCAAGATATCTTTGCAAACACGAGCAAGCAGCTTGCAAGTTGAATATTAGGAAAAAATTATTCTCAGAAAGAGTGGTGATGCAGTGGCACAGCTGCACAGGAGTGGTGGGGTCACCGTCCCTGGAGGTGTTCCAGAACCAGAGATGTGGCACTGAGGGATGTGGGCAGTGGGCATGGTGGGTGGGCTAGGGTTGGGCTTGGGGATCTTGGAG
>JAOWBP010002559.1:48842583-48855781 GCA_028571105.1 Tragopan temminckii | reverse complement strand
AGGCTGCAATGAGGTCACCCCGCAGCCTTCTCTTCTCCAGGCTGAACAAGCCCAGCTCCCTCAGCCTGTCTTCATAGCGAAGGTGCTCCAGCCCCCTGATCATCTTGGTGGCCCTCCTCCGGACCCTCTCCAACAGCTCCCTGTCTTCCTCAAGTCTTCGTCCCTGTCCATCTGCAAATTCTTCTAAAGAATAAGCACGCAAACATGCATATTTCTGCCTACTGTTTGGTCTTGTCTCTTCATCCCATGGACTCAGGCATTACTTTTTTCACACTCCACCTAAATTATCCATTTTGCACCCATTTGTCTTGTATTTCTTTTATAAGGCAATTTTCTGTATTTTCTTAAATCAGGTACCCGTATGTATTTTGTTTTCAGAGTGAATATGAATTTCATCATAGTTCAATTATTGTTTAATAGCACTGGGGACAGGATGTTTGGAGGCACTCTGAATTTTGATTCAAAATGTCAGGTCTTTTTCTGAATAGCTCCTTCAACTGGAGACCTTTCCCATCAGCTCTTTCAAAAAGAGAAAGGAGATAAATGGGAAGATGAGCTGACTAGGAAAGAAAGAGATATTCCTTCCCTTGACCTAAAAGCCTGACAGGACTCTTTTTCAATGCAGTGTATTATGTAGTGGTTTTCACTATTATGCATATATTTAGCAAATGTCGCCCACCAATCTGCAAAGGGAACGAGGTGGTGAAAGATGGAATTCAAGGGAGGAAAGAAACACAGATGTTTTGTCTCTGCTTTTATACTGCAAAGACTGTACTGGAATATACACAAGAATATATCTCCATTGTAACTTGGAATGCTGTAGCTTTAGCATCTCTGTATTAATTTACTTCCTGGGGACATTTCTGAACAAAAAGACCACTTCAAACTGCTGTCAGGACCAATCAAAAAGCAGCTGTAATTACAAGCAGAAGCAAAAAGATGCACCACAGTGCAATGAGGAATGTAGGTCTGATCAGAGAACACAGACCAACACGGTCCTCATCCTCCAGCTTGAGAGCACGTACTGAGAAAGATGTCCATGAGCTGGATTTTGAGCATCTCTTAAGGCAGGTTATTTCTGCTGAAGTCCTACTCTGCACACAGTATGCACCCTGACTTAAAAATCATTCTCACCTATAAATTTTAGCATCTTGAGTGCTTGGTACCTGCTAGTATGTGGATTCCCTATTTTAAAGACCTGCTGGGGGAAGGTAGCTATAAATGCTGATGTGTCATCAGGTACTGAGCATTCTGTTTCCTTGTCTTTATCCCCTGGCAGATCATCCGTATCTCTTGGACTCCATAAGGACAAAAGAAGACAAGGGAGCTTTGGTTCCAGAAGTAGAAATAAAACCCTGAATCGGGGCACCATGGTAAGCAACAGAAGGAAGTGCACGTCTGAAAGGTAGAGTCGTGTGAAATAAGAGATAAAAAGAGAAGAAGAGTTGGAAGACCTTATGCTTATAACTGATGTGTGTTTATGAAATAGGACAGTCCATCTGAGTAAATAAACAAGCCAAGAGGACATAAAGCCAAGAGAAGATATCATATTCAGTATACGATGTATTTAGTTAACACATGGGTGGTGGGGAATCTTCAAGTGGATCTCACTTCCTTTGTATATTCAGATATTTGGTGTTACCTTTTAAGTTTACTGTGATATCTTTGTTTCACCTCCCATCTGGTCAAAGGCTGTGAGTATTGGTGCTTTTTACTGGGAATTATTCACTGGATGAAACAGAGCATGCAGTGAATATTGCCACTCATCATCATCCCTCATCTTCAGTCCTGACCTGCTGGAGTCCCTCTGCAATTGCAGCACAAGTCCCTGTTAAAGAGATCTTGAAATAGTTTGTGTGGGCACAGAAGACCTGGTACAGAGGGCAAATGCACAACCAGTGACCAAACACAAGTTAGCCCTCAGCCAAACAAACTCAGAGAAGGGCTCAAGTAGGGCCACTTGAAATGTCGGTATTATGGTCCCTCTCCACTATTTTCAGCACTGCACGTATCACAGCAGCTGGACATTTTGGTGATGCAGTGGCACAGCTGCCCAGGGAGTGATGGAGTCACCATCCCTGAAGGTGTTCCAGAACCATGGAGATGTGGCACTGAGGGACTGGTTGGTGGGTATGGTTGGAGTGGGATGGGGTTGGAGATCTTGGAGGTCTTTTCCAACCTTCGTGATTCTATGGTTCTGTGATTGTATTTCTGTTAGTGTTTCCATCAACAGAAAAAAATGAGTACTTACCACGTTATCACAATGGATGAGCCTCCATCACAAGCCTCCTATGTCCAGTGGTTCATACTGACCTTGTTTCTTCAGGGCCATGTTTTTTTCCATTACAATGGAAGCGCTGCTCATTTTAGTCTCTTCTAAAGGCTTTTAGAAGCAACGTGTGTGGCTCAAGTTAGTTCTGTTCTTGGCTCTGCAGTAATCCCAGAAACGAGAATCATTTCCTAAGTTATCTACCATCCCTTGCAAGAGCTGTTTGAGTGGACACTGAAGTGACTGAGAAGTCTGTAACACCTTGCCATTATTTGGGAGTTGCAGCACAAATGGCCTTTTGGCCAAAAAAAAAGGGCTACATTTATTTTTCTTCATCAAAGTGATTATTGATTGGCTTACAGCAAAGCCGGTGACGAACCATATGGGGCTGCCTGTTATACGACTGGATTAGTGTTTGTGTCTAACTGCACCCCAGCTCTAGCTTTAGGATCAATAGAAGATGATGAAGAATGATTAGCTTTGTAGTTTCTCTGGGTGCTGTAACCCTTTAGTCATACAGTAATTAAAAAAAAAAAAAAAAAGATGGGGAGACAAAAAAACGATTATCACTAAAATGCCATTCCTCTGTTTCCTAACACAGGGGAATGTTTAAGAAACACCCAATGCAGATTCTAGCATTCAACATTCAACAAGTTCAACATTCTATTCCAGGAGATGCCTCTACATCCCAAAAGATGCAAATTTTTAAAGGGTTTGGTCATTTGTCTATAAAATTTTTCACAGAATTAGATCAGATTTCTTAAAGGATGGAGAATAATGGATTTTCCCCACTAAGTAATACAGATTCTTCAAGACATTCTAAAGCTTCTTCTACATTTGTTCAGAAATATATCACCTCCCCTTTCTTTTGCTTTTAGGACGTAGCACAGGGCTGCTTTTGTTCTGCTTTGGGATGAATGTGGAAAAATAGATTTTAATACAGAATAGCCCCCTATTAGGAATAGCTTCCTAATATATGAGACGGCTTGGGTTACTAATCCTATTAGTAGGAGCAGATGCTGATTGTCCCGTTAATCAAAGCAAGTCATTAGGCATTAATTACACTTAGTAACAGAATAATTGCTTGGTTTACCTAAACTGTGCTAGGAACGGTTTTTCTTCCTTCTGAGCAAGATAAGCTTATTTAAATTTTGTCATGTGCACACTCATGGGACATAACAAAAGCAGATCCAAGTCTGCTTTGTTTGTAGAAGGTGGTGAGGCACTGGAACAGGTTGCCCAAGGAGGCTGTGGATGCCCCATCCCTGGAGGCATTCAAGGCCAGGCTGGATGTGGCTCTGGGCAGCCTGGTCTGATAACTGGCGACCCTGCACATAGCAGGGGGTTGAAACTAGATGATCACTGTAGTCCTTTTCAACCCAGGCCATTCTATCATTCTATGATTCTGATTCTATGATTTGTTTTGTACACGTAGAGGTGAGCTGATCTACGATGCAGTGTTGGCGGGTTGATGTACACAGTCTATAGAAAGGACTGATGGCAAAGGGTGCTGGGCACAGGGATGAATTTTGCAGATTGCAGGTTCTTCCATCACGAAGGAGTGGGAGAAGCTGCCAGTACATGGAAAGAGGGAACAGGATTGGAAAGAGGCAAAGCCAAGAAGCAGGCTGGGCAAGGTGGGAGGAGGTGGGTGGCTCTGCTTCCACTTGGAGCCCTGGGCTGAGTCACACTGAGGTATTACTAAGGTCATAGTTCAGCATTAGTGACAGTGACTGCATGGTCAGAGAATCCAGCCTTCCTGTACGCAACACTCGGCACCCTCCCTGCAAGGGCTCGATCACACCTTGCTCCATCTGAGCAACCAAAGGTGCAGTATCTCAGCTGAAACCAAGTCAGTTTTCAGCTTTCTCTTCTAATTGTTGAGTCGAATGAAAGACACTGCATCTTCTCACAGACCTTCTAGCACATATAAACAACGATAACATTGTAATTTTGATCCACTGAGAACAGAGATATAGGAAAACTTCTGAAAGATCCAGAGACACATCCAAAGGTGTAATGAAACAAATGCATTTACAGCTTGGCCATTGACCTTAATAAAACAGGGCAGGCCCAGCAACGGTGACACTGTGTTTATGGGTGTTTTCATGTTCATTGCATTGATACACAAGAATGCTAATGGTTTTCCACTCATTTAGCAGTTCATTGAAAATCGGCACTGGCACCACACTGCTTTGGGAAGGAAGAGGCTGACACTGAAGTGTGCACACAAGAAGGAATTGCTGTTAGTTTGTGCTTGCACATTTTCTGCTTACAGAGATAATTCTTGCTGCTTGTGAATGCTTCTGCAGCCAGAGTGTACGTGTGGTACTTGCAGCATACTGCGAGGACGGGCAAGAGGAATGGAGCTGGAACACAGTTTGTCCTTGCTTTTCTTGGGTTACTGTAAATTTGTTTTATAATATGAGAAATAATATAAGCCCTTTTGGAGAACTCTGTCCATCAACTTGTTGGAATCACCTGGTAACAGCTGTGAGCATCCCAAAGCTGCCTGACTGAAGATTGCTGTGCTTTCCATCCCTCTGATGCTGGATGGCAGCACGTGATCCTGTATTTTTCATACGTGCTGTGCACATCTGTGTCACCCTGTGTATAATGTAATACAAATGGAATTGCCAGGGATTAAGGTTTTGTTTCTGCTCCCGCTAATAACTGCCACAATCCCCACAGACTTTGCTGAAACGCTTTCAGCCCTTAAATGACCCAACACTGCCATTGGTGAGAATCCTCCCAAACATAACATGCTTCGGGTATGACACACACAACCATATGGACGACCTTCTTTTTGCTTCCCACAGCAGCTGCCAGAAGCTGTAATGCTGACTCCAGTAGTGACAACAAAAGCCCAGAAGAGAGGGTATTTCCTACAGGAAAAATAAGACCGGTTTCTCAGGCCACTCACCTGGCCAAATGCTGTTGGCTGCTATGCCTTGATGGCTTGCACACACACTGCAGTGCAGGGATGTAATGAGCCACACTGGATGCCAGCCTGCATGCTGTTGTTCCCCGTGCAGCTGTGCCACGGAGCTCCCCTGCTTCTCCCAAACCCAGATCTGGGAGCTCTGGGGCTTGCAGACATTGATTCATATTGCATACAGCCCTACACACGGTCTGGGGATAAGAAGACATTAATGCATTGTATCCGTGGCACTAATTGTCAGTCTTTCCTTGATTCAAAGATTTTATTGTGACTTCTGTGATTCTATGACTTGCTGTTTGCCTCTCTTCCCCTCACCGGATTTGCTTTCATCATCTTTCTCGACTGACATACACTGGAAAGGACATTCAGCACTTTGAAAGCTGCTGTTTTTCAGGTTTTATAAATTTCTCCCAGCTGAAGTTCTCGATGACAACTCTGCTCAGAGCATGGCTTGTCAGTAACACTGATCTAGTGGAAACAGCCCAGTTCGAATGTGGTGAGTGATGCTTTCCTGAGACAGCCTAACAAAACCCAGCCAGAGAGAGGAACTCTGATTTATTTCCTACAACCATCACTTCCAAATGCTGAGTATTTCTTTTAAGGACTTTCCCCCTCTGCAAATGCTATGAAACAAGCAGAGGGGAAAAAAAAAACTACATTTTTTAAATTTTTTTTCATTGATATTTTCTTTTTAATGAGCCCTGCAGGCTCAGTGGAGCAGTGTGACCAGTACTGGGATCCTAAACAGCCTTAACCCCCATTGGCTCCAGAGGAAACCAACGTGCTCAGCACTGGTAGGACGCACTCAGCATTTATGATCCAGCCCACCACTGTCTGCTCAGCCCTTTTAAACTGTAAAACATTCAAAGCTCGGACTCTCACCGAGCAGCCCTAAGTGAAGCTGTGCCCTCTGGGTACTCCTGTAATATTGATAACTGCTATGCAAGCCTCCCAGCTATAAATACAGATTAATTCACATGCTTGCTTTTGTTGATGAAGGGACGATAGGAAGGATTGCTCCCAAATCAATCTTTTGAGATATAACAGCAGCAAAGTTCTCGCATGCAGTGAATAATAGGCTCTTTTTTCATTTAGAAGTAGCTGATTGCAAACAGATAAGTTTTGGTCCAATATCACCCAGTTCCTGAAATGCCAACCATATCATCAGAATGATAGCAGTGATTATTGCTTTCTTTGGCCAAGACCAGAGTCACACGACTCATACTTTGTAACTCCACATATCTGAATAGCAAATACAGCACAACAGTTATACGTCTTGATATTCATGGTTAGATGAGTGAAGAGTTAACCGTATGACTTTAGAGTGAGATCTCTGCCTTTCTCTCACCCTTTAAATCTCACATTGATTAAACTGTATTCATATTACAACTCTCAACAATAGAACTTTCTAACTATAAAGATAAGTGCTCCTGCTAAGGAAACTTGAGGTATAGTTCAGTGTTACCAATGTCTTCCACTAGGTAACAAAACTGCACTGTACTGTAACACACGAAAAGCATGTGTGTTCAAGTAAGAACACTGTTCTAAAATCTTCTTCCATGCAGGAATTTGCAGAGTCACAAGTATTTCCCAAACCAGTTTTCCAAAGACATGCTCAGCATTTTTATCTTCTTTATTACTGCAGTTGTTTCATACAACTTAAAGCATCCAGAATTTTGCTATACCCATATATAAGTGCATGATAAACAATTTCATGGAATTAACCTTATAGAAGTGGATACATTTGCTGCTCCTGACTACATTTTCTAATTTACAAAGACAATATATAAGCAGTGACCATCAACTGTCAGTCTTGATGTGATGTTAATAACAGATAACTTAACTATTGCTGAAGCTCTGGAAGAAATCACTAACCCAGCAGCACTCCCTTGTCAAAAGCATCACCATAACTGACAAAGCAAGCCACAAAAGACAGAAAGCAGAAATTCAAATCATTATTTTACTTTATGCCAATACTTGCAAATGATAAAAGTGCTCTGCCCAGCCTCTGACAATCTACTTTATTCCAGTAGTGTCAGCTCAGATGAGGCTCAATGAAGGGAACTGAAATTCATACGCTATCCACCCGAGCATCTTTTTTTTTTCTTTTTGTGATGTAAAACACTCTGCACTGAAATATTGACACCGCAGCATGCGAGTGAGCTGTGACCAGCACACACAGTGCAGTACGCTGCTGCCAGCCTCACACTGCTCTGAATGTTTCATTTACATATTGGGAAAGGCTTATCCTCAATGTTTTGCTTCTGCTTTGTATTTCAGAGATGCTCAAGGTAATGCTGGAGTGATTTTGGCAATATATGTATTCTGCTTTATATCATTTGCGTCTTCCTCTCCATGATTCCTTAATTCCTCTTAACCAAAACCAGCACAGGGACTGAAGCTGAAGGTTGTGCAGATCTTCCATATGTATGCTTACTGTGAAAGCACAAAGTGCCATGAGCTCAGGGCAAACCCACAGATGCTTCACGTACAAAGAGAGCTGATCCTCGTCTCACCATCTGGAAGCAGCATTTCTGATTTCTCAGAAAAGAAACTTGTACGCTCCCTGGATGCTGGCACAAAAACCTCTTGCCTGCCGTGGTGCTGATGGCTTGGTGGTTGGACTTGATGATCACAGAGGTCTTTTTCAACCTTCACAGTTCTGTACCATTGTTTCCAAATCTTTTATGTAGATGTGTAACTCTTGGGAACGTTACTACTGACAGCCATGTTCTTTCCATACCCATAGATTGGTCAGCAGTTGAGACTGTAGCAACAGATTCAGAAGTTCTGACTAATTTTCCTGCTCATGATCCCCTTGTAGGTGTGAGGGAAGCCTGCAACAATCCAGTGTTAACATTCCAACCCCAAAAGTAGCTCCTCTATATGTTACTGGGAACTGTGGGATGCTCAGTGACTGTGATGATGGGCAGATCCACAGATCCAGTGTAACACAAGACAGTAATCCAAATGTCCTATTGCTAAGCACCAAGCATATCTCAGGACTACTTAAAAGAGCAGCCTGAACAATTAACTTCTTACGTGCATCCTTTCTTAATGATTTTTCAGGAAGTCACAAAAACCAGTCGTTTTGATACAACTCTGCACAAGAGATAGCACTGCATTCTTACCACCTGTAGCACCAGGTGCTCAGCAGACCTCAGTCTCTGCTACACCATATTTATTTCTATTTGACAAACCAGAACCACAAACTGATGCAGTGACAGTGGCAACCCCCCAGTCCCCACAGTGTGAAGGCTCTTTCATAGCTCCCAGGCCTATGAAGTTCAGCTAAAGGAGAAAAATCTGCTCAACTATTACTGCACCTTTTCTGCAATCAGAATGCTTCACCTGTGCTAGCAACAAGCTATCTATTTTTTGAATCCTGTAAGAGCACAATCCAAGGTTAAGTGGAAGTTTACATGAAGTAATACCTACTTCTCAGAACCAGTTTCTTTTAAGTGCTCTGGATGGATGGCCAGTTTGGGTTTAAAAGCACCTGTGAAATTTAGCATTGGTTTTCCACATACTCTGTGATTTACATTTTTTAATCAAAACACTACTCCTCCTTGGCCTCTGATGATGATTCACATGAATTGTTTCAAGATGAGGAAAAAAATCTAAGCTATGCTCTGCACCGCTCTTCTTCTAACGGAATAACAGCAGTGACTAGCAGTGGGCTTTGTAATGAGAATTGGTAGCCATGGCCTTGGTTTCACATCTCACCCCTAAGATCACATCAGCAATGAGTTGGCGTATTTTTGAGAACCTCTTCCAACTACGATGGAGAAATAGACATGATAACTCCTCCAATACATGCAGCAGTGAGATATGTGACAAGTCAAAGGATGAGATTCTCAAGGCAAAAATTATTTTAAAGTACATATTTTATCAGGTGACGTTTGTCAACCCACCTGGGATGATTTGAAATTGGGGTGCACACCTGTCCCATTTGGGTGATGGCTAGAAGGCTTCAAAGACTCAGCACCTCCCTGCAAAGCAATGCTTACAAGGGATCTGTAGGTAATGGTTAAGAAACATTTTTAATAACTTCTGATACCCATAGCTTCTGGACATAAGCCCTTTCCATCTGTAGCAGTGAGCAACATCACTGCTCACGGTACCGTGCATTTTGTAAAACTAGCCAAATGTGCCTCAAGAGAAGGAGAAAACAGCAAGAACCCATACTTAGCCAAAGGCAGTCCTGCTCCAGCAGGAGGGAGCAAACTACAACAGCAAGCTCCAAACTGAGGTTCAGAATGGACTGTCAGCTACCAGGCTTCCCACCAGCCACAGCAGCTGGTTCCCTACCAGCAAGAACTTTGTACTTAACCCTGCAGTTCTTTTTTCCCAGATTTTCCCCAACCCAATTCTCAGAGGACTATGGAATAAGATGTGCTACGAAATAATTTTGCGGCTGCTTTGTGAATTATGGCGTGCGATGGAAAATTATGTTATTAGAACATTTGATCTTGTTTCCCCTAAGGAATGATGACAATCAATACATTTGCTTTTTGTATATATTTAAACGTTCTCTTAACACTGAAATATCCACCTATTGGTGTTTTCTTTGACATCCTTTTGGCAGCATCTGTTATTTGAATGAAATCAAACATAGACAACATATTATTGTGGAACACAGCTATTGAAAAGAAAAAAATCTGGAACATAGCAAAGTAAGGGGGGGAAACTTACCTTTTCAAAGGTGACATGCTGCAAGTGCTAAAAAGAGCATCATCTTCACATCAAATCAAGCAAGGTACAGGATTCAAGAAACAGCGTGCCAAGAGGCAATTTCTCAGCAAGATGTTAGCATCAGAACACAAAGTGATGTGTCTGGAAGCAGAACTGCTGAGCTGCAAACAACCTGGGTGTGAGTCAGAGAACATTAGGACAGTGCCTGTCCACCAGGGATACAGACTTGATTGCATGTGACTTGTGTCAACTCTGGAGTCATCAAGAGCAGAACATAAAAGCAAGGCAACAGATACATTCCTAAATGAGCCATTCAGCCTCTAAGGCAATGAATCTGGCAACAACTCAAGTTCCAAGAGAAAAAGTCAACATTCCAGGTTTGCATTCTGTGGTTATGTATCTTTCATTCATTTTTTTCTTTTTCAGGAAGAAGGTCACTGAAACATCCTGTTTTAAATCATTAAAAGACACAATCATCTCCTTTTAGACTAGCTCACAACTTTGAAAGCAGAATCCAATTGCCCGTTCAGGCTCATTAGTGTCTTTGGATCCTAATGACCCACTCAGTTGCAGCAAATGAAAAACTAATCCTTGTTTTATGGCACTGACCGAAAAGGATTAGCCAACTCTTGCTGCCCACGCAATCAGCCTCGCACTGGGGAGATTACTACCATCTAATACTGTAAGTCTACACGTTCCAATCTGTTACAATAAGTAGCACTTAAAGCTTATTTCCTTGAAATGCTTAAGCGTGTTAATGCTATCGTATAAAACTGTTTTCTTACAGTGCAATTATTCATCTACCACTGCCCTTAAAGTTTGCTTTTACCTGTATACGTGCAGCGAAGCCTCTTGATACCCAGCATTGTCTTAATTGTATTCATAGTCTTGAAATAAAAAGCAAAAATAGAATATTTTTCCTTAAAATAGGCCCCAAATGTGGCAGGCAAGCATTAAAAGAATCTCAATGGAGTTCAGTGCAGTGAGTTTATTGAACTGTATGGAAAGGCTGCAACTTGGACAGTAAGGAGTTGCAAACAGTTTTAATTAATTGCTTGATGGTTAGAGTTCCAGGTATATTTTTGGCATCCTACAGTTAGTCTTAACAGGTAGCTAAATATGGAGCTACTACTCACATTTAATGTTCTCTACTCAGTACATGAGTGGTAATTCAGTTTTGTACCACTTGTTTCAGTGCAGTTTCTCCAGCTCAGCATTCTGTTTGATACACTACTCATAAAATGAGTGGACAGTTTAAGGAGGTGAGTCCAGAGTGTGATGCTGTGTACTATTCTTTCCCCCTCAGCATAGTATAGTATTGTTGAAAATTTAATATGGAAATGAATCAAATTCATCACTATTATATGCCCCATTCACACCTGAACAGTTTTTTATCTGATATAAAATAAAGGAACACTTACATTTCTATTACCTTAAGAACTATATGTAATAGCACAATGAAACTTGTCCTGAAGAGCACTATGCCATGTATATATGTTTTATATTGATAGACTCAGAATGAAGTCACAGAAAAGGAATGAATTTGCTGAGTGGAAACAGTTTGATGAATGTCTAATTTTCTTTCAAAGTTGTTGTGAGAGGCTATAGAACAGCATTACATGAAAATAAACACTACATCCTACAACTGCTGGAAGTCATTGCAGGCTGGCTTTACTTCATAGTTTCTAAGTTAATTTATTGCATGAAATCTGTCCAGCAGTTGTTTATTCGTTAGCTAACCATTCTATACTGTTTATACGATGACCCTTAAAGGCCACCTACTCCAACTCCCTTGCAACAAACAGGGGCACTTAAGCTCGATCAGGTGCTCAGATCAGGACTTCTCTAATGCTGGGTGGTACGCTAGCTTTTACGAGGAATTTTCAAGGGAAACAGTTTTCTGACAAAAATGTGACTATACCCTTTGATGAGATGGTAAAAAAACATTTGCCTTCTGATTACGATACACGTGCAAGATTCAAAGTCAAAGCCCTGCTCTGCTTACTCAAGAGAGGGTGAGTTTTTGTATTATTATTGCCTTAGGGCTCAGTTATGAACCTGAATCCTATTTTATTAGGTGCCATACAAGGGCAGAACAGGACAACCTCTGCTTCCAAGTGTTCACAGTACAAGCACACGGTATGACGATGTTATTGCTATGGAGAGAGCTGCACTGCCTTTAAGAGATCTCAGCCCCCCAGCTGCCATTGCTATCCCACTGCTGGAGCCTACTGCTCTCTAGCTCAGCTGCACTCAAGTGTGTCAGACCTGTTCCTCATCTACTGGGATCTAGAGTCAACTAAGTTAGCTTCCCTCACTTTCAGCAGTGATACACATCACACCTACCAACTCTGCCTTGAGGAATGAGGAACAGGCACACGGTCCTTCAACTTTACCTACACAACAGTAGTACAAACAGGGACAGTAACAGCAAATTACAACTTTGTTAATGAACAAAAAGCACTTTGTTTTCAAATCACCCTTGCTACATTGACAAGAGGATCTTTATCTACACATTTTGACAAGAGATGGGTGTAATCAGGTGTTCACAGAAAGGACAGAAAGAACAAAATCAGTCAGCATTTGAGTCTCAGCAATCCAGTTACATAACCACTATTGATTTGGTGGGCATGATAACAAGGGATCATTTTCAGGCAAAAATTGACAGACAACAATAATAAATCCCAGTGCATGCTTAAAAGACATTAATGCTTGTAAATATCAGAGAAGTATCCAAAATACTGAGCTGTTGCCTTTTATGAAGTAGTTTTCTCTTTCTTACGATCAACCAGCTTATCCAATTTCTCTAAGTAATCATTCAGCAAGATGTAGAATTCTGGTTTCTCCCACTTTAGCCAGCAGCCCTCTTTACTGCACTATAATGGCAGAGATAGGAATGACAGAATTCATCAGATACCAGGAAAGCAAGGTTCAGTTATGGAATAGCTGAGCTAACAAAACTGCACTTTTCAGCTTTCTAAGTGATCTCAGAAGATCCTCTGCCAGTAGTGTACCCTAAAACTATCCCAAATATCAGACAGGCTCTCCAAGTCTCTATGTTAAAACGGCCCTAAGTCATTTAGGGATTTGGCAGATAGGCAGTGGCATAGATGATTGAGCTTTTGGTCATTTAGGGTTTTGCAGTTAAGGAGAGGGAAGGGGAACTCTACTCCACTACGGACAATTAGAGCTTACTGGCATACTGTGCAGACTGTAACGGTAGGATGCTTTTTGTCAGCCTGTTTCATCTAGTTCAGGTGTTCTTCTAACTAGCTTGCACATTTGCAATGTCT
>JAOWBP010002559.1:48818378-48840447 GCA_028571105.1 Tragopan temminckii | reverse complement strand
GGTGCATGCGATTATTCCTCCCCAGATGCAAGATTCTACACTTGCTTTTGTTAAACCTCATCCGGTTTCTTTCTGCCCAACTCTCCAGTTTTTTTTTCTTAATGATCTAGGTTTCTCTCATCATTTGGAAACTATTTTCATTCCAATTATGGGGAGAGAGAAACAACAGTTCTGTTCTTTCAACACTGAGCTAGTAGCTTTAAATTAAAAAACTGCATTTACCAAGTACTATAACTTTTACATTAAGAGAACAGAGTTCTTTTTAGGAGTGAAAAAGCTTACAGAACTTTAACACTTAAAATCTTTTCTCCCCTCTTGCTGTTCATCTCAGAAGAACCAGGGATTGCATTAAGTGTGTTTGAAGCACTCTCTCTCACATCTGTTTTTTCAGGACATCTCAGACATTCGAATCCCTTGAGACAGGTATTTCAAGAATAAAATTAAACTACTCAAAATACAATTAACCCTGTTCAGTGGCTTGTTATGTCATCACAGATCAATATAGAACAAATGAACATTTTTTAGACAACCAAAGGCGCCTTGTTAAGCAGAATTGTGAGCTCACCTGCCATATAAACATAAATAAAATACAGCTGATACACACAAACGCTTTCTAATACTTCCCACTTTTAGACTTACCAAAATCTTTATGTGGTGACATGGGATTCAAGTTTCCCACAGAATAACCTTCATCTATCTGAAATGTAACAGTCATTTTATTTAACAAATGAGAAAGGAAAAACACAAGTTCTAATGCTGACACATAATAAGTGAAAAAGACACTTTCCCAGTGAATATTGGTTTCTAAATTTAACTTTATATGTCAAACCTTGAAGTTTCAAGGTAAGCTCTTCAATAACCTTCATGTTTTGTTTACATCTACAAATGCACACTTTCAGACTTTCTGGAACAAAACGCCAGATTGTAAACAGGCCAAAACCTGATTTGATTTTCTGCTGTTTTTTAACCTGAAAAGATTCAAAACTATTTAATTCTGCAAAATTTTAGAAAACTTCTAAGAATTACAGCCTCCTAGTAGGATTTGATGTTGCCAGAAAGAATGATAAAATAAGCACTTACTACACTTCAGAAGAGCTCTTAAGCTGTATTTATAATGAATGCATAAATAAGTTCAAAACTCCCATCTGACCACAGATTAAAGCGACTGCGAGACACTGCTAAATTCCTGAGCTTTCACAGTATAACATGGGTTCTGAGAGCATTATGTGACTTACCTATGCACTTTCTTCACTCTATCTACACGGATCCTATTCCTAAACCATTCACAAACTATTCACCAGCCTATTCTCTCCTATATACTGTTGATGCCAGGTAGTATCACCAACACATTCTTCACCAAAGACAAAATAAAAATGTGGTTTTCCTCCTTCAGCTTTTACCTAGTAACTGCGAGACTCAGCACACCCACTGATATCTGAGATACCTGGATTCCATTCCCTTATTTGCATAATGAGGATTGAATATGCATTACCAGTGAGCGATAACCTAACTATTGCACTACACACTGCCACATACCTATTTCAAATATCCAATTACAAATTGCTAGCCTAGAAAGGAAAAAAGAAATTACTCTAGAGCACTGTGGTTAGGCAAAGGGTAAGAAGTGTAACCAGGATTTCAGGCTCTGTTCCAATTCGCTAGCTATCTATTGCCTTGATTTAAATATAGCTGCTAGTACATACTTATATTTTAACATTTCTAATAGATGAACTTTTCTTCCTTCCCTTAGTGTTCCACACTGCGTGAAACATGGAGGATAAAAACCTAACATTTTAAGTAACTGATTCCCTGCTACAGCCAAACAAAACCATAGAGGATATGCATGCGAGTAGTATCTAAAATTTTGCACTGCAATGCTGAGTCAGAAACCCTTTTTGTAAATCTAGTTATCTGTGCATCTGCATATCCATATGGGAAAGATCCATACTTGATCAGAGATCATCACATGGGTATTAGCAGATAAGGAGATAATCATTTTCAAAGGATATCCAGTGTAAAATTAAGCAAGCTCTTAAAATACACTCACCAAAAAGCAGTCTCATTGGGAAAAAAAACATTCAGTTATTACTACTTCCTTAGCATGTTTTGGCTTGTGGAAATTTAATATTCTTAAGTACTAATTTTTACCTCATCAGATGAATTTTCTGCCCCAAATACAGAAGAATCAAACAAATTAAAGCCAGGTGACTTCTGGGAGATGCCCAAAAGAGAAAAGAAAGCAGGAGATTTTGATGTTGCTTCTTCACAACCCATGTTGTGAATGCTGTAAAGACAAAAAGGTAGAAACTGCATCAGTGGTTTTAAAAAGTAGCACAGGTTGCTTTTTTTCTTTCTATATCATTTCTGTATCTAATCATTTCTATAGCTTCCACCAGTAATTGCTTCCTGCAACACATAACAGGTGATACAACCCTTTAAATCAGAGTGAGGTCATGCTCTTAACTAATTCCCTTCCTTTGGCTCTCATGCTCCAAGAAAAAAATGCTTAAAAAAAAGTCCAAAGGAAAGCAATCTACAATTCAAGTAGAAATGATATTGCAAGAACAAAATCTAACTTAGAAAAAAAAAATTTTTTTGGAACAATTTTTTATGAAAGACTTTCTATAGCATCTTTCAAAAATTCTGGAAATACTGGAACAATAAGCATCATTACAATTTTGCTCATGAAACCTAAATAAAAGCTTTATTCGTACAAGTCAAATGGAGGTGTTTTAGAAAACTGGGTTTTCTTCCCCTTTGAGTCAGGTGTTCCAACAAACTCCGGTGTTTCAGGTGCTCTTAGAAAACGTTCTGCACCTTCTGCTGCTGTGTCAGGATTATTCTCATTTGGCTTAAAATACGTGCGTATGTCCTGTTAAAAAGAAATATACAATAGCATTTATGGCATATGTAATTTCCCAAAATAGTGTGAGTCCATTTCTATAAGCGTGCTCATTGTATGTTTTAAGGTTAGTTATTTTTATTTTCATGAAAAACAAAAGCAATTTAATCAAATGCTCCCAGTTGCATATTCACCATACAACTGAAACCTTAATTTAACTAATTAAAAATTGACTTCTTCCAATTGAAATTATATATGAAAGTCTTCATTCACATAAAAGAAACATTTGAGTTGGTTGAAAACAATGCCTTGGTTTCTTTCTAAGTTATCTCTTAGCTAATGCTTTAAGTCACACTGGAATCCTCTTGATATTCCCCAGCAAATTAAAGAAACACAATTATCAGAGTACCCATTGTCAAGGTCACATTAAAAAACCACAGAATGCTGATGTGCCCAAGATCACTCTGCTAGTAATCAGAAGATGAGGAATGGCTTCTTTTGGTTGCCTTACAATGAGTCATTTTGACAATTCCTGAGAATTACAATTAGCTCTTGCCAAAAGATTCAAATTCATCAAGTTAGATTGACTACTGTAAATAAAATAACTACTTATGACATTAAAATGCTCTGCTTACTTGAGGTATGTAAGAAGAATCCTTAGGCTCATCTCCTGCTTCTTTATCATTACATTTGGCCTCTTGGTCTTCTATGCAAAGAAGACAGCACTCCTTATATTATAACAGCATTTTAAATGGATAAATAAAAATTATGTTGTGAGGAAGAATCCTTGAAAAAGATTTACTAACTTGGCATTGCTTTTGATAAGGAAGTGTTCTGACTGTAGTTTTCACAATAACCCACTCTGTGGCAAATTTTCATAATATTTTCCTCTTATTCTGCCACTTACTATTGTCAAAGCTATACTAAGGCTGTTTCATATTGTTTGGTAAGTTCTTCAAATTTAGCTCTTGCTCCCTGAGAGTGCTATTTTTGCCCAATCCTTCTGTTGCATTCTGAGAATGCTCGTACCAGTCAATAGGAACCACATGGAAACAATATAAAAAGCATGTCCACGAGGCTGATGAAGTGTATCTTAAAGATCTGGGCAAAAGCTAGGATAAGAAATGAGAAGAACGTTACTCAAATTTCTGCTCTAAGCTTCAGACCATGCAATGTTTCACACACTGAAAGTTAAGATCTTGTGTTTTAAGACACATAATTAGGATTCTACTTATAGAAAAAAATGGACTATAATTTTTAAAATGGAACTAAATGGACAGTGTAATTAGGAAAAAGTGTATTCAAACTAAAACTCAGTGCCCTGGATTTTCAAAACTACAGGTGCCTTTGTAGATTCTCTGTTTTGTTTCTGTAAGCATTCTGTATATATTTCTTATATCAGTTTTCATTCTTAATGATCTTAATCTGATGCTTCAAGATTCCTATATTTGTTTGCTACAGCCCTTTGCATTTTCTCATGCCTTCTCAGTAGATTTGCAGACAGGTTTTCATTTTACCCAAACAACCTGAGACTAAGAGTATGGATTTACTAGAAATTCTGGGGGATTCCCTTTATTAGCAGTGGTCGATGAAGAATGCATCTCACATTACTGCACAGTTCAGCCTTCATTTAAACTTAAGACTCAGTCTGCCTGCTGTACTCACAAGTTAAAACTAAATAAAGTGGAGAAGGAAAACAAATCGTGGTCCACTTCATATCAGAGTGACAGTGTGGCTTCTAGAATACCCAGTTTTATCATTATGTGGTCAGCATACAGTTAGAGCACATCTGAGCAAAGGACAGCAGTGATACTTTACCTATTACACTTTTTTCACTCTCAAACTGTTGATTAGCAGTCACTTGCTTTGGAGGCCGTAGCAATCTAAAAGACAAAAATTACACTTGTTTGAATGTGGATTATTTCCATAAACTTTAACACTAAAATGAAAGCTACTTCATTAGAGAAAAGTTACCTGAACTGTGTTTGGCTTTGAAAACTTGCTATTGATGGAACTTGAGCAACTTGTAGATTAGTAGTCGCAGCAGTGCCAATAACCATCTAAAACATCAAGAAAAATTCAAAAGAGGCAGCACATGAAATTGTTACTTTGACAGTACCCTTCCAATTTGTCCTTAGATTGCCTATATCCAGTCAGTTAAGCTCTTCTTATTATGCAACTTTTTAGCCTGTCTGTTTTACCTACAGTTTAACATTTTTTCTACACGATACCCAAACCCACATCTGTTATTTCTAATAAAGTTACATTCACAGCACTGATAACTAAAGGTGAATAACTAACTTTTCAGTCATACAAATACCATTACACAATTTACAAACTTTATTTATGTTTACTACTACTGTAGCCAGGCCTGTCTCCACCTCCTAAGGCCTAAGTGAGAACGCACAGAAGTCAGTAAATCTGCCAGGTTGACTGAACAGCTGTGGGTAACATGGAAACACACGCCTCACAAACACTGGCCAGATCAGAAGGTCTGACTCAAACATGTAGCATGTATTTGTTCCCTAAGGGCAGAGTGGCACTAGGAGTCTATGCCTCAGCATGAGATAACATATTATTTCACAGGGAGCCGCTAGTTCTGCTTTGGTTTTGACTTGCAAAACGTATCATAGAATCATAGAATCAGGGTGGGGGACAAAAGGACTGGACATGCAGAATCTGTCCACCACTCACCTCCTTTAGTTTACAGCACTCCTTTCTGGAAGTATAAAGACCTCCTTTCCTCCAATCTTTTTATTTTCCTTCTGACTCCATCTTCTCCCCGTTGCTGTCACCCTTTCTTAAAGTTTCCTTAACCTTGACTTACTGCTTCCCACTGTTTTCTAAGTGCAATTCTAGGTTCCAGATAACAATCCTCATCTGGATTACCCTGGCAACAACCCTTCCATCATCTTCATCATGTTCAGCTCCCTAAGCCTGTCACAAATCACAGCTACCTGAAATTTACTTTGGTCTTGCTTCATTCAGTCTAGCTCTTGCATTTCATACTGTCTTGTCTTATCTAATTAAGGTGGCTTTGTTCCCACAGGCTCCATCCTAAAGCATTTGATGATGCACTCCCAATAACCTTGATTTCCTTTGAAAGTTATAAGAAAATCACAGCTATTAACTTTTTTATTTGGCAAATTTTCATTGACATTTAGTTTGAAATAGGTCCAATGACATGTACCTTATGAGGAAAAGTTTCAATATGGACACTTCCCCAAATTGCTGCACAGCAAAAATAGTTGCAAAACTATTTATCTCTGATGATGCCACCTTTTCCAGTACTCCTTTTATACTTCAACAGTCTATCAGCCTTGTTAATTTTCTTTCATCTAATGTGATTTTATTAGTGTGGGGTGTTTTTTTGTTTTGTTTTGTTCTGTGACTGTGCAAGTTATTCCTTCAGCTTGTTTTTGGGTTGTTTTACTGTGTTTGTACCTTTAAGATATTGAGCTGCAATACACTTCCCCTTTTAAAAAAAAAGTCACAGGAGTTATTTGCTCGTGGGATAGAGAAGGAAACACAGTTATGGACTTCTGAAGTGTACAAAGAAATGCTACTGAGGTTTTACTCCTCTAAGCCTTTTTTTTTTCTTTTCTGGATAAACTGTAGACAGTCCCACAGAGCATCCTACATCCTTAGTCCTTTATGAAATCCCTTCCCACAGAGTAGATGACTGATGATTTATCAGTAATAGAAGATTATATTCCTTCTTGAATTCCAGAACTTTGCTGCACACAATCAAATTCTATGTGTTTAAAACTCTTACAGAAATTATTTATTTGGACATACAGTTCACACCAAGTTTGGAAAGAAATCAAAGAATCGCAGGGGTTGGAAGGAACCTCAAGAGATCATCGAGTCCATCCCCCCTGCTAAATCAGGCTCCCTACAGGGAACCAATACTAGAATGTTTAATGTGACTAGCAGTAATAACATGAATCATTTTATAATCACTTAAGCAATTTCAGTTGAGTTAGAAATGGCACCAAAAAAAGAATTTTATGATTACCAAGTCTTCAACATCTTGAATCCATCATTAACAAGTTTTATGTAAGATAAAACAGCAGTGGGAATATTTGAAGTATTTTGTACTTAAACAACCACATACAACAGGTTAAACAGTCTCACATTTTACCAGTGGGAGTACTCATACCTGCGATGGATTTTCTGCATGGCTGGAAGAACTGCTAGTAGCAACTGATTGTTCCATAGGATTTTCTTTTTCTTCTCTCCCTAAATTAACAAACAGTATATAAACAGGATTCAGTATCCAAAGCAGTCCACAGTTAAACTGAACTTGTCAACAAAACATACAAATTTTCCTGCTAATGAAGAGCTAAAACGTGAAAGTACCAAGCAAATTACTACAAATAATAGTTACATTTACCATATATTTACAAACATTCCTAGAAGGACACTTCAGATTTTTTTCCTATGCAATGTGTTAGGTATATCTGTCATGTCGCTTTACTCAATGCACAGATGAGAGAGAAATCAGAGGTTGTCAGAACACAAAAACAGGTATGCACCCAACTTCTGCTGAAAGCCTAGCTACATCCATCACAGTGAAAACAGCTGAGAATATTCATTGCCATGGTTTCCATTTATTTACACAGAAATAACCCAAAATCTTCATACACACACACACACAAAATATATATATATATAATTAGAAGCACATTGCACCTGTTTTTGTTTGCTGCATAGAGAATCTAGTAGTCTGTAAAGACTGGACTGATTTCCGAGGAATGCATGGGAGTTGTAATGGCTTGTACAGCTGATGTTTCTCATGTAACAAAGAAGGATGTTCACTCTCTTCAAATATCCTAAAAAAAAAAGATTGGAAATCATAAAATCCATCAGCTTCAAATAAGTGGAGTTCTCAAGGGAAATGGATGCTTCTAGGGGGATTCTAACTCTTTTCAGCTCTAGCTATCAATAAGACTTCAGTTTCTCTTTAAAGAACACCATAGAATATCACTGAAAGCAAAGGACATGCAACAGTACCAAAGTGATCATAATAACACTGCTGACTTGAATTTTGTCAGTGTCAAAGAAAATGGCAGGAAATAGTGGAGTGTGACCACAAAATGGTAGAATTGAAGATCCTTAGTGCATTAAGGAGGGTGCACAGCAAGCTTGCTACTCTGGACTTTAGGAGAACAGATCTTGAACTTCTCAAGAAACTGCTTGCCAGGCGAACATGGGAGAAAGACCTGGAGGGAAGAGGAGCCCAAGAAAGCTGACCAGTATTCAAGGACTGTCTCCTCCAGCCCAGAAGCAGCGCATCCTGAAAAAAAAGAAGGCAGGCCTCCATGGATCAACAAGGAGCTCCTGGACTTACTTAAGCACAAAAAGTCTATAGGGAGTGGAAACAGGCACAGGATCACTTACCTTTTTTTTTTAAATAATGGTTTTTATTTTATTTCCTCCCTGACATTCTTGCTTGGCACTTCTGTGCTCCAGTTTTCTTGATATTTTTCACAAATAAGGTAAAATGTAAGATGAACTTTGTAAGGTATCATGGAGTAAAATAAGCAATACTACTGGCTAAAGCATTCCAAACCAGAAGCACTGATTAAGATACTGGATCTAACAAACTATGGAAACTATGGACCACCTACTATGACAAACAAATATATATATCAAACAGAAATAATTTAAAAGCATCTTTATTTTTCATTTACAGCACCTGCAGACATTACTTGTGTAAAGAATGCATACTACAAGAAATAAGATGTTTATATGACTGAGTATCTTTAAGATCAAATGTGGAGAACTTTAGACCAAGGATTGGTTAAAGCAGAGCTAAGCACAGAACCCAGGCTGAAATGGCTTTTCCTTGTTCAGAACGGCTTATCTGGCCACTTTATCACAGTCATTCAAAAATGAAATGAATTGAACAAGGCTGCTGCTGATGGTCATGATTTAGATTGCCAGTAACCAATTTTTTTACAGAACTTACTTCGGATACCAAATTGTGTTTTTAAAAGTTCCTGGAGTCAGTTTCTGTGTGCTTTTGTAAAACCTAGCAGACAACTCCCCGTATTTCTAAAAAACTGCCAGACAGGAAATAAACCATTCTTTTACAATACATATCTATTCAGAAGGATGGATTGATGGCAGAGTTGCAAACAGGAGTCAGAAACTCTTGAGATATTGACTTTTTAAGTAAAAAAAAACTTCCAAAAGGACCTGCAGTTAAACTTCATAAACATACAATACATCTGCTTCCTTCCCTCCCCCAAAAAATTATTTAAAAAAAAAAAAGTAGGTATCTTATCTGACATTAATAACTACTGAGAAAAAAAATCAAACTGCAGACTGACAGTCAGAATAGTCTGAACTGCAGTAACAAGAAAGATCATTTGTCTTCCTTTTTCTACTTCACTGTAAGTAGACATCTCAGTAGATAAAAGATCTTTATCTCGATCCATGTTGCAAAACATGTAATATTTTCAGTTTTTATTAAAGTGCAAAAAAAGATATTCTTAAGTCAAAATTTCATTTCCTTAGCAGTAGTTGTGGTTGTGGTCAGCACAGGCTTAACTCTTTTCCAGCAGAGTGGTCAGACACTGGAATGGGCTGCCCAGGGAGGTGGTGGAGTCACCAAACCTGGAGGCGTTCAAGGAACTTTTAGACATTGTATTGAGGCACTTGGTTTAGTGAGAATTATTGCTGGTAAGTGGACGGTTGGACTGGATGATCTTGTAGGTCTTTTCCAGCCTTTTGATTCTATGATTCTGTGATTCTTCACTGATGTTTACACTTAGAAGTCCAGAAACAGATTTACAATATTTTTCCAAGAATTATATTGCAAAGTCTTTTATTTGATCACTAAAGTCTTATAATTTGTAATGCAAAGACACAGAAAGGACTGAAATCATACTCCACAGAATATCCTCTAGAAGAAGTTTTAGCAAAAACCCCTCATTTGGAATACAAGGTATTTTTGGTATTCAGAGGTGGAATTAATGCATAATCAAAATGAAGAAAAAAAAAAAAAAACGAACCAGGATTACAGAATAAAGGAATTTAATCTCTCCTAAACATTCTAGAAAAGCATAGGGAATGAAGATGATACATACCAAGATTTCTGTGTAATCAACACCATCTTTAATCAAGAAACACAATCCAGGGCTTCAAAAAAGTTCAAGACACAAGAGCAGTCTGAATCACTTTAAAATTTAACCAGATATACACTATTACTTGGTGTTCCTGTTTGATCACTGATGAGAACTTTTGGTATGGAAATTTCAACTATAATACTTGTTGAATATAACTGGTGTACTACTCAAAGAAAATAGGTTGCATCAGAAGACTAATGTGTTTTGCAGCTGTTGCAATCTTTTTGACAAAATGGTTACCACTGCCATCCTCCTGCCCAAAGAACATATATACCAGCAGCTATCAGTTAACTTTCATGTTGGTTTCTTGTCTTGTAGCCCTCTAAAGTATTTCATGGGTACTAATTTGTACATTATTCTGCTCAGTGCTTTCATTGTTCTGTTTTGTTTGCTGGTTCCATGCTGTTCTGAATCAGTTTATGGACATTCACAGTACAACTCTTTTTTTGTTCTTCTTCTGTGGCAGAAGATGAAGTTATCTCCTGCTTCTTTACAAAGATCTCTTTGCTCAGGAATCACCCTGCAAAACAGCTCCTTTGGTACCCTTACTCTCTTGTTATATTTTTCTATATTGCCTTGAGTCTACAAAGGTTTTAATTCATATGAATCATTGTCTTAGTACATTTTCTGTTTCTTTCCACAGTGATTAATATTCCAATTTTTACCATCAGTAGTTACTCAGATACTTCTGTGCTTCCTTTCTCTTTTAACACACTAAATAGGGATGTTTTAAAACAACTTTTACACCATTTCCAGTAAGCCTTTATGTTTTACATAACTTTGACAAGAATACGCTTTAAAATTTACTCTAGAAAAACAATGTTAAATAGTAATCAGGTTGTGGTCTGGTACTATATGCTGTATCACATCAATACATACGTGGAGGTTAAAGAGCGATGTGTTAGAATAGTGTAAAATGTTTACAGCATCTCATAACTATGATGTAAGCCATGGAACTTCAGTAGAGCATCAAAAAGATCTACTTGTGCACAATCAAGACACAATCTCTGGTGAAGGTTCAAGCACCTGAAAACTTTATGAAAGTGGTAACCATATAAGTGGCAAGTCCAGCAAGACAGCCCATGAATTCCTTTCTAAAAGTGGTTTCACTGAGTACTTCTTGCACCTCTGTGCCCAAAACAGAGATCTCCTCCTATAGTATGTTTTTAATTGGCATTTTCGGCATATTGAACATACTTAGAGACCTTTGAGAATTCTAAGGGAGTGTTTCCAATCTTCTTCACCCAGTCTTACAACCACATGGATTTCTTGTTTCCTTGTACTTCTGAGATCTTACCAAATTATATCTATATTATATACTTACATAAGAAGGCAGAACTGGTGTAAGAGTTTAAACCATAAAAAAATAATCATTTTAATAATACAGGGTTTTGTAAGAAGATATTAAAAATGTAAAGTATTCTTGGGGGAAGGAGACAGTTAAAAGGACACCTTTCTGTACACACAGTCCACTAAATCCCAATTCAAAACTCTGAAGAGCACCCTTATCAAGCACACCATGACATAAAATCATTTGGATTAAGTCTTCTGGATTTTTGTCCAACAGAATCAGTTTTAAGTTCCATGTCTTAATGCTCACAAGAAATCCAGATGAGTGCAAGATGGTCCTGATGGTGACTTCAGTCACTGTAATTGAGCTCAAATTAAAGCGAGTCCCAGTTGTAAATGACCACTGACTAATTTACTAAGCCATTAATCCTGTCAATGAAGCTTTCACTCACACTTGTTTTTAAGAACCAAATTAAGTGTTAAATTTCTAAGAGTAGTTCAGAGCTGAAGGCAATGACATCTGTAACCCCGAACTTTTCACCAAATACTTGTTCAGTATAGTTAATGTATTCTATTTTTGACTGCACAACTGTAACTGTAACTGTAATTAAGCCATAAAACTATCCACGCAGATCCAGTAGCAGAAGCTGTGAGGAGCAAAGTTTTACACAAAATACTTCTGAATAGTTATTTCCAGATTACACTTATTTTCCAGCAATACAAATTTGCCACCACTAAACAACAAGAAATAAGATTCTTTCAAAGTTATGTAATTGAATCATATGTCTTGAGTTGGAGAACCTTGCCAGTCAGTATATAGCAACAATTTGTGTTTTGTTGCCACCTTTGTGTGAATATTGACATGGTTTTCTAGGTGAAAGCAAAGAGAAGGAAATAATTTTTAAACACACCTTTCTTTAAATTCCTTTGGTTTCTCTAGACTTTTCAGATTTTTTCCTTCAATCACTTCTGAATTATTTTGATCTTCTGGGGTCTCTTCAAATGTCTTAAAAGAAAAAGAATAGATAAACATCACAATTTAATAAAAAAATGTGAAAACGTTACAGCTACATGCTGCAAAGAGCTTCTAAACCTGATGAATCAGTGCAAGCAGAATTTTTTTGTAGCCAAAATGATCTAAAGAAATAAGCTTGTGAACTTCAGTCTAATGTCAAAAATTACCACAAAAATATAGAAAAAGAAAACACCACCTGTGCCCACTGTGCTTCAATCAACATAAGGCTGGCTGAAGTGAACATGGCTGACAGAGCAGTAATGATCATCTGGTCCAGAGAGGCACATACATCCAGGTTATAGAACTGCAGAATTACTGAGGTTGGAAAAGACCCTTAACATCATCAAGTACAACCATCAACTAATGAGTCCACTGCTGCGTTCTGACTCTGTTGAGCTAGCATAGAAGTCATCATGACATACTGAGATGAGGAAATTATGGTGTAAACAGAGGTCAACAGAAAGCAAGCTGTAAGAGTCTTAGCATTCATGGACCCCTCTTCTCCAAGAAAGCATAGGTAACATAGGTAATATTATAGAAATGAATAATTACTAATTCTAGTATCATCCTGTTGGTTCATGTGCTTGAAAATATGTAACTATTTTGTTTCACCAAATTAATTGTATAAATACCTACATATACATAAAACACACTTACTTTTTTAAAAGAATTAATTTTCATTTCTAATTCATCTGCTTCTTTTTCTAGTTCAGTTGATTCTTGTGTAGCAGTTTCAGCAAGCTTTAACATTTCCTGTGTTTTTTGCCTCAAAGAAGCACTTTCAAATTAAGGAATATACATGGCAACATGATTTTATTAAAGACGGGGATATAATCAGATCCCTCACAGCTCTATGCTGTAAGTGCAAGTTCTAGAGAACTAGAGAAAGTCCTGACTATTCCACACGACTTAGGAAAGTCTCCAAATCCAACTTCAGTCTTCTTGTTAATGAAGCTTTTTGACTGACAGGTCATTAGGTGAAATACAATTATCTTCCTCAAAATGTTCCAGTAAATTTTAACTGAAAACTATTATTTGACCTCTAATTATCCCATGGGGAAATGGCAGTGCTGCCACTCTAAGCATAATTATTATATTTTTAAATTAAAAGCTGTGAAAGTTAAATATAAACTTTCCTTCCTGTAAACTGTATTAACATTACACTTCAAGGATACATATATAAAGCCCAGTCATTAATGGATTTAAAAGGAGCAGGCTCTGTAAAAATGAAATTTTGTTTCAGAACATTAACAAGTCTCATTTTCTCTACAAATACAGTTTAAATTAATGGTTCGGGAACACTTACTGTGTAGTGCCCATAAAAGAAATAGCAGTAATACAGAAAGTAATGACATTTAAAATAGCACAATAAATAAATAAGCAAGTAAATAAATGTTTGAGAAGCTAGTTCTAACTAATATTGGGTTGATTTTTTTACCCTAAGAAGCCCACCGGCCAACCTCCCCCCATTACACTCACAGGTTGGAGGAAAGAACATTAGCATGTATACTCTAACTAAATTCTTCTTCCAAATCTCATTTTGCTACAGTTTTTTTCCTAAAAATCGTACAACAAAAATGAAGGTTTTTTATCAGCTGAAGAGAAACTTTGGTAAATCAATAAGTGCTGTAACATGCAGTCCACTAGCAACAGGCTCTACTGCATAAGCGTTGATAATTAATAATAGTACCAAGAATGTCCAAGTCAGCATCTTCTTTCAATTTATATAGTTCAGACCGTTTCTGAATTCTGTTCTGGATTTCCTCAAGCACTTTCTTTTTTTTGTAATATTCCTGTGCAAGGGCAGTTTCTGCATATTTTTCACGGTGTTGCTTCAGAGTCTCTTTATACTGGATTATGTAATCTTGATACATTTTCCTATAAAATATATAATTTAGATATTGTTTACAAAGAAAAGCTATTACTTAATGGAATCATCTCAATTACACTTGCTGTTGTTCTGGAAAAGGTCAAATTACTTTTTTAGTATGTCTCTACTTGACTTCATTCTGTTTTCTTCCATCTATTTTCATGGAAAATTGTGCTGTACATAGCAAAGAATACATTCATGATGTAACAGCCATTATTCTGAAAGGAATGTAGACCATACCATGATGAAAGGTAGCTTGACAGATAACAGATGGTTCTTCCTTGTGTAACTATCATGAAACTCACAGCAAACCAAATTCTCTGCTTGTGCTTATTGGCACAACTCCACCTGTATCAGTGCAGCTTTATCAAACTTACAGTAAAGGATCATTTGGCCTAGCACCCAGTATTTATATATAGTATTTATATATATATCTAGTATCAAATGTGGAGGTTGGTAGCCCTGCCTGTGGCAGGGGAGTTGGAGCTTGATGATCCTTGAGGTCCCTTCCAACCCAAGCCATTCTATGATTCTATGATTAAGATTAACCTGATGCAGTGCTGAAGAAATGCTGAGCAATCTGATTCAGGGAAGCCTTACACAAACGCAACAGTCACACTAAAATAACAAGACTACCAAACTTAAGGTTAAGCAAACACTTAATGCTTAACTGGAAAAGAGCCAGAATACTCAGCTTCTTGTAAGACTGCCCTCTACATTAATCTCACACTGATATAATTTCACTGACAGTGCGTGAGAACATAGCTACAAATTATTAAAGCAGGTAGCATCAATTAAGAGGTCCCATTAAATACATCTTCATGACATTGTTAAAGTTTAAATGAGCTTTTGAAATACTGTTATAAAAACAAACACCATAAGAAGCAATTAGATGTAATTCATCACATAAAGCTGAAAATTGATCAGTAATATGGTTGGAAAAAACAGAAAAAGAAGTACTATCGCACAGAATAGAAATTGTCTTGTGCTAAATCAATGACAGTGACTATGCTGGATAAGATTCTTTGCTCTGTTTTCTCATTTAGACAAGGAGTTTGCAGGATAGCTTGCAAACTACAGATCAAATATTCAGCTGTGTGACTGGGAAGCATTTCTTATTACTTCAGTAGTGCTGCTAAGTCTAACGTGCATTGCAGGTCATTTCCAATACAAAGGTAGTATCTGTAGGGAAAGCACAGTGATTAACAATACTGAGTAATTAACAAAGGAACTGGTTCGAATTGTTAATGTCACACACAGGTAACCTGCAGGAAAGTAAGAGTTAATTATTAACAGTTTTTAAAATTATCAATAACAACAACCAAGGCCTGGTATATTTCTCTCTGCATATGAAAGCAAAAGCTTAATAACAGAAGCACATATGAAAATATTACGTTATCAGTACAATGCAGATTAATCAGAAATTACTCTATGAAACAAATCATTATGCATAATAGCAACTAAAGGCACAGACACACCTTTGCCTGCAATAAGGAACAGCTCTCACTGTATCCAAATCACAATATTCCTCTTTAAAGAATAACTGTATGTCAAACTGCTATTACTGACTGAAAAACAGACACTTCTGGCTGCTGGCTGGTTAGACTGGGCAACACAAGAGACATTTCTATCCGTATAATTGTAGAAACTTCTGCTCTTACAAAAGAAATGTCAATTTTTAATGTCATAGCAGAAAATTAGATCTCATTTTTCAAATAAAACGATGCTCCAGGCACTGGCTCCCATTAAACTGACTGAAGTTCAGCACATGTATTCAGGGGAAAGAAGTTGTAGATTAACACTGCTATGATTCAAGGTTGTGAAATCAAGAAATTCCCAAACTTTATGTAGAAAATGACATTAGTCTATTTGTTTTTCTCGTGGTTTGTTTTTTTTTTTTTGTGGACAGTCTTGGGAATCCATGAAGTTACTGAATTTCCTAAACATTTGTGTATACTATCAAAATATGAAAGATAGAAAATACATCCTTCCATTTAATTTAATAGATTCTACAAACAATAGCCAAGCAACAGTGACATTTGCTGATTTAAAATTAGGAATGCATTACAAATAAATTTTAAAAATATAAATCAAAGTCAAATAATTGCAAGTGGTACATTTCAGACTTCTGAATATCATTCTCAAACTTTAAACACACTTTTTCCCCAAAATTTGTTTTCCACAGATCAATATTTATGGCCATATAGAATATAGCATAGAAGTCTTGAGGAATTGACTCTATTTTCAGTATTTTTCCTAAGTAATTTGCATCCTTCCGTTCACATAGTTGAACATCAGCTGTTTAGAATTCAGTACTGTTCACATTAAAGTCATCTTTTAAAAACATCTTTGCATGTAAAGCAGCATGTTCTGAATGTCCACAATAGAAGGGCATTCAGCACATAACGTTTTAAATGCACTTATTTTTCTTCCTAATTTATCTATTTAGAATTTGTTGAATGCACGCCTTGCTGATTTGAGTATAGCAGCAAATGCTTCAGTACAGAGGGACTGTATTTGAAAGAACTCTCTCAAGACAACTTTCATAAAATACATGAATTAAATTTATTCCATGGTTTATAGTCATGATGTTTTACAATTAAAAGCTCAGAAGGAAAAAAAAAAAAAGCAAACACTTTCATGCTGGAATTGAAACTAGTTATCTAAAGAAGCAATTTAAAAGTAATGCTTCTTTGGCTTGTCAGCTCAAATTAGTGAAGGCCAAAATGGCTCATATACTCATAGAAAGCCAATTTAGCTTTATTTTTCACCAAATACGGAGCTCTAAAGAGGAAGACAGATAAGCTACTAACAGAGTTAATTAAAGGCTGTCAGGCATTCTACTTCTCCTGTCTTCAACTACTTGCAAGAAGAACACTAGCGTAAGAACACAGCCAACATCTGAAATTTCAGTTGCCCACAGTAGCACCCCTACACTGCTATCTAGATGTCTAGATGGATCTGCCATGATGTTTTTTAACACATGGCTGACCAATCTCTTCCTCTTCCCAAGCAGATCAGTAAAGGTGAGCAACCTCTCTAAAATCAAGACTTTTTTTTTCCTGAATGTTAAACAATACTTCACAGCATTAACTTTGTCACATCCCACTTTGAAAATTTAAGAGATTTTCAGGGTCTGTTCTTCATCCCATCAATGCTGGCAGATACATTCCACTCGCCCTATTTTTCATGATCTAATACTGAACTTGAATGCTTTGTAGTTATTTTGAAGAATTATTCACAAATAAAGAAAAACAAACTATTTGAATGCATCTGTTATCTTATTTAGTGCATATGTGAAAGTAAAGGCTCAAGTTCATTTACGTGATGCTTCTAGAAAACATAGAACCTCAGTATTTTACAAAAAAGTCTTCCAAACCTGAGTGTCTGAAACTACTGAAATTACAGCATGTGTGAAGACGTCATGATAATAGTTAAAAAAAAAATCTGTAAATACAATATGTTTCTGCAAATATGCTCTGATATTTTGTACTTCTGTCAAAGCTGAAACACTGATTACCTTATTATTATCCAAATTCAGAGGGCTTCTCTTGAAATTGTGGGCATTTAAACAGTGTTCTAAAAATTGTAATAGGAATTTGGGAAATAATCTGAAAAAGCTGTATTTTATCCTATTTCACTAGTATCTACAAAGTCACAGATGAACTCCTAATAATGGAAAGTGAATATTCTTTTATTACACTGAAATGTTTATCAAAACTTTCTGATGCAGACTGCATAATTTTGTTTATCAGTTTAGACAGCACTGCCTTCAATAAGCACTGCTTCTAGAAATCTTATAAGATCACTGATACCTCTCATTTTCTGTAGCTTCTTGTAAAACTTCAAGTTCATTCTTCAAATATTCTTCATGCTTGCTAAGAATTGCATATGTGGGCTTCCAGCTGCAAAGTACAAAAAAGAAGTGTGTAAATGGTCCTTCCTAATAAAAAGGCAATTAAAAAAGAAAACATAAACAACTTACTTTAGCTAGCTAACTAGAGCAAGTCACTGAATGTGCTGAAAGTCAAACACGTATTTTTCTAGTGTAAAAAGCTCCAGCTAAGTAGTTGAAGATAAGCTAATTGCACATGAGAACTGAACTTCAATTGCTGGCAAGATGTGTTCTTTTTTGCCTCTATGGCATCATCCAGAATGCTGCTACTCTAGGGCAACGTAAGCACCTCTAATGAATGAAGTTTGGCTGGAACTATCAGACCTAGGAGACATGCAAACAAATCCCAACTTTAGGAGCACTTGCATAGATCCCATCAAGCACCAAAGAGGCAGAAGAAGAAGAAAACCTGAAAGCACCTGAACCCTCACACAGATTTGGATCAGGTTAACAAAAAAAAAGTTACATTTAAAGAGATGGAAATTATCAATGAAGAAATGCAGAATAAGGTCACAGCTGAGCAAAGAAACAATTTTCTACTGCAATGGTAAGAGTAACCGAGGACACGTGGTCCATTTTACACTGTATATTCATGAGTAGGGCATGTAAAGGGCATTTGGTGAGTATGCCCTGTGGTTCAAAACTGGAGAGTTTGCAGAATGCAATCACAGAAAGTATGGATGTGTATCTGGACAAGCACTCCAAAGGTAGTGTAAAACAGAGCCTGCAGTAACAGCTGTTTCCATTATGGAAATAAAGATAGATCAAAAATCTGACAATTAATTTGCTAAAGTCTAATAACCTTGAGCAAAAAACCAATGTACTCCAGGTGATAGAACATATATATAATCAACAATTATAACAGCATTAAAGTTTGTCATTGAAAAAAAAGTTCAGTGAGGAAGTGTAGCACTGGTTCAGAATATTTAGAATTATTTGGCACAAACTGGCTAGCACCACTAATCATTAAAAATGTAATTAAGAAATGCTTTTTCACCACACCTACTGAAGCTTCAACAGAAAGCCACAGTTTTAAGGGGTTAGATTTTTAAAAGACAGAAACTAACAGTACATGTGTATTTGCACAGACACACAAACACTGTGATCTTCTTCCAGAAAATCCCATGTCTTTCTTGGAGGAAAAAAAAAGAAGAGCAACGAAAAAGTTATGGAACTTTTATTAGCCAAAGAACAATCATAGAATCATAGACTCATAGAATCACAGAATCATAGAATCACAGAATGGCCTGGGTTGAAAAGGACCACAACCATCACCTAGTTTCAACCCCTCTGCTATGTGCAGGGTCACCAACCACCAGACCAGGCTGCCCCAGGTCCAGCCTGGAATCAGAAGGCTCTACCTCTTTTACAAGCCAAATGCATGTTATATTTTGTATTCACACCTGTTCTGCAGGCATGTGGAGAACACAGAGTATAAGAATAAAGCTTTGCAACAGAACAAGGCATGAACGATCCAAGTAGTTGATCTACTAGTTTGCTAAGTGCACCATTTCATGGAAGCTCTTGATATCGATTGTATTCGTTTGTTCCTCCTTTCATCAGCAAGGGTATAGAAAAATCTCTATCCACACTTATCTGAAAGCACTAAAAATTTTCAGTGGTTTATCCAGCTGGATAACAGTTCATTTCCTAAATTAGAAACATTCTGTGTTCATCTTTCTTTTATATCTCCATCCACCCCACCATCATGAACACAAATTAAAACAGTGTAAGAGGAACGACAACATTTGAAATGGTCTCATCAACAGTATTTTACCACTTCTTGTTCTTGGATCAACATTTCATGCCTGAATCATTCAGGCAACTAAATATTAGAAAAATGCCATTATGTTTCTAAGAATATGTATTTCTTCTTTGTCATTGTATTCTTCAGTTCTTTGTTAAATAGACTACTATGGATTTTTTAGAAATCACAGTAGTATCCTGATACACATCTCATGCATTGTATTTTTGGTAGACTTGTTGCATGTAAGAATGCAGTATTTTGTTCAAAGTCTTTGTGCCTCAATATGATGTCTAGTAATCCAGACAACAAGCAGTTTCTTTGAGAGCTCTATTGACTGTTCCTGGCAACTAAATGTAATGATACTCATCTCTGAATCAATCAACTGTGAGGATGATTGTCAGACAAATACAGAATCTGAATTTACAAGACCAGTGTTAGAAACTTGTCCAGAGTATCAGGAGTATCAACTAGGAGAAATATTAGAAGTTTAAGATGATGCTAGTACTTTCTTTGTCTGATCTCACAGCTAGGACTTGTTTAGTACAGTTTTCAGTACGTTGGTAGGTGACATTTTCAGTGATTTAAGACAAAATCTCATCCTTCTGCAAGCATAGTCTCTATGAATATCCGTATCCCTTATTGAGTCATTTCTTATTTTCAGTCTCTTTACATTAATGCCACTGATTGCTCTTTTTAGGACCTCAGCCAAAGCCCTTTGAATTTAATGGTTCAAAATTTGGTCAGATCTTTAGTTTACCCTTGATTTCTTATTTCCTTGTTTGCATTACATAATAGCTGATTTACAACTTTAAAAAAAATAGGGAATCAGTATGGAATAGTTTCAAGTGATTTACAAAAGTGTTCATTTTATATTGCATTGGAGGCAAAAAAAATAGTGTATAAATAAACTAAAATTTTGTTCTCAAGTTCAAATCTTTTCCTAACTTAGTATAACAAAGCTACAAATCATTACAGAATGACAATCAATTCAATCAGCTGCCAACTAAACCTCCATTCACTTATGATTCCCTTCCTTCTTCTCTTTGCAGCTACTTTGAAACCTAGGAAAGACTCTGGTGCAACTTTCACTTCTTTTTTCATTCTTAGAAGCCTTCTATAATTTTTTTCAAATACATGCAATGGACATTTATATTCAAGCACTTATCTTCAGGTATAGATTTGCAAGAAAACAAAAAGGATAGGATCTGCTAAGTTCTTTACAGAGAGAGTGGTGAGGTGCTGGAACTGGCTGCCCAGAGAGGCTGTGGATGCCCTATCTATCCCTGGAGGTGTCCAAGGCCAGGTTGGATGGGGCCCTGGGCAGCCCGGGCTGGTATGAAATGTGGAGGTTGGTGGCCCTGCCTGTGACAGGGGGGTTGGAGATTCATGATCCTTGAGGTCCATTCCAATCCAAGCCATTCTGTGATTCTATGGTTATATTCTTAGATTCTTAGATTCTTATGCTACTTCCTCACTGACTTTCCTAATGCCAACTCTAACTAAAAGTTCAGCTCACATTATACTTACGCATTACAGCTGTCCTTACTATTCTCATTTTGCTTGCGTAAATCAGCAATTGCATCATTGCAGTTATTTATATTTTCCTGCAATCTAGCAATTTCATTCCTTTTTTCTGTGATTTTTGAAGAATACACTGAAAATGTAAAAATATGTTTAAGTGTTTGCAACATATCCATGAAATAAAAAGTCTACATTCAGAAGGAATCAAAATTTCTTCCCAAGTGCTTGGTCTCAGTAGTACCAGATGAGCAAACAGTCTGCAGTTAAGCAAAGCAACAACAAAGTGAATGAAAAAAAAAAAAAAAAAAAAGAGCTGTGTGGTGAGAACACTAATTTTTATTTAATATTATGAAATTGGCTTTGGAAGCAAACATCAGTGCTGTTTCTGCATCCCAGTCTGTGTAAAACTGAAGCTATTAATAGGGTAGAAATTAAAATGCTTATAAATAGTTAATGCCAACTCTTCTTTTCTCCGAAGTTCACAGAAGGACAAGTGTCTGCAGACACTGGAGGTAGTATGCAGGAAAACAGTGTAAGCCACTTTTCTTTTGGTAATGCTTGCAACTGGGAGACTGATCGGAGCACAAGAGTTGCTTGAGATAAAAGTCTCTTTAAATACCTTTTACAGAAGTCCAGAAATAAGAATGTTTTGAATAGGAAAGCTGACTTCAAGAAAGGAAAACTAAAAACATCTCTAACAGCATACACACAAATGATTGCTGGAATCAAGAGCAAATAAATACAAATAAAAAA
>JAOWBP010002559.1:48797223-48807286 GCA_028571105.1 Tragopan temminckii | reverse complement strand
AAGAAAAGAAAAGAAAAGAAAAGAAAAGAAAAGAAAAGAAAAGAAAAGAAAAGAAAAGAAAAGAAAAGAAAAGAATGCCAACTGCAAAATGCCCGAGCGCCCTTATCTGGAGTGGGGGGAGGCTCCGTGTTGGAACAGGCGCTGTTCTCGTGGCTGGGTTTCGCTTTACTTTAAAGGGGTTTTTATATATATATATATAATGTTTATTTACTTATTTAAGGGATGGCGATGGTAGATTTTTTTCTATTATTATTATTATTAATTTTTTTTTTTTTTTTGGCTTGTTCTCTATGTGCACAGGTGACTTGTAGAGCATGTGCAGGACGAAAAGTGTATGAAGCAGCCTAAAAACCGTAATAAAATATTTGGTGAACGACCTTCGGATCTGCTTTCAAATGGCAGCTTACGGCCCCGGGCCCGGCGGTCCGCGCAGCGCAGCTCCGGCAGCCGCGGGCACTTCGGAACCGAAGAGCCGCGTCCCGACACGGGGTGAAGTGTCGGCGATGGGGGGGGTCGGGAGGGTCGGGATGGGGCGAGGGGAGCGGCCGTAGGAGGATGCGGTGCGAGGGGAAAGGAGGGAGGAGGCAGCGCTGCAGTCTCTCGGGTTAGAGATTTCGGGGGGAATGGGAAGGAATGGGGAAAAGGAGGGGAAAAAAACGAGGAGAGGAGAAAGAAGGGGGAATCGCGCCAAGGCGGGGACGCCGGCTTCCTCCCCGGTGAGTGCAAGAGGCTGGAAATGAGCAGCCCCGTGCCCGGGCAGGGTCGGATCGGGGCGAAGTGACCCCAAATCCCAGCGCCGTGGGAACACCCCCTTCTGTTTGACGGCTGTTTTTTTCGGCAGGAAAGCAAACGGCGGCTCCGAGGAGCGGGCTAAGCTTTCACCCTCAGCAGAAGGATTTTATATTATACAATTTGACATTGATCTTTAAATCGCCTGAGCTGTGCTTTTTTTGTCCGCTCGCTCTCGTCGCGTTCGCCGCCGTGTCCTCGCCGAGCCTCCCGCTAAGCCGCTTGCTCGCCGCCTTCCTCAGCCCGAGCCCGGCACCGCCCGGGGGGCACCGCCGCTTCACGGCTCCGTTTCGAGGCTCCGTTCCTTTCCCCCTCCGCCCGCACCGCAGTGCCGCCGTCTCCCCGCAGCCGCCTTTGGTCGGCTCCGTGCGTGAGAGCCGCTTTTCCCAAGGACGGGGCCGGCTCCAGGTATTGCCGAGCTGCTTTCAAATCCCTTCCCGAGCCCCGGTTTTCCCCGCGGGGTGACATCGACGCATCCCGGTTTGGGGAACGGGCCCGGGGCTGAGGCTCCCAGCTCCGCGTAGGGCTCTCCCTGCAGCCCACGGGGCCGTGCCCGGTTCCGCCCTGCCGTGATCAGAGCCTGGCACCGCGTTTTGCCTTCCTCGGGATTTTTCTTTTCGGCCGATAGGAGCCCAACGGGGCGGCCATCGATGGGCTTCTTAGCCGGGAGTTTTGGGGAAAGCGAGAAAAAATCTTGATTTCACCCCTAGAATGGAATCGGCTGAAGCACAGCGCCGTTGATTCATTATTTTACATATATATGTGTGTATATATATAATTATTTCTTTTCCAGAGGAATAGGCGCAGCGCGTCGTGGTTTCTCCCTTGGCTTCTGCGGGCGTAGCGGTTGTAGCGCCTGGTTGCGAGGAATTAACCCTTTCCAAAAGACATATAAAGAAGGAGATAATTCTACGAACCCACACAGCCTGCCACCGTGGGTTAGAACTCCTTCCTAACTACAAAAACCAGGATTTAGGCTCTGGGCAGCGGCGACTGTACAATATTTTCCGACAAAGGGTTGAAATGCCAGCAGAGCTGCACGGTGCGCTCCGAGGGTCCCCTCAGATGTCCGAACCCACGGATGGGAGCACGGGGGGCCCGAGCAGCGCCCGGCCCCTCTTACACCCTCCAGGCCCCGGTTTCTCCCTCCGAAGCCCGGCTTCTCCTCTACGACCCCCGGAGGAAAACCACACGTTTTTCCCCTCTGCCTTTTCCCTCCCCGCACCGAAAGGCAACGCCTTTCCCTTTTCGCATTTTCTCCTATTTTTTTTTTTTCTCCTTTTCGCCTCGTCCCTCCCAAGGGTTCCGCTGTTTGAAAAATTATAATAATAATCGGGGGAAGGAAGGGGAGAGAGGTATTGACATTAAACACGGCTCTCAGAAAAGGGTCGCTAAAAGTCTGCCTTGACCCCTCTCTCTCCGGTTTAACAAAGAAGGAAAATATTGTATCAAAAGTGAAGCGAACGGGGAGGGCGGAGGAGAGAAGCAGCTTTTCCTCTATTCAGCCGGGGAGGGGGGAGGAGAAACGGTGGAATATTTCCGTTTCTTTTGAGAAGCGGGGCAGCCCCGAGCGGGGCTGAATGGGAAAGTCTTGTAAGCGGGCTGGGAGGCTGTCAGACCGCTCAGGGTAATCACCGCTAATGAAGGGAGCTCCGGCCCTCCCTGGGACAAAGGATGCTTACGAGTGCTCGCCGGGGCTGAATAGCTAATAAGTTCGCAAGGGGGAAAAATGAGGGAGCTGTCCGCAAATTGATTTTGAGAGAGCAAAAAAGGAGGAAAGCAAAAGGCTTGCAGGTTGGGGCGAGCCCGGCCCCGGTGCAGCTGGGGACAGAAGGCTCCACTTAGCCGGGACGCATTGTTCCAGCCCCGGCCCTACAGAGCAGGCAGCAGGGAGGCCGGGGGGTGCGGGGGTCTCGGGAAACCACGGTGCTGCCCTGCTGCATCCCTCACTGCCCCGCCGCTGCTGCTCGCCGTTCTCCCGACTGCATTATTTGCTTTTCAGAACGAAATAAGGGTGGGCGTCTGGAGCCGTGCGAGGTATTCCCCCGGCTTTCCCCCAGCTCGGCTCGTTGGCAAACGCCTTGCGTGGCACGGACTGGTGTGTCTCACAGCCGGGGGAAGCACGGGAGCTACTCGCATTTTGGACTTTTCATGCATCCAATTAAAGGCTTGGGAGGATCAGAGTGTGTCTCACGTCCAGTTACCCCCAGATGATGCAGGGGTAATACCACGAGAGAGCATAATACTTCCAGTGATGCTCTCCCTCAGGAATGCATCGGCTTCTGTATATTCTTATTTATTTCTCTTCCAGGAGATCCAAACGGAGGATGGAGGTGTGAGAGGCCACAGAGTGCCTGTGCCAAACCAGGACCCATCCTCTCCCCATTCCCCTCACCAGGGCACACACCTGGATCCTGAACCTTGGGCTGATCTTGCTGTGCCTCCCCTGGAAGGGGCGAGACCTGGCTAGGAATTAAGGGAAGGAACAGGCAGTGTTAGGTCCCCAGAGGCACGCAGCACTTTGCAATCCATCTGCCTTCATTCTCAGCATGGGCATGATGGAGAAAGCCCTTGGATTTTTGTTCCTTTCTGTTTCGGGACAGGCTGCAAGACCCCAGCAAGAATCCTAGAAATGGTTCTCCTCCCTTCAACATTTTCAGTCCAAGTCCCTTCCAAAATGCAGAAATTCCCTGGGAAGCCCATTTTAACCCTGCTACTTTCTGATCTGCAATGCAGACCCCATAAGAAATCCATTCTGGATGGCAGTTTCCAACTTCAAACATTATAAAAGCAAAGTGGGTTCATGCATTTGTTCCCTCCAGCCCTCCCTGGAGGCACAGTGACACTCGACTCTAAAAACAGTGCCAATGCACAGTCCCCTCACAGCCCCTTCTTGACCTTGGGGTGGGCTCTGCCTAAACACACCTTTCTCCAACACAGGCTTCTCTGGGAAAACATCTGCAGCAGTTTTAGCTCACCACTGTCACAGCAGGATGATGCCACCTGGTCCGATGCACCCCGAGTCAGGGGCTCTCCTGCTATTTTAATAGGTTAAATGATAAATCTCTCATATGTTTTAATATCTGAGCACACATACAGCTGTACTAAACCACTTGAGATATTCCAAACAGCTTAAAGGACTTAGGTGCACTTCCATATTTCCACTTAAAGCTGTTCCTCCCAAAACTTTCCTGAAGTTCTGCCCCTCGGAAGACTTCCCATGGGCCGAATGCAGATTTCTGAGGGGTTCCTGCAGGAGATGCACAGCCTGAGCTGATTTCTGCATACCTGCACACATACACACTGATCAGCAGAACGAGCTCCTCTGCATTTCTTCAATAACTCCATAGTAACCCACAATGACACATCACTGGGGGCTTCACTAGGGCAAGCGTGGAGCTATGTCCTGCCATCCCCTCTTCTTTTCCATGACCCACTGACTGCAACGGACAGCTCTACAGTGGGAGAGCAGAACGTCATTTGTTTCAGGTGGAAAATTTTACGGTGTTGAATCTTCTTTTGATGTCCATCAGTGGCTCCACTCAGAATAAAGACATTTCTTCTCAGAAGGAGCGGTGATGCAGCGGCACAGCTGCCCAGGGAGTGGTGGGGTCACTGGCTGTGAAGATGCTCAAGAACCGTGGAGATGTGGCACTGAGGGACGTGGGCAGTGAGCATGGTGGAGTCAGACTGGGGTTGGGCTCAGTGATCCTAGAGGTCTTTTCCAACCTTAATGGTTCTATGACTCTATTTCTGCTAGTTTCACTTGGCTGGGTTACCTATTGAAATAGACGTGCTTCTGCCGAAGCAATTCTTGAAGTGCCTTCATAGCACAGTTGCAATACCAAACAGTCATGAGACCAGAATGATGGCTCTTCTTCCAGAACCTCATACTGGAGGATAACTCCCCATTAAGAACAGTGAAACCAGCCACAATGGGGACACACAGGTCTGGTGTTCTCAGACACTTTGAGAGAACAGCATTTACATTGGAACCATCTCTTCAGGCCGAGTGGTTCTTTAAATCAATTGAAAGGCTCTGTGGGCCTTGTACAACATCACCTGGGCTCGTGGGCACTTTCTCCTGCACTTGTTGCCCTCTGCTTCCCAGCACAGGCAGCAGCCACTGGGGACAGATGCTCCCAGGCTGAGGTCCTCAGCGCAGGCACTGAGAGAGGGACTGTCCCTGGGTGGGTGACGCACAGCCCCTAATCCCACACAGCAGTAATCCAGCCCTGCCAATCCAGCTCTGTTGCCCGGAGAGATGCTCCCACCTCCTCCCCCTCCATCCATCCTTCCCAGCAAGAAGATCCACGCAGCGTTAACCAAGATCAGCTCTCTAATCAAGCTCCCCATCTGCGAGAGCTCGTTCCTGCCTATTGACTGCAGAGCTAGGTGAGACTCCTGAGGCCAAAGTTGAGCTTCTGTGAGTATTGTTCCCACTCATCCCGTGCTCCTTTTTATCCTTTGACATCACAAGCGTTGGAGGAGCAATGCTAACCAATTTGATTGTTATACTTAAGGCTCTGGAGTATTTCCCAGCAGCTTTGCTGGGCGGGTCACCCAGGGGTCAGAAGTACTCCGGGGCTGCAGCAGTGGGGTGTCTGCGTGGGGAGCAGCTCTGCAAGCAATACCAGAGCAATACTGGCTGGTACTTGTCAGCACACAGTTCATGGCTCTTCACAGATCTGCTCATCTCTTTCCAACTGTTTTTCCCAGTGGTATTTCAGCCTATTACCATGCAAGTGCTCATGCATATTCCTACTGAAATGTTTTAGCTGCACTCTGCCCTTTTCTCCTGGCTTTGCTTCTGCTGGACAGTCACTGCCTCCAGGAGCCAAGAGGTCAGCAGAGTCATTTCTTCGTTCCAAAAGCTCTTTGCTAAACGGAGCCCCAAGAACCCTAAAGCTGAAAATCTGCTGGTTGCCTCCTTTGTGTGCATGGGACTCAACGGATACGGCAGCCTCGGGTCTCACCCACCCCGAGACTTCACTGCCTATTGGTCTTAAGGGTGTCATCTCCAAAGCAAGTGTGTGTAGGCGTGGGGCTTCAAACAGACGAAATATAAAAAATTAAGGTTTGTAATGCAGCCCAAGAGGAAAGAGAGAGAGCTGCTCTGTCTGTGGCTTGTTTTGTAGCGACAAGGATTTGTCCTCTTACTTATTGATGTTGCTAATTGCCATCCGAGGGCTGGGAGGGGAGGGCACACGGAGCCCTTTCGACACTACTGGGCTCTGGGAAGTAATAAGTTTGCTGCAGAGCGCTGCAGTGTTGCACAGACACCCGGCGTGCTGCATCTCTCTGCAGGTGCTCAGCCCTTGTATTTCAGAAGCTATAAATTCTGAACATTTTTGCTTCCATGTGAGGCTCTGAACCTGAAAATTTGGACCCGAGAACTCAGATTCGGGGCATTTTTAAAGAGGAGAAAAAATGAACATGTTAAAAAAAATGTATTTTATTTTGGAAAATCAAATTTAAATCCTTTCTCTCGCCCCACCCAAGAACCCTTTGCTTTCCTGAAGCAAAGCCAAGAGTCTGCACACATCATGCACACATCCACACACAGGGAGAAGGGGGAGGAGGAGAGGAGGGAGGGAGCTCTTCGTGTTTGGATGGAAATAAACGTCCACTGCAGAAATAAATGTGCACAAAGGAAAAAACCACCACATCCACATTAGATACTGAATAAGTTATTTCTTCACACGTACACTACGCATCTCCTTATGTGACTGATATCTCTTGTATTGGAGCATGAACATTAACCTCCTACAATTCACCTTGGCTGGCAAACTGTAAGAATCAATCCACCTAAGATGGGTGTTCACATCTAGTTAGCTTCCTGCATTATCTCAGCTGGAGAGGTCACTAAAAATAGTTGTGTAGCACTTTAAATTTTCAACAGGGAGACTTTATTATCATTTAGATCCATCATCGTTACTTTACCTACCCTGGTTCTCCCAGCTGAAATAATGCACAGAGCTGGTAGTGGCTAAGTGTTTTCTGAGTTCACGCACTGATGAGCAGGACAGCTCGGACAATATCTGAACTGCTAGCAACAGCCAAGCGAGCAAGCTGCACGGGCAGTATAACACTGCTTTAGTAAATCCCCACCGCTTCGGCTATTTCATCAGAAATGCCATTTCTTTGCTGCTCCCTCACACTGCGGAAGCGGCACTGAGCTGTCACCGTGTGCAGCCCCGATCCTGCAGTGTGTAACCTCCACGAGCAGCACCCCCGTGCCCCTGCAGGACTCAGGGGGCTGTCTGTGTCATGGGGGGGCTGCGCAGTCACAGCCACAGCATATGAGGCGGGGTGACAGCTGAAAGGCTGTTCTAACCGCGCTGCACTGTGGGTTGCAGTTGTTTTCTTTATTACTCTGAACCATTCCTTGTGCTTTGTTAGGAGTAAGTCACCTTGCTGAGGCTCTCCTGGCCTTCCAGGCATCGGAACTTGCTGCTCACATGTCACCTCTATATGTCACTGTACATACACAGACGCACGGTTTTTCTGCTTGGTTTTGTTTGTGTTATGAGGCTGGCTCAGCCAGCACAAGGTTCCTGGGTTTCACCTTCCAAGTGCACACATCTGAGAGCTCAGGGAGCTCCCAGTGTCTCAGCCCAGCATTACCCATCCCATTTGCATCTTTTGTCTTCACCAAAGCCACTGGGGCATGGCTCGGAGCAGCCACAAATGCTTTGGAGCCACAGCAAAGGATCAGAATCATAGAACCGTAGAATCATTAAGGCTGGAAAAGACCTCCGAGGTCATCTTGACCAACCATCAAATGACCCCATCGTACCCACTGCCCACATCCATCAGTGCCACATCTCCATGGTTCTGGAACACTCCCAGGTACGGTGATCCCATCACTCCCTGTGCAGCTGTGCCAACCTTCTAGAGAAGAAATCTGCTGTGGAGCAGAAGGACTCCTTGGTAGCATTGCAAAGTGGATGTGATTAATGGCTTCACTTCTTTATTTAATAGGAGTGTAATACTTATTTGTAGCATAAATAAATGATCTTTTCTCTAGCACGGGCTGCTGAGCTCTACGTTGCATTTTGCTATCATTTCAGACTGGATCCCAGCTCTGAAGATTAACAGAGAGGTTCCTGCTGACTGCAGTGGCCATTCAGCCAGATCCTAATACAACAACATGAAATCACCATTTTCAGGGGATGAATCAGCCAGACATAAAAAAATAAAAACAAAAAACACAACCAAAAACCTTTGTAACAACATGCACAGACCTTAAGAGATATCTCTTCCCATCCTTGCAATTTTCCATTGCAAAGACAGAAGAAGCAGTGCTGCCAGGCATCAGGAAAATCCAAGGATCCCTAAGAAAACCCTCACTGCCCCAGAGATGGGTGAGGTGGGCAGTAGCTTTTCCATGGAAATGGGAGATGGAAGGGGTCTGTCTCATGGTGGGCACCAAGTGGGTAGGCTGTTAGTTGCGTCCGTAAATTATGTTGGCCCAGATTTCCCAGTCCACATGGTATGTAAGCCAAATGAAATCCGGCTGTCATGCAGGAGCTTGGGAATGTTCTCCACTGCCATCTTCTTCTGAGTGATGAAAGCAGAACACACCTGGGGGTGCTGAGGGGTCACATTCCTTCCCTCATTTATCACATAGAGAAATTTCCAAAATGGAAAGGGCAGGATTTGTCATCCTGCACATGACCGTCCACGAGGAGAATCCTTCACAGGGCACTGCTGACACAAGTCAGGGCTGATTGTGTCCAGCTGGTATCCGAAAGAGCTCAGCATCTCATGGGGTGGCATTTGTGCTACTTCTTCAATTCTGCCTCTCAGATTCACTAGTGTAAAGCACCTGAGCTGAACATCCCACTGGGCAGCAAATCCTGCACGTAGTTCAAGCCCCCTCTGAGAAAAGCTGTTTCTCTCCCAGCAGCCAACACCAGTTCTGCCATGGTATGAAAACTGGACTGAAAATGCAGTTTTCCTTTGATCTTCTCCATACGTTCCTATGAGGTTTCTCCTGATCCTTCCTCAGGTCTGGTGAGCGTTTGGGGAACACACATGGGAATTTCCTGGGCACACGGGGTGCCTGGTGGCATCACGGCCTTGATGTCTTCTTGATGAAAGATACACAGGCAAATACAAAGGTCAGCACACATGGGAGGGCCTCAGTGCTGAGCACAGCACGTTTTCCATGGAGTTGGTCACTCCCCATGGACACACTCCGTGGACAATGCCTTTACTTTTTAAGGAGTTCAGAGCAGCAGGTGAAAGATGTAACTAACTACTGGAGGAGACCCTACGGCATGCAAGAAACAGGGAAGGAGAGATCCTCCTAATGAATGCTAGGATCTTTTCTACATTGAATTGCCAGCAAAGCCCATGAGGGTGGTCATGGTGGAAGAGACCCCAAAGCCTTGTGTGCCCTTTCTCCATTAGCCCACATAGGTAAAAATGGGTAATTGGGCTGAGAGGAGATGGTACGGGAGGACGCACAGAAAAACATCCCGAGGGAGGACTGTCTCTTTGCCTTTTGGGAAGGGGCAGCAGTTCTGTTCCCCATGAGATTAAGGTTAAACGGATTTGTGCTTGCAGGACCCCGGGTCTCTAATTGGTTTTTTCTTTAATTCCTGTAATCCTGGATGATTTGGAGCAGATGCTTCAAGATTACTGCCAGCGCCCAAGGGTGCCTGCAAAAGGAAAACAGCCCCTGCCGCACTGGGAGCTGGGTGTTGGCCATACACTCAAATTTGAGGGACCTGAAGTTGCTTTCCAGCTTGGCCAGCCCCCAGCAGCCAGTGCTGCAGATAGGAAAGACGAAAACATATGGAGTTGTCAGTGAGAATTTGGGTTTTTTTTCCTCCTTCCTGCTGCCCAGCACGTGTGAAAATCCCCTGGGTGTTGGCAGAAATCATTGCACCTGAAAGCCCGAGGGGAGGGGAGGCTGAAAATACGCCCACTGGCTGCAGCCCCGTGGGTGAGATTTCTCCTTGCAGTGAATTGAAGCTGCTGTCGTGTGCAAGATCCTGTGCTTGGGCTCAGCACCATCTCACAGCTCCTCTCTGGGGGCTTTCCCAGGAAACACCAAGGGACTGAGTTGGGACAGAGAACTGAGGGTGAGTTTGGTGGATGGAGCAAATAATGATCAAGTTTTCCCTATACAAACTGATGATATCTTGAAAAACAGCCTAAAAGCATCTTCTGCATGGTATAAACACTGACACACTGGAACAGGTTGCCCAAGGAGGCTGTGGATGCCCCATCCCTGGAGGCATTCAAGGCCAGGCTGGATGTG
>JAOWBP010002559.1:48762241-48773850 GCA_028571105.1 Tragopan temminckii | reverse complement strand
CTTCCCTGTGGACCAAAAGGCAGCAATGCTGCACGAAGGAGATCCTGGCTCTGCCCATCCCCATGAAAGCTGAGCACTCCTTCCTATAATCCCTTCAGCTCCGATGGCACCGCAGTGATTTACAGCTCTAATGCTTTGATCCAGGGCATGTTGCACCGTGGGGCACGAGGGAGCTGGGAGTGAGGACTGGAAAGGGAAGGAGTCCGTTGGTGGCCATGGCCATTTTGGGAGGATATGAGCACAGCCAGGTGGGGCCTGTTGGAGTTGAGGGAAAACCAACCCAATGTAGCGGGTTTGTGAGAGCGTGAGTGAGAGCACAGCAGCATAAGGACTATTAATAGGATTTACACAGATTAGTAAACTAATCTGTGCATTTCAGATCGGATTCCTCATTATGGAGAAGAAAATTAATCCACATACCGTGCAGACTTGTCTGAGCGCTGGGGAGATGGCTGCGTAGCTCTGCTGGTGACAGAGCATTGCACTGTGCCCTCCTGCAGCCAGGCCAGCACTGAGAATGGCTTGGGTTGGAAGGGACCTCAAAGACCGTCTATTTCCAACCCCCAAATCAATGACATCTACCTTCAGGTCTCTGCCTGGGAGAATGAATGCTTTGGAGTGCTCATGGAGCAGGGTTTGAGGCGTTCCCTAGCACAAAGCATGTGCTGGATGTTTCATTTCCCACCACTGCTGGGGTTGGTCTCATCTCCCTTATCAGCAGTAACTCCACTGAGCACCATTTGTCACCACCAAGAGCCATTTGCTCGTGGTAAACTGATTTAAGGACAGGCACAGGACGCTATAGGGATCCTGCCTGCTTCGTCCGGGGCTGTGACTAAGAATATGCTTGAACTGCTTAAAAACAGAGTGAGCCTTAGAGGTACTGGTTTGAAGAAGTACATTTGCATTTTGTTTTGTATTTATTAAATGCAATATACCAATATTTACATGTATTATGGTTTGGAGACCATATCTCCTTCTTTCTTTTTTTTTTTTCTTCTTTCTTTTCTTATTTGTCTTTTTCAACTAGGAACTCAATTTTCAGACTAGTAGGAAGCTGTGGCCATAAAACCTCCTTCCTACTTCCTCTCTCTCACCAGTTACTAAATATTGCAGAGTTCATAAATTGTGAAAGTTGGCAAATCAGAACAGTGCTTCATTTTGAGACAGGGCTGGGGCTGTGAGACCCATTCTGTGCTACCTGGGACACATCCCTGCTGACAGAGATGCTGGGATGTGCTCAGTTGCCCAAACCATGGTTAGGGAACAGCTGGATGTAAAGATGGAGTCACGGGATCGTGGAATCATTAAAGTTGGAAAAGATCATGAATTTCACAGAGCCCAACCCCAGCCCAGCCCCACCATGCCCACTGTCCCTCAGTGCCACATCTCCATGGTTCTGGAACACCTCCAGTGATGCTGACCCCACCACCCCCTGGGCAGCTGTGCCACTGCACCACCACTCCTCCTGGGAAGAAATGTTTCCTATTCTTAGGAACAAGGGCCACCCAGATTCCTGCCTGGTGGGTGCGAGGTGCCCATGCCCTCTATGTGCAGCTGCTGTCACGATAGCTGGAAATGGGCTGCTGCCAGCAGTATGCTCCCACATGGAGTCACAGAATGGTTTGGGTTGGAAGAGACCTTGAAGATCATCCAGTTTGAATCCCCTGCTATAAGCAGGGACACCTCTCTCTGGAGCAGGTTGCTCACAACCCCATCCAACCCGGCCTTGAATGCTTGGTTCGGTTGAATACCCCTTGGTTTTTGGGGCTGCTGGGTTTTGATTTTGGCAAGCAGGGCCTGCCTCTTTCCAGGGAGCCTCAAAACAAAGAGGTTTTGTTAAAAAACAGGGCCAGCTGCGTGCACATCAGTCGGGGCGACGCACACGGGAGCAGCATCTCCCATCCCACGGTCGGGGCTTCCTCCGCTGCTGCTGGTCGGCGTCAGAATGCGGCTGCGAACACGGAGAAGAAATGCAAGGCAAGAAACGAACGCAGCGAGCTGGGCTCCGGTAAAGACAGCCCGTCCTCCTGCTGCTCTCAGGGGGCATTGCGTCACTCGTCTCCTCGGGAGAAACGGGAGGCAGTGGGCAAAGCAACAGGGGGAGGCAGAGACCTGAGTTTGCTCTGCCACCGGCATCACCGGGCGAGTTCTGCTCCCGGCGCCTTCCCCTTAGCGCCGCAGACCGCATGCAGCTCGGGGGAAGGGCCGCATCTTACAGCTCCTGGATACAAAGCCTGTTGGCCAGGCTCAGGTAATCCAAATGGGGTCTTTCTGCCCGAGAAGCAGCAGGATGAGGAATTAGAGAAAGTGGCACGGGAGTTACTGAGTCACCATCAGCACCGTTCCTCGGGGCTGGGTGCAACTCCTCAACATTTTATCTTTTTCCTTCTCTTTTCTGAGGCCTGTGCCAGCTTCAGCAGCATATAAAGTAGGTGCTATTTTTATTGAATCTGGCTTTAATGTAGTAGATTTTTCACACGTGTGTTGGTTTTTATTGTTGGTCTCGTTCCTGAACTTTCTGGCACCTCTGAGTGTAAAGTCAGTTATGCACACATTGTTTGGCAGATGAATTCCTATTTCTGGGAATCATTTTCCTTCTGAAATGCATTTCTATATTAAAAATGTGATCTGTATCCATCACTGAGGCTCCAGCCCAAAGACTTCTGCAGCCAGCGATCACCGCGGTGGGGGGACTCATGCAGCCTTGGAAGGAGACCTTCAGTATCCAAGCCACGAACATGTCCATTAAGACTTTGCTTTACTGTCCCACACTATGCCTCTTAGAACAGAAAAACTCCCCCCTGAGCCATCACTAGGGAAAATCCAGCCAGAAACGGGGATGAAAAGCAGTCTTCCAGCACTGCCTCCGTTCCGAGCTAGATCAGGAGCCCATCAGCTTCCTCCCAGCTGAGTGCCTACTGCTCTGGCAGCCCAGGTCCTCTCTCCAGCATCCTGTATCCCCACACAAAGGGTCCCAGCTCGGGGAGAGGGCTGCCCACCCTTCCGAAGGTGCTGTCCCCCTTTCCCCATCTGCGCACAAGCTGCCAGGGAACAAGTAACCGTGGCTGTGTGTGGTTTTCTCGCCTAGGGTGACCTGGAACACATCTGCAAAGCCCTCCAAAGTAGTAGGAATGTGCTCCGTTAGGACATGATTCATCCTGCATACCGCATGGGTGGCTGCTCAGGGAGAATTTTGACATTTGCATAGGCAGAGACTTTCCGCTTCTCACTTGCCCTCCTGCGCCCTGCCGGGCCGAGCTGGGGGCTGCGCAGCCACAAGTCCCTCCTGTGCCTGCGAGGGATCCCCCCCAAAGTGGAGCTGACCCAGCAGCTGCTCCCCGCTGCACCTACAGGGCAGCAACAGGAGCCCACAGGAAAGCCTCAGATGAGAAGCCGCTCCCAGCCCACTTGCGTTGGGTCAGCCAGGCTGAAGGATGGCTTCAGACCCTCAGCCTTGCCCCAAGCAAAGCTGGAACGGAGCTGCTGTCGGAGATCAATTAACTACTTGGAAACTGCAGCCGTCCCCCACAGGCAGGAAAATATTATTCCAGTCCTACTGCTCAGGCAAAACCTTTGCCATGCCAAAGGTAAGTGATACGAACAACAGGACTGAGTCACACACGCTGCTGCTGGGAAGGAAAAGCGATTGGGCAACACCACAATTGTCTCCTTCTACCTTCGGGGAGCTGGATTTGCTGCGGCAGCTGCAGAGGAGCCACGGGGCAGAGAGGGAGGGATGTGCTGGGCTGGGGGCTTCCAGGAACACTGTGAGCGGTGCTGCACGGGGTGAGCAGGATGTGTGCTGCTGCTGGGATAGAATCTCCACAGATTCAGCAAATAGGGATTTACCTAACCAAATCCAAAAAAGTTCTAATGCCAAGGAAGCTGCGAGTAAATACTGTCCGGTCCAAAGCAGTAGGTATTATGATAGTATTTAATTAGGGCGTAAATTTGGTCTGAGACAGATTTAATACGTGGGTTTCATATGAAACAGAAGATCTGTGGTTTTTAATTTAGTATTTTTGAAGCAAAGTTACGGTCTGGAAAAAAAAACATTTGAATCACAAGAAAAGCTCGTGCTACTTAGGAAGGCTTCACATGAGTTCTATGGTGAGCACAGGCGTTCACTGCTGCCATCACCCTCACAGCGAGCCATTACAAGCACTGATGCTACCTCCAATTGCTCTTTTAACACACAATTCAAAGATATTGCAGCTAAAGAGAAATGTTTAGACGAGATGTGTATAAATATAAAGTTTATTCAGTATAGTGTTTAGAAAAATAAGTTCACATCATCTCAGAATACAAATAAAACACTTAATTGTCCAGGCACAAACCCCTATTACAGTACAACAAACATACATACTTTAGATCTCTTTGGTTGGGTAATTAAGCACAGATATGTTTGATGATACTCTCTGGGTCGGCATCATCTAACAGTGCAGTAAAGACTTCTGATTATTCCCTCCTCTAATGCGTACATTCCGCTTAATATCTCATCTGTTGTAAGGCACAATAAACCCATATCGCAGAAATAACTGGTTAGTTCTGGACAAGCAGTACATGCAGCAAAAGAACAAACATCCTCTGAATGTGAATCCTGAAAGTCAGAGGATTCACCCCCCTCCTTGAGTTCAGAAATGTAAGAAGCCAAGTTTTAATTATATGAAACATAAAAGTAAGATATAAAACATCCTTCAAGACAGTAACTGCTAGGAGATACAGGAAGACTTCAGGTCTCCTTGCTTGTAAAATGCTATTCATTTTGCTTTTGGAGTTACAAAATTATTGTTTTTGTGACTTGAGATGCTGCCGGACCACAGACAACACGGGCTCCATGCCCCTGGGATCCTGCATGTGTTTCATGCAGAACCAGAGGGATGTGCCCTGCTGGTTGTTTGTCTGTCCTCGTTAAGAAAAGTGCACAGGCACTGGAAATCTACATACAGGAAAAGTTCCTGTGCACACGGGGCCAAATTCTGCCTTGCTTAATTTAACTGCGAATTATTTCTGTGAATCCATCCATTGTTGTCATTGATCTCATAAGGATAACAACAATAAAGACGGTTCCAGCCTTATTTCTAGAGAAAACAGCTTTCTAAATGCATCTTCCTGAATCCACAGGCAGGGTGAAACGATAAATGGCAAGAGGTATTTGCTTGGATAGATTGGTGCCGTTCATTGCAACTGTCTGAGCATCAGCCTTGTGAACTGGTTTGTAGTGTCACTGCAAACTGGGCCAAATCCATCCCCGATCCAGCTCCAGTGAAATGAATGGACCGCATTCTCAGCTGGTGTGAAATGACACGAAAGTCAGTGAACTGTGCTCGTTTATCCCAGCCAAGGAGCTGGCTGATAGACGTCCACGACTGATGTGGCTGAAATGTCCAATTAGGTAAGACCACAGGAATAATGCTGCAAATAGTCCAGACAGAGCGTTTGATTCAGGGTATTTCTGGTTCTCTGCAAAAGTCTGGTGAAACAGAGGCAGCTTTAATTAAAGGTAGTGAAGAATAAAGTTTTTTTTTTGTTTTTTTAGCACTCATGCTTTATAGGAATTTGCTTAAACTTTAAGCGTATTTTTCAAAGCTGAGTCTGGGACCAGAAAAGCAGTAGAATTTGGCAACGTTTCCTGTAAGATTTCCAGTGGACTTACAAGTTACAAACATATGTGAAGTTGAAATGATCCTTTATTCTTATCCACAGCGGGGAGGGAAGAGAAGTAGTAGTTGTGCTGGATAGACTTATCTTCCATTGAAACAACAGAACGTGATAGTGAGGACCGTCCGTGAGATTCAGATGCTCACTGCCATCAGTATCTGTGGGAGATGAGCATCCGTACCCCTTGAACACCACGTCAAATCTTCAGATGGGAAACAGTGGAGCAATGCCTTATTTACAGCAGCCGAAGATCTGGCCCCAGATGCTCGATGGGGCTTTGTGTCCTGTCTACGCAGAGCAGTCAGCCTTCTTGCTTGAGGGCCACATAATAAAAACCGACCCTTAATTTACAGTAGGAGTAAAACTACTATTTAAATATCTATTTTAGAAACACTGTACCGTGCAATGAGTCTTTATATTGTGCATATGTACCTGCAAAAAAACACGAGGTTCTAACTACATCATCTGGAGGGAATGACACTTATTTTCAGTGGGAGAAAGAAAGAGTAAAACATAATAACGAAATAAGTTACTTGATACCTGGAAGACGAATAGATTAATCTTACTTTGTCCCAAACCACTGCTTTTATATACATCCTCCGCTCCCACGAAAGAAGGGGAGGTCTCCTATTAGAAGTACCAGGCACCCCGAGATATGCACCACTGTAACAGCACACACAGCTTTCACATCAACTGTGCTGCAAAGCCATGGAATTCAGAGCCTCAGTAACACCACAAATATAAGGGAGGAGAAAAAAAAAAGTAACATGTACTGGCATGACACCACAGTCCTTTCAGTTATGGAACCTGATGCGTTCAACATTTGACAGAGAGCTCTGAAGTATTCTCTAGCTTGCCTCTAGAAACAGTCTGAGCTCCACAAACCAAACGTTAAGCCCTGAACAACTCCCTCAGAGCTACACGCAGCTCCTGCTCTGTGCATACGTTCTCCATTAATACAGCAATACGGGATCCTTTTTTTTCCCAAGAAGTTGAGCAATTCATGCAGATCAGATGCAGATACTGTTATCATAATCATCATCTTTGTTTTGAGGGTGAAGGAGAGGTGGAAAACAAATTGTTCATGCTGGAGCCCAGCAAGGCACTCAGATAAACCACTGGAGCAGAGTTCTGCACCATCCGATTCCCTGCTCACACGGAGATCCCCCGAATGCCAAGACAAGTTGTGCCAGGGGAACATACAGCTCCATGCTCGGCTTGTGATAATCTCCACTTTAAAGCACTTGCCTTAAACACCCTTTCTGTTCGGGTGCAGGTGGGGACAGCTCAGGGGCTGCTTCTGTTTGCAAAGCACCAGTGACTCCTTGCAAAGTGCAAGCCTCGCACGCTTGCTCTTCCCTTCCCCTGCACTGCTCCCTGCAACGTTCAAGACTCCAGCTTGCAGTGTAAACTGCAGCATTTACCAGCAGAGCTCAGCTCTGAGGTTTCACACGCTGCCTTGCAAAACATGCTGCATCCAATATAGTGCAAAACAACAGCAAGGATGTCTGTGCCATACGGGAGAAACCTTCATTCCTTAAAGGCTTTCCACAGAACCAGGTAATAACCAAGACAGAAACAGACTGGGATGTGCTCTCTCTATTCACTTTCCTGTCCGTTTTTTTTGCCCAAGTGATTTTGTGTTGGGCCTGGTGTGGAGCCCACAGAAGTTTAAGAAAAAATTTCCCATTGTCTTCCAAAGGCCATGCCCCTGATGAGAATGAATACATGCCTTACCTACTGTATATATTCACATTAGAATAAGAAATAAAACTAAAACAGAAACACAAAGATAAACAGCATGTCGTTTTTATACATCTGCATTATTATTATTATTTTAAAGCTTAAGGATGTGCTTTTCCACGCTACAGAAGTTTCTCTGGAGGAAAGGTAAGGGCTTTTCCACCTGCCCACAGCCTGCCTGCTTGTGCTGTCCCTGAAGGAGAGCAGAGGGGTGAAGGAAGAAGACACCCATCCACACGCAGGCAGGGAGCAGGGCTGCTTCACAGACATCCTGGGCAGCTGCAGTTCCCACCACCGGCCCCCGCCCTGCTTATTCTGGAAGGATTTATAAATCCACGCTTAAGTGCACTCCTGGATGGGGGCCTGCTTGCTGAACAGCAGCTGAAGCCCTCCCACAAGGGCTGTTGGGCCAACGGCTGTGGGGAAACATGGGACTCCCTTCCCTGGCCTGCCCACCAACCTTCCACACTCATCAGACCGAGGCCAGAGCCAAGATCTTTCCTCCTGCACTGCTCTGCCCGTGGTCCCTTCGCACAATCCTCCTGCCTCCAGCTCCCTGCACCACCACTCAACCTCACCCAGCCTGACCAAAAGACTCAATTCTTCCAAAAGACTCAACTCTTCTTACTCGTGCAAGTAGGGACTCTGGGGTCAGCAGGGCTACTTGCAAAAGTAAGGCATCAGGATTCGGCCCTGAGGACGGAGATTTGCAAGTCAGTGTTTTTATTCCTCCTGCCACTGTGCTTTAGTAACAAAGATAAGGCCACTAGGAAGAAAGGCACATGGAATTCCATAAAAAATACACAAAGAAAAAAGGTTCGACTAATTTGCAAATTACTAACAAAACAAACAAAAAACCCCTGAACGTGAAGACAGAGGGGGTAGAGACAGGGACCTCCTGGGTTTGTGAGACTGGGAGCTCATTTTCTAGTTTCAGTGTGATTAACATTTTACTTTTACAGTCTATTGCTTGAAAAACTACAAAAAAGTAGAACCTTGTCAGAAATAACTACGTTTACTTCCTGCTCAAACAATAAAAATAAATTAAACAGCCAGAAAACGTTTTCCTTTTCAATGCACTGTGTCTAAAGTGAAAGGGAACATAAACCATAAATAAAATCCATTGTACTAATTTAAAAAAAAGCGCCTCCTTGATAAGAACTGAAACAATATTTACATTCATACTGGAGAGAAAGCTTCCGAGTTGCATAATTAGAGTTTCAGATGATGCTTTTTCTGGTGCACTGACAAAATGCTATCTGTAGCACCTCGAAACCTGTCAATGTTTGATGCGAGATTTTTGGTATGAACAAAAGCCTGCTGGAAAAAAAAAAAAAAAAAAAGCAAACACACCAGTAACAAAATTAGTTAGGGTTTTGTTTTGTTTCTTAACCTCCAACAACAAAAAAGTAGCCTGTGAGGTATCGTCTAGAGTTCTTAAAAATTTTTTCAATGCCCACGGACTAGAAGTAAACAGCGAAAACAACTGCATCATTTCTACCTTTCCAGAGCAAGATTTTTGCTTTCTACCTACTGTTAGGAGTGTATACTTACTGTTGATAGTATGTTGCACTACAGAGAATCTAGTTACGTTATCAGCGCAGTAGCAGTAGCCAAACCTGTACCCATTTGCTTGGTACTTCCCCTGGCGTTTCCTTTCTCCTTTAATCTGCTTAAAAGAGAATACTGCATGCAAACCAAGTGCGGCAACCGAGACCCGTTGCCAGAGATTCCTCTGTACATCAATTCAGACCATTTCAATGTTCTTCTGTTTTCTTTAAAAAAAAAAAAGAACAAAAAACCAACAACAAAAAACCCACTCCACTTGGTGCTTCTTAGGGCCTCAACAGGAGTCTTATCTACTGCAACAGAAAGCAAGAAAAAAAATTATAAGTCTTGCATATCTTCATCCATCTGAACTGTCTGCAGTTTGGCAAGTTCCTTTTTGTCCGTTTCCAGTTCTTCACAAACCGTGTCAACCATGTTACTCATAACATACTTGGATTTCGAATCCAGCATCATTAAATTGCCGGTTGATTTGCTTTCCGAATTAGGCAAGAAATTCTCTTTGACGTCTGGTACAGCTTGCAGAACCAACCTGTGCTCTCGGACAAAATCCTGGTGTACTTGTGCAGACGGATGGCTCACACGGTCTCCGGTCGTAAAAACAATTTCTCCAAGTGCGGGCTGTGCTGTAGAAATGGACAACAGATCTTGACTGGTAATGAGGGAGCAGTTCTGAAGAGTTGCATAGTTAGTGTTGCTGATAGATATCACGGTAGAGGTACTGGTTACGGGCGATGACATGGACTGGCTCTCGGAGATACCAGAGCTCAGTTCTGCAGCATTTAAAAGAGTCGGTGGCGTGAGGGAGAAATTATGTGAGGGTGTTACATTCACTAACGAGGAGGCCAGGGACTGCAGTCCTCCGCTGGATATATTTTCAGAAGACATGTTTACATTGAGTTGTGTGTTCTGACCGACTGGCATTAACTGAGAAAACACAAGGCTTCTTTCCAGTCCTTCCTGCTTGACGGATCCCACCGCCTGACCTGAATTGGGAACTGTATAAACGACGGCGCTCGGAGTGAGGGGGCTGAAGAAAACCTTTCCTTGTTGCACCGTTGAAGAGTCGCTTGTGAAAGTTCCTCCATCTGATGTGCTAGAATTTACCGAAACGTTATCTAGGGAAAGGGAAACAAAAGAGAGGAAAATACAGATTACAGCCGTCAGAAAGTCCTGCAGTCGTTTTGCTGAGACGCTTTGGTAGTCCCATGTTAGAAGTACATACACACAACGTATTTCATGTGATGCAGAAGAGCACTGTTTACAACAGGTGAGGGAAAAATTGGTAGGAAGAAAGAAAAGCTTCTGTTAATAGAAACTGCATCTAGAAAGAGAAAATAAAAGTTGCGTAAATTAGGCATCTTTCAGACTCACTCTCATTAAGGAGCAAACAGTTCCTAGCCACGTGATTAAAACGAACGTGCTTTGGCCCTCACTAGTTGCCACCACTCAATTTCTATCTAAGAATAGAAGCATGAGAAGCTATTAAAGATAGTTCAGAGACAGATCACAACTTGTGTGTGGGAAAGCATAGACACGTCACATAAAATACACCATTGCTGGGCAGAACCTACCCGAGTGAACCTGCAGGACGAAAGTTCAAACAACAATAACTTCTACTAAGATAACTATGCAGTCAGCCAAGCATACAGACGTATTGCCTTTCACTGTGCTTCATCACATATTGCTAGAAGCCTAACCCTCCTACACCCACCGCGTGGGGTAAAGCCACTCCAACCACCCTCTCTGAAAGCCACTGGACTGCTTGGGTGATGTCCTAGATAAGCACAGCAAGAAAATCTGGCCAGACAAGATCTGAATTTGGTTCTACTGGACGCACCGTGAAAGTGGTCACTGTAACTATCCCTAAAATAAGATATGCTGGCTCTTGTGACAGGGTCCTCCTTTAAACATCTCTCACAATAGGTTTTTAATAATTGTAATTTTAAGAGGCTACAGCTGGGATAGTGTGATTTTTCCTAACAGCACTGAAGCATGTCACCTGGGGGAAAAGTATAGGTCCTCATTCATTTCCACTCATGAATCATGACTACTTTTTGGAAGATGTTACTTGTACATGTAAACCAGAATAATAAAGTTGAGGCAACTGGAAGTTACCTGGCAATAACGTATCATTTACTGTAGCTTACTCAGTCTGCAATGCACTTCACTTGGAATAGTGGGAGCTATTCATCCTTTTCATGTTGGGAAAAAAAAAAAAAAAGGAGAGAAAACAAAGCAGCCAGTGTGGATCTTGACTCTTCTCTGCACCAGACGTACTGTGGATCAACCTCCTGATACTTTCAACCATGGGGAAAATGTTTAGAGAGTGGCTTATTATGCGCTTTGGACTTTCCCATTGTCCTATATTTCAGGAACACAAATTTTTTTCTCACTGCTGCCAGCTGTCAGCTTATGCCTTGGAGCACGTGGATTACACAGCTTTGTAATTACAGGTGGTATTCAGACCAAATGTCTTACCTTTTTAAATCTTGGCTAAACTAATTGTCAACAACTTCCAGTGACCAAAACTCACTGGAAAAAGTCATATTTTCAGCTCTTATGTCTTTCTACCTCTTTAAAAAGCACTTGTACAGCTTCAGTATTGCTACCTGTGCCGTTTTAACAGCAAAAAA
>JAOWBP010002559.1:48709884-48745696 GCA_028571105.1 Tragopan temminckii | reverse complement strand
TCTGAATCTTGCCCTACCCGATTTGTAAGGCTTTCAGAGACTCTTGCCTTAATAGAAGAGATCTGGTGTGGGCGATCTGACGTATCCTGAATAGAGAAGTAAACTTGCTGTTCCAGTCTGCTCCAGGCATTTTATGGAGCTGCTGGGCAGTGTCAGACATGTATCAATGATGGACGTTTCTACTATACACTGATTGGTATATTTACTGAATTTCTGATGGCTAATTAACAAGTTCAAATTCCTAATGAAAGTTCTTGTTTCCTAGCCATGCAGAGGAGAGCAGTGGGGCGGATGACAGCTGTGTGGCAAGGCTGGTGTTCCTGCACCCATGTTGTCCATAGGAGCAGTGAGATTCCTTATGTAGCAATTACTTTCCTGATCACTATTTTTTTTCCACTTCTGAAAAGCGTGCATCTTTTCTGATGATTGCTTCTCTGTGAAATCATTTACTTAACAGTTTATTTAAGGTAAATTGATAGCAGTAAGTTAGGAGTTTGTCTTAAGAGTCATTTTTCATATTTGGCTGGGACTATTAGCAGTAGAGACTGAAGGTATTTGAGAAAGAACAGTGTGTGTTTGTTCTGTTTTTAAATGTTACTAGTTGAACAGTCTTAAATGACTCTCCATCATCTTGTCCTGAGTGACAGCAGCTATTTTACTTGCCAGTCTCAAGTGTGACCTGTTGTCTGGGTCAGCTTTTTACTGTGATTTGTAACAAATATCCTAATGCAACCTCACATTACAGTGTTTTTTGCAAGCTTGGAGGAACTTCAGCAAAAACTTATTTTTACTTTCCTAATTTCTGCAGTTTTTTTTTTTTTTTTCAGATGCTTTAAGGAAAATTTGTTTGTTTACCTGGGGGCTCTTATGGTATATACTAATTGCACATACAAACTATGTCCAACCTTTGTTTTGGATTCCAGAGGTCAGAAGTTAGGAAATATTAGAAAAAGGTTTTCTCGTTCAGTATGAGCTTGGTTCCTCTGTATATATGATAAAATATGATTATTGGCATGGAATGCTGTTTTTTATCTTTTAGGAGTTTGTTTTCTATCACATTCAGAGAACATTTTCATCTTTATTTGTTAGCCAAGTATTTACTGGACATTATCAAGCATCTGTAATGAATAATAAGCTTGTTCATTTCTTCCTTTTCTCATGGTCCACAATGACTCTGCGTACAAAACCTTTTATGTTTATGTTTCTCATGTGATACAAAAGCACTGATGAGTAGAATCAAGATCTCAGAAGTGTTCTCTGGGGGAATGTTAGAACTTTGCCACCTACCCTTTTATTTTCCAACAGCTTCCTTCTACAAACAAAGATGAGCATTTGAGAGCCTCATCACGATGAAAAATGTTAAAGCTGGACTGTGTTGATTCTATGAATAGCTACTGGGCATTTCAGAAAAGATATTTGTGTTCGTTAAGGTAATTATATTTCAGCTTTGCAGTATAGTTTTTAAGGTTTTAAAAGGTTTTATTTAGTGTTATGACATGGAGCACATAGATGGCAGGTAACTTGTGTAAAACAGTGTTCTGGGCAGCTAATCCACGGAGTCATCTCAGTGCTGCTGTGCAATATTCAAACTGAAATTTTGATCCTGAGGGAAGGGAAACTAAGATAAAAAGAAGCAGTAGAGTTTGAAAAAGAGTGGGATTACGTTGGGCATGGTGTCTTTTTTTTCCCCCTTTTTTATTTTTATTTTTTTTCCCCTTGTTTCACATTTATTATGCCTTATGTCCCAACCCTATGAGCAGTTATATCTGCATGTTGGAAAGGCAGCAAGCTGCAATGCTGATTCAGGTACAGGGAGGAGGTGGGGATAAGCAACATAAGGCTGTGTTACTACTAGAAAAAATACCTGTTATGTAACTGCCTCTCTGCCTTTTCTGTGGGTCCCCTTGTTTTCTGAGATTCTTTGGCAGTCATGCCCCTTCCCATGCAGGTTCTGTCTGTGCATTTTTAAGCTGAATCACGAAGAGAAAGGCTGCACTCTGCCATGAGTCTGTGACTGTGCCCTTTTGGTAGTACTGCTACTGCTTGTGCTCACAACATTGAGTCTGCCTGTGCTCTGCTTCTAGCAAATACAAGCTTTTGATTGGACACATATTTGTCTGTGCATGAAGACGTTGTTGACCATGCCTTTTATGTATAAGGGTGCTAGGAAGGAGAAAGATGAGCAGCAGTTTGGTAAAAAGTAATAAAAGAAATTGCTGGACACATACATGGTGACTTCCAATTGAGTCTTCATGGTTAAGTCCAGCTCATTGAAGTTCAGGTATCCCCATTATTGCATGCTTGTCCTACCACGTGTTCCTACCACTTGTTTTTTTGGCATTGAAAGGTGAGCCAGTGCAGGGCTGTGATCCATTTAGTGGTTTTCAACTGGATTAGCTCCTTGTGCTGCTCCCAGTCAGCCGAATACAAGCTTTAGGATGTGAATGAGGGTTGGGAAGCCAGAGCAGCCTAGATTTGAAAGAAGGATGAGCTACTGTAGGGCTAGACTGTACCTCGCAATTGTAGCCATATGTGATGCTGGTAAAAATAACTAAGAAATCTGTATGCAGTGCTCATGTGCCTCCTTGATGGTGGTTTCAGCACCACACCAGGAGATCGGCAGTCCTGGTAGCATTTGTTCAACATGAATTAACCATGTAGCTATGTGGCAGCCATGCCCCAAAACTTTGGATGTTGGATGGTCCCACACAATTTCCCTTTTGCATTCGGTGGGGGTTAGTGTGTTTGCTTTAGTTGCCAGCCTGAGCATGCAGAGGCTCCGTTTTTCTTTTGCTCGAACGCTGTACAGCTTGGATTTGGCTTAAACAAATCACAAGCAACCTTCTCTTTGTATTGTGTAAAGCTGATGTTCCTGAGAATGAAAAGATCATTAGTGGATTACTGGAAGTGCCGCAGTTTGAAAAGAGCTATGCTGAGGAAGATGCAACTTTTCGCTTGGAAGCGTGGTGAGAGTTTTTCAGGTCTCTTTGTAGCCCTTTCAAAGCTGAAGCAAAGGGATTCATTTAAGTTGGTCTCCTGGTGTTGTCAGCAGTGTGAATGAGGTGTTTGTGCACAGCGTTATCCAGGAGGACGATCATTATGTGGTACTTTGTGTGAGTGATCATTTTCATTTTGCCTGTTTTTCTTCCCTACGTAAACGGAAGGGAAGACAATGCAAAGCAGAATCTGTTTTGATTGTGGTGGGACTGACCATGAAGCAAGTCTGGTATTTGATGCATCCTGGCTGTCATTCCAACATGTTACTTCTGCGGACTTTTTTTAAGCATCTTTCACATCGGTAGCTGAAAAACCCTTGCAGTCTCAGCTCGCGATAGCTTTGCATAGAGAAAGGAAATAGCCTTGAATTAGCTATAGTGTGAAAAGCAAACAAATTTGAGGATACAGTGTGAACAAGAACATCACAGTTTCCCCATGACTTGTTTAATACAGCGTCTCTCACTGGGGTGCTTGCTTTGTTACGTGCGTTCTTTTCTCAGTGGAGTGGCAAGGTGGGATGGGGAGTAAGACTGAGTTTAGGTGATTGTATTTGTGGTTCTTAAATCTCTGTGCTGTTTTTCTTTCTGTTGAGTAGAGCAGGGATGGATCCTGGGAGTGTTTTGTGTGTATGCAAGTCTTTGCTGCCTGTGGTTGGGAAGCAGTCCCACAGCTCTTACCTGCTGTGTGCAGGTGCAGAGAAGGACAAGGAAAAGTCATGCTGCCTTTAGCTTCCAGAAAGTACTTTGTGTCCCTGGAGTGCTAAACTTGGGGTCTCTGCAAAGGATAATAGATGCCATACAGGTGAGTCAGCCTTTTGTGCAGAGGTCCAGGTGCTTGACTTATTTTCAAGCTTGCATGCTAGGACACACACTGGCATTTATCACATTCGTAAACACTGCTTCAAGTTGAGGAAGGCTTTTGTCTTCTAACCTGTTTTCCTTGGTGCTCTGGCAGTGACCGGCGTGACGCATTTTCCCCAGGTGGCATCAGCAGCCTGTGAAAGCTGCAGGAAGCATTTCTGCCATGCGACCTTTGGAGCAGGGTGATCTTCAGACAGGACGAGCAAAGTCCCAAAAATAGAAACCAAAAATACAGTTATCTATAGTTGTGCCTTTAGGACAGGGAATGTAGGCTCCATGTCTTTAGGCATCCCTTTGGGCAGTGTGGTTCTTTTGCTTGTTTCTGCTCCGTGTGAATTTAATAGTTGATAAGTAATTCCAGCAGCACAGGAAGCAGTGGTGATTTTCTGTTTGTTTGTTTGTTTCCTCAGTGGTGGAAAGACCCTTGCTGGTATTGCTGAGTGGAACAAAGCGGAGTCGTAGCCTGGTGCGCTGAGTTTAGGCTCTCACTTCTATGAAGCAGTGCTTATCTTTCCCTTTAATACATATTATGCCTTTATAGCCTTTCTTTTTGAATAAGACTCGAATACTTACGTCTGCAGCAAAGAAGTGAAAAGCAGTTCTTGATCGGTTTCTCCTCCGTGTTTAGTGTAAGTGTAGCCTTGCTGCTAGGGTTGCTTGCAGAAAGGAATGCTGGGCAGCCCTAAATCCACACTGGCTTCCTAAGTAAAACAAAAGCTCCACAGTTACATAGGAATTACTCAGTGCATCTAATAAGAATCTTCTCAGGTGTTTGAATCTGTTTCTTGATTTTTCTCTTCTCCTTTCTGTGTAGTGTGGATGTTTGTGCTTGCTCTCTGTAGGCCATTGTCTTGCGGGGCTTGAGTTTGTGAACGATAACAAAGTCTGGTTTTAAGCACTGATGTACCTGTGGGACTGTTCAAATGAGAAGTATGGAGTGGAATCCAAAACCCTGAAGCCCACCAGAGGTTGACATTTTGTTTCCCCTCCTTCCTTGGCCTCCTCCATTCCCAGTGGGCCATGAGGCAAACTCTCCTCTCCAGCAGTTGCCTGAAGGATTAGACCAGATTTTTTTTTTAGTAATAAAATAGATCTGAATATAGTCAGCTTCTGACATGTTATGTCTGAGAAAGTTAAAATGTGTCTATAGACTGTAAACTGCTGTGTAGCCAATGGTGAAGTATTGAGTTTTAACACGCCTCTTGAATGGGTACCCTGGGGATGGAAAAAGTGACTGAACTGTATATTGTCAAAAACAAAGAACAGCTTTTGGTTTGGCTGCTTTGTGGACCACTTAGCTCCACTTGAAACTGGTTTTGCTATAGATTGCTGCAGTTTGTCCTTAGTGTCAGCTGTTTGCTGTGTGGGTGGGGGCACGGTGCAGGTGCTGCTGGCACTTGGGGCTGTTTGTGCCCTCAGTGAGAAATTCCTGCCTCGCCAGCAGAACCAAAACATGCTATTATCTTATTAGTGCATTCACTCTTAATGCATTAGCCCGCATTACACTTTAAGCTACCTTTATTATGTACATTCCCACAGATTTAACTCTTTATCATTTAAAGCTCATGAGAAATGGAGTGAGACTTAATTCCACCCATAGAGTCTTGATAAGAGTTCGGTGTGATTGTATCTGTGTGATTGCAGGCTGAGAGGTGTGAGCATTAACGTCAGGCCTTCAACAGATGAGGAGAGGCAGGAGACTGCTCCTCCTGCCCCTTCCTCCATGAGAGCACCTTCAGATAAAAGGTGAACGTTGACCATCAGTGCCATTAAATCTATGTAAGGGCTGATCAGCTAGGAAGTTCCCCCTTCCCTGTATTTTAATAGCTCTAATTTTTCTTGTAGAACACATGGTGTGCTTTGGTTCCATCATTTGAAAGTTTTGCAGCCAACTCTTTGGCAGTTTTGCTGACTATTGTATAAATTGCTATTAGAAGTGATATTTCTGTGGGTTATTTTTTTGGGTAAGGGTAAGCATATACATCCTTAAACCACCTGAGTCATGCATTCTATTTTTAATATAAAATGGTTTTGAAGACTCAGTGTGCCAGGATTGGTGCTGATATAGTGTGAAGCATGAGGTGACACGTAGAGGCCTCTTTGAAGGGGGAAAAAGAAGGGCCAGTTACATACTCTGTAGGATCACTGAATTCATTTACATGTGGTTTTTTTTTTTTCTAATGAGCATGCCAGGCAGGAAATTGTTTTGGGGCTGACACCTCCTGCCTGCACCCCACTGAGCTGCATTGCTGGAGGAAGGTGACCATGGTGGGACAGCAGGTTTGGGCTTGTCTGTTGAACACCACTATGGGTAGCACTGTGTTGCTTCCCACCTTGAGTTAAGCCACTTTGGTAATGTGACCTGTCCTCTTTTTTTTTTCTTTTTTTTTTTTTGTTAAGGCCAAGCATTTTTTTTACGGGGGAATTTTGTTCAACTGGTTAATTCTGTATGTTAGATTCAAGTCATGCTGCTGTGAGTGCCACCAAACTTGTTTTACAGGGTTCTCCAAGCAAGCCATCCAGCATGGGATTCCAGTCTTTGCAGTTGAACAGTAATGTAACAGTAACACAACAGTCTGCATGTGGCTGCTCTTCAGATTCAGCTGTTGTGCAAGTAGTCACCAACTGCAGCTCCTGTACTGGGTTCTGCTTCTTGGGGTCCGCACAGCTTCTGTGTGAGCTTTGGGATCTACAGACAGCCTGTGCCTTCTCACGTCTGGATCCCTTTATGATTTGTGAGTGGTAAACCTGGCTGTGTCCTTTGTGGAAGTGGGTAAGATGGTGGATTTTCTGGAGGGTGCCACAATGCTAAGCTTGTGCTTCCAGGTTTGAGGAGAACAGAGGTCTGTGTGGAGAGAGAACCTCAGCCAACAGACTGAAAACCAGTCCTGAAGAAGTCTTGTTTGCCCAGGATGTCCCTGGTGGACATCAGTGGCAAACTGTGCTTAAAGTTTGCAGGATTGAGCCCAATAATTCAGACTCATGTATAATTCTCTGAAATGATGACAGTAAATAATTCACAGTCTGGAATCTCCTTTTGTAGTCAAGAAAACTTTATGCTTTCTGTACACAGTTTGCTCTGGCCTACTTTTGGAGTGGGCACCTCCACAATGTTAGAAACTGGTGAGATCCCTCATTTCTGAACATTCTATTCTTTGTGTTTTGAGGTTTCTTTACTGGACCCCAACCTGCTGGTCACAATTTAGAGGGCTCTTGCTTTTCTGAAGGATCTGCAGAATCCCAGACTTGCTTGGAAAATGACTTACTGTTCAGATGTCACAGGGAACATTTGAAAACCATAGAACTGTGTGTTCAAAGGCTTCTAGTCTTTCTAGGGTTATGTGCTCAAGGCTATATTCTCCTGATTAGTTTTAATTTGACTGCTTTTAGCAGTGATAGATAGTATCAAGTGTTTATTGTGTGCAGTTTATATGGATAAGGAAAGTAGTAGTGGCTGTTTCTCAGACTAGGAACAATGTTTTTAATGCAGCTGTTGTGATCCCAATACAAAATAGGCGCACAGATCTCTGTAATTATGAGCAGTGTGGTGTTTATGAGAAAACCTGCAGCATTGTTGAATGCTTTGCAGCTGATGTTTGGGTGAAACAGATAAACTCAAGTATTGTCTAGAACTGATCATCTGTGTCTTGGGGTATTTGTTTCCTTATGTGTTTTTGACAGCCTGTACTCAATCAGTGGGGACCTGTGGGGTGCAGAGCTGTGCTGCCTGGTAGTGATGGCTATGGGTTGGCTGTGAGCCACACAACCATCCAACAGTCCTATGCTTCAACTCCACATAAAGAGGAACAGATTTGTGGATATTTGTCTCGCTTCAAAGTTTTGGACAAAAATTAGAATGTGGAAGGCTGGTAAATGTGGGGGGAGATGCAGCTGTGTGCCACCTTGCTTGTGTCCTGGCTTGTCTCTTGTCTGCATCCACTGCAGGGTAACTGCTCTGGGTTTGCTGATCTGTGTGCTTTGTGGCATATAGTGCATGTGGGTAGAAGTACAAACAGGAGTATAATGCATCGTGTTGCTTTTTCTGTGCCACTAAAGGGAATAGAATATATAGCACGTATATCTTATGTATAGCACATACATCTTCATCGTGATTAAATAGATAGATGTGCTGCAACTTTGGGAGAAGAATTTGTGTTACCTCTTTGGTGAGTAAAATATTTGCTTACTTTGTCATGTTTGATAACCTTTGAAGGTACCTCCAGCTTTACGGAGTAGGGCTGGGTTTTTGTCCCCTACAGTCTTTAGGAAATGTTTGAGATGCCAGCGTAGCTAATGAAGGCCTGGCACGTGTCCTCCTTGTTTTTATTTAATACCTTCCTCTATGAAGAGTTGCACTGGGTATGACCACTTTTCTTGCTTTCAGAAAGTTTTGAGTAGTAATACCAAGTTGGTATTAACCAACTTGGTTAATGTATTAAAATAGTAATTGCTGTTTGTTTTTAAGCTCAGAGTCAGGGAAAAATATGTGCTTTTTAAAAAATTTGATGTGATTTTAAATGATTACGTTTGCAATGCAAAGAAGTGCTTCCTAGCTGGCTTTAAATAGGTCAGGATCTGTGCCACCCTTAAAAGGGAAATTGCAGACTGACCTGCTTGGTGGCCAGCATGGGGGGAGGCTTTGCTCTTTTCTATCTATTTAAAAAGAAAAAACTCAAAATGTTTATTTTTGAGATTGTTTCACGCGTTGTATATGATATATATTACATAATGCTGTATATATACATCACATATTGCAGGGTATTTCAAGACATCCCTGAAACATTTATCATGCTGTGTCCCACTAAGAATGTAATCTTAAGGTCTCCACTGTTTACGAAGCACAGTCTATATTTTATCTCATGCTGCGTAAAGATGTGATAATGGTTGTTTAGGGATTATGTGAAAATGAAGTGAGGAATGACCCTTAAAAATTGGTAGGAAGTAGGAGATTCCCAAATGAGAGGAGGGAGGGGGAGCAGTTCGAATTGCTGCTGCTGGGGTTTTCTGAAGGATATACTCCTTTGCACGTATGCAGGGGAAAATTTTTTATCTGAGATAAAAAAGCTTTATTTTTTTTTCATTTTATTTATTTATTTTTCTGGAATAAAATCTGTTTGGTTACAGATAGTAGAGGGAAACCTGTAAGTCTAACTTGCCTGTGCCATTTGGGACAGATGTGCAGACATCAAATACTCAGTGGAAATGCAGGGAATGACCCCAGTGGGCCCTTCCAGCCCTGTCTGTGTATGGTTATTTTGAAGTGAACTTGTTCAGCAAGCTGTGAATTGCTTGTTAGATTTTTTTAATGGTGTGTATTTGGCAAGTCAGTCATTTCCTCTTACATTTTTGTCTACGTTTTCAAAAACGGAGGTACACAAACCTTTCACTCTTTGTCATTTTTTTTTTCCTATTGCTAACCTTTCACTTGAACAGATACTCACCCAAACCTGTCAAGGATTGAGTCTTGGTATGGGTGCAAGATGGCAATAAAAAATGTTGGTCCTTTTTATTTTCCTTTAATGAACTTTTCTGCAGCTTTCAATATTAACCATAATTTAGGCTCAGCTCTGTCAGCTGTTTAAGGACTGTGTAAATGTCATTTTTCCTTCTCTCACATTCTTTCACACTGTTACAGTAGAGGCAAGAAAGCTTTAGCAAGCCACTCTGAACGTGGCTGTAGGTCAGACAGTTAAGAACAGCCCAATCAATTGGAATTCCAGTAGAGAATTGGGATTAAGTTACCTACACTCACCTGGCAGACCGGAATCCTTACTGTTGGAAGGGTGCTGCTGCCTTTGGCCTGTCTCACCAAATGACAGCAATCTTGAGAAGTAGTTTGTGCACTAAGTCCACATAGGGCTGATGAAGAGGAGGGAATGACGAGCTGCTGAGGCATGACCACCACCTTTTGCTGCACGGAAACCATCCATCTAGACTTGTTTTACTTCCAAGCTGAGACGTGTCATAGTGCAAAGTGTACAGAAGTAAGCATCAGCTAATGTATATTTGCTAACAGATTTTTTTCTACATGCTTGAATATATATCTGTTGTTTATGTATTAAATTGCTGTACTATCTGAAATAAGACAAGCAAAGAATGCTTGCTCTCTCTTTTTTTGGTGCTGTTTTATCAGTTGCTAGGGTCAGACAAACAGAACGGTGTGATTTTACCCTCTCTCCTTTTCCAGGTGAAAAAATTGACCCAAGTGAATCAAGCTTGGATCTCTGAGACATTCACGTATCGTGTTTTGTGCCAGATAAGATAAATTATTTGGTTATTGATGGGAGAATATGAATCTGTGTAATTTAAGAAAGAGTGCTTCGGTTTGACGGTTAGGAGTTATTTCTGTTAAAAGCAGATGCTAGAACATCTGTGCCGTGCATGTTGTTGCTTTAAAAACAGGACTAGAACAAGCAGCTAGGACCATAGATAGGATTGGATGACCTCTTCTTGTTTAGTAATTCAAATTGTCTTCAAGACACAACCAGGTCATAAAGTCTTCCTTGTGAGCTTACTAAACTCCATTGTGATTTTTGCCATGCTCCTGCTGTTGGACTCTCACTGTTGTGGATGGTAGAGACTAAGATTTCCAGTATGAAGCTTCTGACAACTGGTTAGACCTGCTAATTCTAATTGTTATTTAATTATTTATGTAATTAGTATTCTTTTTTAAATTAGTGTACAGGGGTGTCTTGCCCACTCCTTGGTGCTTTAAAAAAGATTATCTCCCATAGCTTTGTGCCTTTTTTCAAATGCATGAATTTGTTTGTGTTACCTTCTGTTTCTCTTGTGGAAGCACTTGCCTGCAAAGTAACCTTGCATGCTTGGTTTAAGATAATCTGCAATAATATGACAGGGGCTCTGGGTCCTGTATTTTTATCAGTTTTGATGAATAGTTGCAATCCTTTATCTGCTACCCTGTCTGTTTTTGTATTGCTTGTGGTAACTGTGCCTTGAGTCACCTCTCAGGAGGGATATTGATGAAGCAGCCGAGGGTACCCTCAAGTAAAGAAGGATCTTTTTTACATCCTATTCTCTTTCCTTATGCTTCTGAATCAAGCTAAAAGAATGTCATAAAAGCTTTGGGAGTGGGAAGGGAACATATGTTTTAATAGACAGCATTGTGTGCTCTTGAATTCAAAGCTTAGGAAGGAAACTTCTTGTGCTGCCTCCCAGAGGCTCTCCCCAGTACCTTGATCCTGGGTCCTGTTTGATCTCAAACAGCATCTCCTGGGGCCTGGCTCTGCTGGGCATCTTCCACTTCAATTTGCTGTGGTTACTTCCGTGGGCACTTGTGAGGAAGCCTTTTCCAGGGAAAGTATTCCTCCAAGGGCTGAGATGTCGCATCTCAGATAGCTTTGAAAGTGTGCTTCAGGCTGCCTGGAAATGTTGTGGGATCTTCTTCTTGGAGACCTTCAGAAGCCACCTGGATTCAGACCTGGACACCCTGCATCCTGAGCCAGAGACACCAAGAGGACCTTGCCAGCCTCAGCCATGCTGTGATTCCGTGCTGGACACTGCGGTGGACCTTTTATTCTCAAAGCTTTCAAGGCTGTGCGCCTACATCAGCTTCAGTTGCTGCAGTACCATCCTTGTTCTTTGCAGCCCAGCTGTTCTGCTGCAATGCTCGTGTTCCATGCATGACCTCAGTCAAGGGATCCGTGGCTGTCAGTACCACCTGCGTATAAATACAGTGGTGCAGGCTGCCTGAATGTGAATGCTGTTTGTGGGATGCCCTGACCTGTCTGCAGGAAGTCTGGCTGCCAGACTTGTTGGGGCCTGGAGCTCATTCATTGGTGGTTCTTCTGCTTGGAGATGGGATCTGCCAAGCTATTGAGGTACGTGGCATTACTCATACAGCCCTTCACTATTCTTCTGGGCACCCGCATCCTCTGATGCTGAACACAACTCCCCTTCTAGCTTCAGCTTCCCTAAGGAATGATTTTGGAACATGTCTGCCTTTCAAGACCTCCATGGCATAGCGTGATATACTTATTGCTCTGACTGTGATTTTATATTTGGCAACATCCTGCTTAAGTGTTCTCACCCTCGTTGCTCGTTCCTGTTTTCACTTTGCCCTTTGCTATGTGCTGGCATAAGCATTCGTGAGCTATGCGGTGAACCAAATGGGTGAGTTTGTCTGGCAGGAAAAAAACTCAGCAAATAACCGTGTGGCTGCATAAGTGTTTGTTTCTGGCCTGTGAGAGATGGCAGCAGGGAAAGGACGTCGTGCAGCAGGGTGAAAGGAGATGAACATCTTCATTGGAACGGCTGCTGGCTCAACACATACAAATGCAAGTGTTGGCTTCCTCTGCTGAACGTACAAAATCAAGGTTGTGAAGACATTTGCTGCTCACGGGAATGGGAGTTAGTGTCTTAAACTTATTTGGTCACTAGTTTTTGGCAGCAATGAATGAAACTATTTATCTGTGACTACTTATCTAAAAGGAAATAGTTGATTGCTTTCTGTCATAAAACAGGAGCTATCACAGAGCACTCTGAAAGCACAGTCTGCTGTGACTTTCAAGCCAAGCAAACCTGATGGTTCTTCCTTGTATGCTGCTCTTTGAGCACCAGCAGTGTCCTCAGTGCTGTCAGGACCATGGAAGTTGTCTTTGTTCCAATAGATGATTCTGTTTGGCTGTTATATAGTGCATGTGTCCACGGTATCTCACTGTGTTTGAATAGTTTGAGGAAACCAGACTGTAGTTTTTATGCTAAGGGTGAAATACAAGTCAGTGCTTTTGGCAGAAATTTGGCTTGGTTCCTCCCAAAGGCCAAGAGAGAGGAGCCAACATATGCAGAGCATCCAGTAGGTATGTCTGCAAGAGATTGGTAAAGGTTTTGATTTTGAGAAATCTTGCTTTTGTTTTTTAAAATGCTTGCCTGCTTCCCATTGAGACCCCAGACCACTGTTGTTTTTATGGAAAACCTTGGGCATGTGCCCAGTTCTCTTGCAGATGTGTGCTTTATCAACTTTATCTTCTTACTGTCTGAGATTAGACATGAAACGTGGGAGTGTCTTGTGACAAACCCTCAGTATTGTGGTCAGGATCATGCCTTTAATACCATTTTAATTTGTTTTCCACTTTCTACTGTACAGCCTTATTTCCTTGTCTTGCTTCCACTGCTATTGTTGCAATGTAAATTGCATTGCAAGAACAGAACAAAAGGTAGAAGCTTTGTTTTAAGTCAAGCAAAATATTTGTTGGGACTACTTTGGGTCCCTAAAGTGCGTATTTTCTATTATGTGTTTTAGTTTTTCGAGTGAGATTTCTGGTATTTGCAGGTGTTCTATAAGCCAATGCAAGCGAGCCAGCAAGGCCTGCCCACGGTGGTGCAGGAGTTCCTCCCATGTCACAGATGGCTGTGGGGCAGCACGTCCTGTATGGAGCCTGGTGTGAGAGCTTGAGTTTGGGAACGATAAACGTGTTTGTCCTGGGTGCTGTGAGCCAAGGGGTGCATTGAGCTGGACCCTGTGTGAAAGGTGTATGCTTTGCAGGTTTAAGGCAGATGTGGAGAATTTCGTAATTGTGTTTTAGGGTCAGGTGTTCCGTGGGCAGCTCCTAATCCTGGAAGCAACCAAGCCTGATGTTTTTCAGGTTCTTAATAAACTTGCGAAAGTTCTTACTGAAAGAGAATAAAACAGAAGAAAAGGGTTATTGACATAGTTGAATTATTATTTTAGTGCATGTGTTTGCCCAGTCGACTGTAATGGATTTGAAGTCGTTATTCTGGTGCACTGGGTAAATTCTCTATCGATTTTGGTATGCCTAGTCATTGTGAAAACATTTATTTCTCAATGCCATGCAGCTGCTTGCGAATTGTCAAGAATTGGCCTTTCAAGTATTGGCTTGTCATCTCGACTCAATTGAGATAAATGTGCCATAAGATACGTTTTCATTATTGTGTGCTTAACTGATTATGCAGCAGTATCTCATGAAGAACCACTTTTATTTAAACATCAGTGGAAATACTTTCTGTGTGCTTGAGGGGTCCAAAAAAAAAAAAGTCTCATGTTCTGAGTTAGTTAAGTTTCAGTTTGCTGCAAAACTCCCTTATCAGGTCCAAGCCACTTGAAATGGTTTTATAATGGAGATGTTGAAACACAATGGCTGGTGGAAGTGTTTCTGTTTATCATTAATTCATGCCCAATGTCTTTTTTTTTTTTTTTGGCTTTCAATGCCACTCATTGAAGGCTGTAGTTCAGCCACAACCTAGTCTGGTTTCTGGTAGGTGCAGGTGGGATGAGCTGGGCTGTAGTGTTTGCAGAATGACCCGCACATGTGTCTGGGTGTTTGGAAAATAGGGTTAACTGGGGCTGAGTGTCTTTGGAATTTTTGAGGTATCTGGGTTCATTTCACCTCCTTCGTTCTGCAGTATGGAGTAGAACTCGTCTGACAGAACAAAAATGAAACAAAAGTCTATGCGTGCATCTTTTTTCCCAAAGATATAAATAGTCTACAAGAAAGATGGTATGCTTGGCAGATGATGCTGAGAATTGACATAATACAGATACAGACCGAGTACCAGAGCCTTTTTTTTTTTGGTTATACTTCGTTGTTTACAAGAGGGGTTAAGATGGAGGGGTTCAGATCAGCTCTCTAGGGTCTCAGTATTTTTGTGGGGAAAAAAATAAGTTGGAAGAAATCTGAAGTTCAGGCTTGCAATGCGTGTTACCGTGGGCTGAGCACAGGGGGGCTGCAGGCAACTGAATGTAGCTTATGAAGTGTTACATTCTCATCTGTTGGTGGGTAGAACCGTGATTACTGCCCATAACCTGAGTTGTCTTACTGCCATAATGAGCTCTCTGACGTGTGCCATTGCAGTCATGCTTTTCTCTCTTTTCTCTGTTTTTGATCCCTAACCTGTAATGTAGTATTCAACAAACTAATTGCTTTCATTTGGATCCCGGAGCTGCTTGGATCAATGAAAGTTCATCACTGCTGCAAACTCCAGGAAGAAGCTGCCTTCTAGGATGTACCTCTTAGTCCATCAGCTTGGTTTTGGAAAACAAACCTGCAACGGCCAATTGCAAATAGTAGATGAGCTCTTCACTATGTGGTAGAAACCTCTGTGGGTTCTGAGCACTTGCTAAACATACTGGAGATTGTGAAACAAACAGGTCTGATGGCTGCATGCTCCACATTGTGCCATTTATGTCCTTACGGGACTCAAAATAGTCTAATCTGAGCTGAACAAAAAGCCTGTGAATGTTCTTAGAAGCCACTTGGATTTAAAAATGGGGATGTCTCTCTATAAGCTTTCTCATGTGTGGTTTTTTTTCCTGTTTGCTTTTAATGTTCCCTGTCCATAAATGAAGGATCATTCCATTTCTGTAAGTAAATTTCCATCTGACATCAGAATAGAGGAACAAGTGAAAACACATCTTTTTTTTTTTTTTTTTTTTTTGCTGATACTTTCCATTTCATTTGTTTGGAGTTCAAGTCTTGGCTCTGTGTAGAAGACTGTATCATTATGTTTTTAATCTAAACTTTTCCGTAGTAGAGAGGATGGTTTGTTTTGCCTGTTAGTTTAAATTACAGAAACATCTTGGTTATAAAAGCTGAAAAAGAGGGCCTTAGAGATTCTGAATACTTGATGCTGTTTAACGAGCGTATCTACTAAAAATAGCCCTTGTGAAGAAGGTCAGTAACTCATTCTTTAATATTCCCAGTCAACAGCAACAGCAATAAAGATTTTCTTTCTGAACTGATTAATGGCTGCGTATCAAAGCCCTGAAAATTTTTTGCTCTGGTCAGCAGAATCTTAAAATTTAAAAAGGAAGGGTACTTAGTGCTCTGCTTGTGAGAATGGCTCTTCCTTTATTCTGTTTTGTTTGCTCTCTTGCCAGCCAAGCTAGAAAAATAAGCAGTGCTGTGGAGCTGCGCTTGCGTTGGGCCATCCTCGTCTGTTCGGGTGTGCCAGGGGCTCCCCTGCTTCTCTCTTGTCCTCCCTGCACGAAGTTTGCGTGGAGGAACTTCTGCTCTTTTTCTGCAATGCATTTAAAAGGTTTTTAGTATGATCCTGAAGCCCTTGGACACCGAGATGTGTGTGAGGCTTGCTGTGCTTTGTGCAGCGGTGCTGCCAAACCACTGAGCTGCTTTATTGCTTGCTGTCCTCAAAAATGTGCATCGCTGCAGACTGCTTAGGCTGAGCCATGCCTTCATGGGGATGAAAGGGAAAGCAAATACAGAGCGAACCAATGTCCGGTGTACTGCTATTTAGTATCCTATTGTGGATACTTTGTTTTTCCAGGGGATGAGGTGGGCTCACTTGCCAGGAGCTCCAGAGATGGCTTTTCTCCTCCAGGAGCGAGGAGGAGTTGTGGGACCCATCGTGCTTCCATCACTGGGGCATAGACAGCTCTGCTGGGGCTGAGTTTGGATCTGAATGGGTGCATTAAACCTATGGGGAGATGGAGAGAAGGCAGGGCTTGGGCTTGGTCCCGTCCTGGCCTGTATAACCACTTCTGTGTTCAAAAGGAATGAATATAAGCATGGATGTGTGTGAGAGAGAAAGAACTCAGTCACCTGATACGGGATTCCCCTTGTGAGGTTTGCACTCATCTTTTTTTTAGATTTATTTTTTAAATTTAGTTTTTATAGGAAAGCAGCTTTCTAGCCTTAGGAGCACTGCTCCCAGTTTGGGCAGGCGCTGGAGCACTTGGATGGAGTGCTTGTGCAAGGAGGGGTGTTTTCCATAGCTGGGTCCTGCGTAAACTTGAAATGTCTTTGATTTGGGGAAGAGAGGGGGAAAAAGGTGAAGTAGTTTCAGGTGCTACTGTCTGTGCATAACATCTCACGCAGGGAGACCCTGTTCTGTTGGTCCTTAGGCAACACTGTGATAAAAACAAATCAAACACCTGCACTTGGATCCTCTTGCCAAGTTCTGGAGCTTTGCTCACCCTTTTTTATAACTTAAAAATAGGAAGGAGGAGACAAGGTGTTTTTTTTTTTTTTTTTTTTCCTTCTTTCCAAGTGCTGTGGTTGCTGTGTTGAAAGATGTACAAACAGTGCTGGCTGCCAGAATGAAGGAGACAGTGAAACTGTCCTTGTGTGCAGGGCTGCTGCAGGCATGGGCCGGTTGTGGGAAGGAGAAAGAGCCTTTCCTCTCTCTCTTTCGTTTAGTGTTGCTTAACAGTGAGTTAAAATACCTCCCTAAAGCAGCCTGTGCTCATGTCCTCGTAACTTCTGACTTTCAGACGTTGCTTGCTGAAAGGTTTGCTTTTTCTCTTCCCAGCTAAAGTGTATTTAAATGCATTTGTTTCTCTAACCAGAGGAATGCCAGGGCAGGAGAATCTCTAGGTAAATCCAACATTTGCTCTTTAGTGTAGTCAGCTGCAAGGTGCATTACGGAGCTGGAGTTCTACTTCTGTTAACAAACAGAATTGCAGTAATTTTTTTTTTTTTTAATTGTAGGATACAATCACATTTGTCTTACACTTTCTAATCTCCCAAACAGCAGCTGGGCAAAACTGGTTGGCAGTAGTCAACTCTGCCTCTGTGTGTACTGGAACCAATCTAGTTAGGAGCTGGTCCAGGGGGTGGAAGTTCTGTTTAAGATCCTTTGCAACCACGTCAGTATTGCTTTCCTTAACTTGTTTAGATTTTGTGCTGCGTTGGTGAAGGCGCAGCACAGCCCTTAATGTACGACTGTCTTGGCTTCAATATGCCCAGGTTATAAATAGACACCCCTTGCCCCCCTTGGCAGTAGGAAATGACTGCAGCAGGTGTTGTCCTCTGCTAGAAATCTGCACTTATTCATACCCAAGTACTTTTTATACAGTAACTTAGCTCCTAGTGTGCTCTTCCTTTCTTAAATGCTTGCTGACTTGCTGCTCAGTGTCATGCTGAAATCTGAAATCTTCATTAAGATAGAAGAAATAAAGCCAGAAGGGTATCTTTATTGTTGTGCAGCCTCTGTAAGGCACTTATTTATGTGCAATTTTGAAAGTATTAACAGAAAGCGTAGGAGACGTGCAGAATGTTGGACACTGGTAAAAATGGTATAACGATTCTTTTGGGTTCCTTTCTTTGTATTGGGCTGGAGTTCAGCTGGGTTTTTGCAGTAGTTCCTCCACAGTAATGCTGGTAAGGGCTTTGGAAGGCTCTGGGCGGGATCTGGTATTCCTCCTCATGCTGAGAAAATAAACGGGGCTTTTTGTGTGGCAAGGTAGTGCTCAGAGTAAATAAGGATATTGCAGCCTGCTTTGTGTGAAATGAGTTTGGTGTCAATAAACAAACTTCCTCGTGACAGAAAACCCATCATTGTGTTTGGATTAGCTTTCAGGCTCAGCAAAGAGGTGAAGCTGTTTGGGCAGGGTGAGTGAATGCTTTTGTGCTGCTGAGGTCGTTTCCTTCCAGGCACGGTGCAGAGCCCCTGCTTCTGTGCAGGTGTTGGGTGCTTTGGGGGAAGAACAGCAGAGTTTGATGTGACAGTGTGCAAAAAGTGAAAGAAAGGGGAGATGTGGTGCTTATTTAGAGAGTGTGTGCAATGAAAAAAGGGGGTCCGTCAAGTCTTTCATTTACTGTTTAACGTGTGTGTGCCTCTACGTCCTTCTCCCTCAGATGTGAGAGCTGCGTGGAGCTGCTGTTTGTGAGAGGGGCTGGGAACTGCCATGAGTGTGATACACCGCTGCGGAAGAGTAACTTCAGGGTACAGCTCTTCGACGATCCTGCTGTTGACAAGGAAGTGGAAATTCGTAAGAAAGTGCTGAAAATGTGAGTGTCGCCAGTTAAAAGATCAGAATATGGATCTGTTTCATGGATCCCATTTTCAAAAATTGTCTTATTTTTCCAGTAGCTATTTAAAAACAAACCAATAAAAACTCCTAAAACCCAACTCCATAATTTAACTTGACTCCATTTAACACTGAGGGATTATAGAGAATCTGACTTCATGCAATGACTGAGGAATGAAGTCTCAACTTAGCCTGGAGGAATTCCTGCTTAGTGTTAGAAAATGTTGGGTGTTTCTGTGTAGGGTATTTGGCAAAGACCTGCCTCCCAAATGGAGATGATTTCATGCCGAGGACCACAGCTGCTTTCCCTTTGAGGGGGTGAACATGGGAGTGGGGCAGAATTAGGACCTGGATTGCTTTGTTGCCTGGGGACCTGTTTGGAGAACTGAAGGCTAGTTCTCTTCCAAATGAAAATGGGCAAAAGAAAGGCTGTGTTCACATTGTTTTCCACACAGCAATTGTTAGCAGAAACGATTGCTTACAAGCATTGTGTTGCGAGACCATCATGTGGATTTGAGAGCTCTTGGAGTTGAGATAAATTGCATCTCAAATTGCATCTCATGTCTAGTGGCCATGAAACAATATTTTACAAGGAAAAAAAAAAAAGTAGGCCACTTGATGAGTGCTAAAAGAAGAGCTGATGGAATGTAGCAAACTTGGACAGACGTGTGCAACAGGGAACGCACAGGTAAATTGTAAGCTTGGCAGCCTCTGTCTAAGACTTAGTGAAGACTTAGACTAAATGAATGTTATGATATTGCTGAGATGTAGGAAAATTGCTTCACTGAATACCAAGATGCTGATGTGGAAAGTAATAATTTTGAGGTTTGATTATAAAGTCTACTGAAGCTAACAAAAGTTAAATTGGAATAAAGTCAACTTGGTTGACTAAAGACAAAAAGAAGCATAGTTAGAACAGAAAATGTTGTAAAATACTTGGCCTGCTTGGATTTGCCAGATTAATTTTTAGTAGACAGAAAAAAAAAAACCCTCCAAGTTGGAACTGTGCCTGAGTTCTCAGAATTTGATTTTTGTATTTCTAGGTGTCATGTGTCTTGGTCTGAAGCAGGCAGAATCTCAGTTCTATATTTTCTTGTGAAAGCCTACGTATCTTGATTTTGAGAGCTTGTCTGTGTTCTAGCCAGACTTGTTGTCCCTTTTTTCCAGCTGCAAAGAGCTGGATAAATGAGTTCTGGAAGGATCTATTGATATGGAGTAAGATAATCATGTAGCACTTTGAGTTTGCTGCTGACATAAGCTTTCTTTTGTTGGCAAAAAGCCCAACTCTCTTTTCCGATACTTATACAAAAAAGTTTTCTTGTGGGTGTTGCTGTTGTTTCTCCCTTTAGCAGGTTTTCCATGATGACAGGTTGGCTTGGAATAACAATGAACTAGGTTTTGTGCTTCTGTTTACCTGAACTGCTGAAAAAGGAGCCTGCAAATAGTAGGGAAAGATAGCACTGATTTATACCAGACCCTCTCCTTTCCAAGCACTTCTGTCTCATTTTAAAGACTCTGTAAGTTGGTCAGTTGTGGGAGCAACAAAGAACACTGTTGATAAAACTAGGTCAATACTTAATATGCTTGCAGCAAGAGCCTTGCTGAATTGAAATTTCATCTGTGTGCATTATATAATATAAACGATTGTTTCTCCTTTCTCAAAGATACAATAAAAGAGAGGATGACTTTCCCAGCCTAAGTGAATATAATGATTTCCTGGAAGAAATAGAAGAAATTGGTAAGTCTTTATGCTTGCATTTTTGATGTGCTGTGCTCGTGAGACCATAGGCCTTTATCTTGACAAGCTGCCTATGAGACTGTCTAAGTTGGGTTCCTGTAATAGGATTTATCGTAGTATCAGATGTTTATCTAATTACTTTTTTTCCCTGTATATTTTAACTGTATTTGCTGAACTGTAGGGCGTTGTGAAGTAAAACATTTTATGTTCCAGAGGAAAAACACAATTCAAAGTGGAAGTAGTGCTTTATATCTAGAAAAGGAGGGCTTGCAAGTGGTTGCCGGTGCTGCACTGGGGAAGATTAAACAGAAGAGAAATTCAGATTTTCATTATACGCCTCCATTAGCTTTATCTACCATGACAGAAGCCATATGGTGTCTTTCATCAGTTTTGCTTCTGCAAGTTACAGTAGTTGAAGCTGCTTTGAAGCTGATGACCTTACATACCACTGTGGTAGCATTTTATGTTGCTGTGCAGAAGAAGAAGGTTTAGGAACAGACGTTGATTTCTTTTTCTTTGGTTTAGTTGAAGTAGAACTTTGCCCTTTGGAAGGGGCCTATGTTATCAACAGAGTTTATTTTTTTTCTTAGTTAGGGTGACTTGTGATTTATGGTGGAGTGATGGATTTTGCTTAGAAAAACATGGATGTGTTCAAAGGAGAGACTCCGAAATGGTTTGCTTCTTGGTTTTATAGACTTTTCTTTTTTCTATCCCGGAGGGTGAAGAGGTGGCTTAAAATGTGCAGAAAAGGCAGTGAATGCCATTTGAAGGAAGTCATGGAGATGCTGCTTTTCAAAGGAGCCCTTGCTCCTTTTTGCACGAAGGCGTTTTGTAGAAACATATCCAGTACACTTACTGCTGTGAGCAATGTGTCATGTTTTTGTTGGCATCAGAAGGCTGAAGCTGGAGAGCTAAATCGTGTGGCTGGGAAACACCAGGCACACTCATATGGGTCCAAATATCTGGAGGAGACAATGTGGGTGTAGTTCTGTTTGTATATGTTTTGGATGGTGTAGAGGAAGGAGAGGGTGAATAGAAAGAATGATTACAGCTTAGCCAGAGGATCCTGGAAGAGTCTGTGCGTGCACAGAAAGGGAAACTGCTTTGTATTTATGTAGTTTTAAACACAGGTTTCCCACTTCTTGCTGTTATGTGATATTTTGGTACCTGCAACAGGGGAGCTGAAGTTTTGCCTGAAAACTCCTGAACCTTGTCAATTTGTGCAGCATGTTATGATTCCCTAGCTCTTGGGATTAGGGTTAAATTTCAGATGATTCCAGAGCCTCTGATAGCAATTTGCTTTAGAAGCAACAGAACTCGCAGCTAGTCCTTGTAACCTTGTGAAGAAGAGTGAATTTGTCTGTAATTGTGCTGGTCCTGCAAACACATCACGTAGGAGCTCAGTAAATGCATGCCAGGAATTGAAGTTAGTTGCTGGAAAGGGACACCTAAAACACCTAGAAGGTCTACAAAGATGAAATACCTCCTTCCTTCAGCCACGGTTGTGTGAGGAAGGAAGGGATGCTGTCAAAAAGCTCTTAATTTTCACAGTCAAAGGAGTAATTTATGATCTACTAACGTACTGTAGATCCAGAATTCAGAGGGCTTGTTAAATTCAAGAATGCATCCAACAAGAATTGAAGCCCCATTCTTTCCCATAGTCACAGTTTGCTTTCAGACTTCACTGATTGTTGTCATCTCCCCTAACGTCCCTGCCTGTGTTCCTGAGCAGAACTCTCCAACTGACCGCTGTCTGATACAGCAGTAGTGTTATTCAGCATTTTTTAGGGTATGCTGTGTGTGGCATGGCAGAACAATGTGTTAGAGGCGCCTGCAACTCTATGGGTATTTTAGATTTAACTGGTAAGAGTAGTTATTTCCTTTTTCTTTGTCTATGCCAATTCCCTGCTCGTTTGTGCACGTGGGAAAGTGGGCTGTGGGAAGGGAAAGAAAGAGTGTAGTCATGCGGAGCAAAGCTTTGCCTCACGGGGCCAATGTATGGCAGGTTGGCAGTGGCTGCTGGTGATTGTTAGAGCCACCAGGTTGGGAAGCTAGGGTGCAGAGAACCAGATCTTCCCCTTTCTTTCTCCTACCCCAAATTTCCAGTTTTTCTGTGAGAAGGTCAACGTGTTAAAAAGCGCAGCTTTACCCTGTTTGCTCTTTGCTGGTAAGTTTTGATTCTTAAGTTGTGAGGGGGTTTCAGGTAAAGTGGTTGCTTGGCAGGGAAAATATGTAAACATCCTGTGTAAGTATGCTTGTGTGACCCTGGCATGATTCCGATAGCTTTTCCAAGTGTTTCAGGTAGATCATCTCCAGCGTTTGTAGTGACTGCGGTGGTTTGTTCCATTGATGTGATGTATGGCCTCACTTGAAGCACATTTCCCCCTTTGTATCAGGAGTATTATAACTACAAACTTTTCTATTTAAAGAAAAGCGTTGGGTGGTACAGCAAAAGAGGTGGGGGAAAAGGTCAAACATGAGGGTAGTCATATCTTCAGATTGGTGTTATAAAAAGCAAATTTTTAGTGGTTTAGAATGTAGCCACTAAATAATGCTTTGGGCTAAAATGTGTTATACAAGGCTTTAAAATAGAAACCACATTTTAATACAGGCTTTCTCCAGAAGAAAAATCGGTTGGACAATTTTGTAACATTGTTAAAAGTTAGTTGTCATTAGAACCGGGAGTAAAAACAAAGTGAAAAGGTTAAAAGACATCGTTTGGAGCAATGTGTGCAACATCTATTGAAATAAGCCAAGTCTGTGTCCTTCTGCTGAGAGGGGCGAGGTTAAACCTTAGAGTTTGCCACCAGAGTTGCACTCTCTGGATATCGTGCAAACTTTTCTTGTGCTTTCTACAAGATTTTCTTCTTCCTCAGGCTATCTTCACAGCCAGTTCTTGAAAACCAGGTGTGTCAGCTTTCCAAAGCAGGGCCTGCCTCCTATCCTGTGTGTACACACTGCTTGGCACTGCTCTCCTGATAGCTGAATGAGGCCTCTAGGCATTACCACAACACACTTGCTAATAGCTATTATTTCTTTTTAAAACATTCAGTACATCTGGGTTAGAAGGAGGCTTCTGTGTTTGTGCCCCTTGGATTCCAGGATCTCGTTACTTCTCTAAGACTTGGTGCAATACCAGCTGCCTGGTGATTGGTTTGCTCAGACCATTTATCTAATTAGTGATCCTTGGGTAGACAGGATTTTATTATCTGTGATCACTTGTAGGTTATGTTGTTTATTGTTTGAGGGTTTTCTTCTGTATGTAAAAAGATGGTGCTGCTGTTGCTAAGAATGGGAGGAACCTAATATGAAATAGGGTGGCTTTATCAAAGATCAGTTTCAGTCATCTCATCTGAACTGAGATTTCAGTATCATGCTGTTCCAGCCAAAGTGATCCTTATTGGACCTGATGGGGATTAGTGATTCAAATAATTCAATTCTATACCAAAGTGTTTTTCTGGAAAATTGTCACAAGAAAAGACAACTGAAAATAAACAGAAATGTCTAATAATGCCTAACTAGATTTTTTTTCCTGGCTTAAGTTTGCATTTTGGTTTTTCTAATGACTTTTTTTTTTTTTTTGTAGGAATGTTGGTGGAAAGAGACCTCTTAAGATTTTGTCTGTCTCTTCTACCACCAAACTGCCCCCATCCTCGTGAAAGGGTGAGGCCCCACAGGTTTTCCCAGAGATGGAAAGCACCAAGCAAAGTTGACAAAGCAGCTCTGGTCTCCCTGTGCAGACTGAGGATGTGGTCATGTCTCCACTTAGAGTGCTCTGCCCAAAGCACTTCTGCCATTCTCAGTCTCTAGCTGGCCATTTACAAAGATGGTAATGGAGGAGTTCTTGTTAATAGGGTAGGAGGAATATTCTTTATGGCAAACTGATATTTTTCTTAATCCACAAATTCCTCTTTCAGAAAAGAGTTGGATATGTGGCTGTTTTCCCACTAGCTGGGTTCAATTAGAAGTGCAGAGATTGGAAGGTGAAGGTTTTAAGAGGATTGTGGATGAGGAAAAAAGGATCGGTATTGGAACTGACTTTTAAACTAATCACCTGCTGTCTCACAAGAGAGGCAGCGAGCCTAATATTTGAATAACAAATATTTTAACATGGTAACGTTGGTGTCTCTTCTAAGAGGAGAAATCTCAGATAGTTTTCAGTATCTCAGACTTAAAACAAGGGTATTTTGATGGATCAGTTTGAAGTTCTGCAGTGGAGTGACATACACCCAGTGCTGCATCTCTGGACAACTTACTGTTCCATGTAATCCAGAGTTTTGGCTCAAATCTTGAGTAACAAGAAAATACTTTCCCATTTGTTACAGAACTGCAGAATAAATGTTGCTTTTTAAAAAACAGTGAAAGTCTCCCTGCAGAGGCTGAATTTCCAAAGGAAGGAATTTTACCAAAATAGAATGAAAAGTTTCAGGAAAACACAATAGTCTTCCTGTTGTACTTCAACAGATGTCTCAAGGCAAGTCAATTTATAAACGAACCAGTGTGAGATGGATAAGTAGATAAATAATTGTTGCATACAAAACAGCTTCTGTTTCTTTTCCCTGAAGGGTTTCAGACCTCTTATATAGCTTATGCTATATTTTAACACAGACAAAAATAAGTCTGTCTTCTCTTTGAAACCTTTTCAAACTAGCCATCTGCTTTGCCAGTCATATTCAAACCTGTACCAATATTTTTTCAGGGGAGATATAGCATGTGAGTCAGGGTTTTTTTTTTTTTTTTTTTTTTTTAGCTGTTTCTGTTCTAGTTGTATAACTTTTGTCATTTTTTTTTTTTTAAAGGAACATTTGGAAGAATAAAGTTTAAAAATAAATTTCTGACAAAATGCAAATAAAACCAAATCAAACAATGCGGTGTAGTCCTAGAGGTGTAGAAAGTAATATGCTGAGTATTAGAGGCTGTGTTCTTTTGATTTGATATTTGCTGGTTTTTAAATGCCAGGTAAATAGTGGTGGGGGCATAGGAGAAGAGAAGGAAGTAATCATGACCTGGTCCCCCTTATAAAATGAACCTGACTATTGTGATTATGGGAATAAAATGGCAAGAGTCTACATTCTGTAATTATTGATGAAGAGATGTTTGAAGCCCATGAAAAATATATTAGAAAATATGTTGGAAAGTATTTAGGCTGGCAGGTTGGCCACTGATAACTGTGCAGTGTCAAAGAGCTCAGTTTGTTTTGCTGCTAGGATGTTTATGTAGGAGGGAGGATATTCTTTTCATTTATTCAAGGACAGCTGTTAATGCTGATCTTGGTACAGACACAACTAGGTCTTCACACTGCTGCAACAAAATGTAAATCTCCAGTATGTTAAGTGTTGAAATGAGGACCCCTTGGTGTTGAGGAGCAATAGCTAAGGGTGACTGGGACCAAGACAGTGTTTCTCCTCAGTGACAGCAAGGCACTGTTTAGTGGGAGAGATCTGTTCTGGTCTTTGAGGGTATAGGAGGTACGAATCTTTCTGATTCTACCCTACCATGTCCTCAGGTGACAAAGCAGAGTAAGACAGGCAGAGAAAAATCAGTGCAAGGAGGTTTGGTTGCAGACAGAATTCTTCCCATGGTTTCCAGCCACCACAGGGAGGCAGCTGGAGAAATAAACACAGCACTTTGCTGCAAGGTGGTATAAGGTGATAGAAACTATCAAGATTACTCACTTTTGTAAGTAGTTATAAAAAAAGGCAGTAATCTGCATATGTCTAACATTTGCTTTCTTACCTGATGTGAGTTTTAAATCTTATGTTTGGTGTTTCACAAACTGAGATTGTGTATTGTTGACTCCATTAATAACTGAGGAAAAAACAAACAAAAAAGCCCACTTGAATGTTTCAAGCAGCAATACTTGCAAAACCTAGGTCATCTGCTTATTGCTGGATTATTTTTAGAGGAACAACCAAGATGTTCAGGAGCCTGAGGCATTTTGGCATCTCATCTTGTTCCTCCTCTTGCACCTGAAGGTGGCATCTGGGCATCCTGCTAGCACAGCATGGCTCATGTGCTATTTCTTTCTTGTGTCGTCACTGAAAAGTTTACAGAGCTGGTGTGTGGATTGAAGTTGTAGGAAGTGCTGACATTCCCATGCAGCTGCTGTCATTGCAGAGCCTTGATCTGATTGTATGCCAGCATTTTCACATGACCATTCTTCTATGCTGTAATACTCAAATGTGAAGCTGCTTGTCAGCTGGGGACTGTAGACTAGAAACTGGAGGTCAGATCTTCCCTAAAATAATAAAAACTTAGACTGAAACAGTGTGTTTTATTAAGGAAATGCTGCCAGGTCTGGAAAGCAATATGTAATTGCAATAAGAAACTGGAAATGTTCTTATAACCCTTTTGGAGTGGGGAAAAATATATTGAAATGAGTAATTTGCTTCCAAAACCCAAGGAGCTGAACTTTGAAAGTCAAAGAGCTCTCAGAGCGACGTGTTGGTTTGTGGTAGTGTCCAGGGCTCCACCTGAGGTGAGATCAAGACCCTGAGATAGGTGCTACATAGAGCTGCAGTAAGGAGACACAAAATATATCCAGGAGAAAGGAAGCTTTATCCTCCTGCTTATGGCTTTCATATATGGGAGACCTCCAGTGTAGAGGTCAAGTGATCTGCCCTGGAACAGCAGCAAAGCTGGAAATTGAACCCAGGTTTTGATTCCCAATCAAGTTCTTAGCCCACAAAACCAGCCTGCTTCTCGGATCCCTGCTTCTCGGATCGGAAGTGAGGAGGCTGGGGCAGGGCTGCAAGAGTTCTGCTGCTTATCAGGAGCCAGAATTAATTAAAATGTCGCTCCTCTTGATAGTGCTTTTTATTTAGAAAAGGAGAAAAAATAATAAATACAGCATTTCGTTTGTTTAAGGTTGTGGATTTCTTCAACTATATCCTGCCTAACCTTTTTTGCTGTGGTTCAAGGAAAGACTGAATGCTTCTGATAGAAATAAAGTGTTAGTTCTGTACTCCTGGAAAGAGAGTGTTCTTACATTTCTGTTACTTCCCTTACACCATCTCTGGCACTTCTCCATTGCCTGTACTGAGCCAGTTCAGGTTACTGGAAGGTTTCTGCAGGCACCATGGAGCACCCGGAATCCTGCAGTCAGAACAGGGGAGAGGCAACTCCTGTGCCTAGGAGAAGTGTAGTCTGTACTGCTGGGTTAGTCCAACAGTAGCCAGTGACTCTCACGCTGCAGACCCTTCTACCCCCAGTAATTGATCTCTTGCTTTGATTTTATAGAATCACAGATTGATTAAGTTGGAAGGGACCTTAAAGTCCATGCGGTTCCAACTCCACGCTGTGGGCTAGTTGCCACCCACCAGCTCAGGCTGCCCAGGGCCCCATCCAGCCTGACCTTGGGCACTTCCAGGGATGGGGCACCGGCCACTTCTCTGAGCAGCAATGCCTTACTGCCCTCTGAGTAAAGAATTTCCTCATAAAATCTAACCGAAATCTCCTCATTTTTCTATTTCTCTAATTGCTCTCAACAATCTTGCCAGCCTAGGTTATTGGTGGTTCGTCTTATCTAGAGCCCTTCTGAAAGTTAATTTCTGCCACATTACCAGTAGAGAGAAGAAAAGAATAAGGGATGTTCATCTTTACCAAACTGAGATGTGTGCTGTTCTGATGGGAAGCAACACAGATATAGTTCTTTCTCCTTCTATTTCTCTCAGTCTCGTTTACACAAATGATTTTGCAGTGGTACACGTGCACAGGGTTCAGTTAGCTCTCGTCACTTGAGAAAACTAGGAACAGAGAACTAAAGAAAAATCTTCCAGTTTCTGTGCTGTCGTTTTCACTTGAACTCCTTCCCTTGCTGATTGTTTGTGCAATTGCTGTGCCATTATTCTCTTGGAAGAGATTCATCAGTGGCTATGTAAATTTCTCTGCTGCTCTTGTAAGCTTACGGTAGATGTGTGACAAAGCTCTTTAGAGGTCTTTGGGAAGAATGCTGCACATTTATGGTCTTCACAAGCTTTAGGGCTGTGGATGTGAGCTTGGCATCCACTTCTGATATCGAACACTGAGCGACTTCCTGGTGATAATGGCTTTCTGTTGGAATTCACTTGCCCCACAACTGAACTAGCGGCCTAGAGGTGAAAGACTCGGGCACTGTATTGAATTACTGGTCATCCAAGCCATCTTTCAAGCTGTTGATTATAGAAACCAATCAATTCTTGAGGTGTATTCTGTGCTGTATGTAGATAGGAATGCAAAACTGTGGAGCTTGCTGGCCAACTCTGCTTGCTCATAATTATGTGAGAGCTAGCCTGTCGCTATCAAGAGGCACTGAAAGAATGTCATTTTAACCATTTAATCTGGATGCATCGGCAGATTCTTCATAGTAAAAGTAATTGTACGCTGGTGCCTTTTCACTCATTGAATTGTGAAATTGATCTGCCTACCTGAAAAATCTGATAATCTCTGTAGTCTTTGTGCGTTAGATAATCTTATGAAATGGAACAGCTTAATTTCTAACCTTGCCTTAATATGTATGTGTTTAGTCAAACTTCATCTAGCTGGAACTGGTTAACTAGCTAACGTCATTTAACTGGAACATAGCTGCAACTGCTACTTAAAAAGGTCAGCCTATTACTGACAATATCATGATAATTCCTGTGCATCATTATCAGTTTCATAGAATAGGGTGCAAGATTCAGATCTGTCTCTAGTACAGATGTATAAACCTAAAGAAACTCTATTGGCTTCTGTTGAAGTTTGCAGGGATTTAGCAGGCTGCATCTTGCTCTACAAGGCATATCTAAATTCTGTTATTGTGGCGTTTGTGTCTGTTGCTGGAAGTGATGGAGTGCACAAGAATAGTATTTCTTTGTGACAGAAATGCATGCTGACCTAATACTTTTACTTTCTGTCTTTCCAATATTTATGCAGTGTTTAACTTGACTAACAATGTGGATTTGGAGAATACCAAAAGGAAAATGGAGCTGTACCAGAAGGATAACAAAGAAGTCATTCAGAAAAACAAGATAAAACTGGTTAGTTTAACTTCTCTCCCTTACAATTCTTATTCATTAGCAGAAGAATTAAAGGATTTTCAAAGCGACATACTTTCTAAAATATCTTAAAAGCAAGCCAAAACTGAAGGCACTACGCATACTTCACTTTGCATTCAGAAACTGCAATATGCTAGTATTCTGTGATAATGATACTTAGTGCTGCTTAAAGAGATGAAATTGATAGTTGAAATGCAATTATCCTTTATTTTGGAAAGCATTTAAAAAGAGGGACAGGCAGTGAAGTCTGCATTTAATACATCACCACTACATTGTGCTGGCAGTCTCATTGGACAATATCCAGGAGAGACCAACTTCATTCCTATACTAGGACAATCGCTCCTTTCTCATCTGAATGCTAAAAAGAATCCAGATGCAGACATTATGAAGCTCCCAAGAGAGAACTGCAGAACTGAAGGAAAGCATAGGTCTGGCTTATGCAACATTTTAAATGAAAGATGTTGAAACAAACATTTAAACTTTTGTTCAAGAGCTGATAACAGTAACATCGGGAGCACTGTACATACGATCTATATGCAAAATACAGTTCTTTGAAGATTCACTAAAATATGGCTCAGATATCATTTTGTTCTTTAAAAATAAACTTTCAAACATTTCCTTCTGTAAGAAAAGTTTAATCTGTTAAGTACTTGTTCAGTATAAAAATACACATTTTTGTTGGTTCTTGAAGGAAAATGTCTGCCCAGAGTGTGACTTAACAAGGTTTTGTGTTTGTATTCCAGTCGCACTGAGGACTGGCTTTCAAATCAGTAGGGGTGAAATCCTCACTCCCCTGAAGTCTGTGGCAAAACTCCCAGTGATTTCTTTAGCACTAGGATTTCACAGGAGGAGACTGGAATCTGAAAAATGTTTGTTTGAACCTCTTCCTCTTAAAGGCAAGGAAATTTCCCTAGGGGACCATCTCTCTGATCTGTTATCCTGTGTGTGACACTGTGCGATATCCTTTGCTTCAGAGCTGGAAGAGGCCTTGCAAGTATTTGGCTCTTATTTTACAATGTAGGCACAACCTCTAGCGTCACCATAAGAATAGTGTGCTTTACCTGCTGCCCATCTTCCTGTTCATGTACTTGACTTGCAGACAGCCTGTGCTCTAGCAGTGCGATCACATCAAGCAGCACAGTACTACTGTGTACACACCTAAACCCTCTGGGTCTTCTGTTTCCTCTACCGAATAGACTTGCTGTGCTAGAGCTGTCTTGTGGAAGCTGGGCAAGTCTGCATGTCTGCAGATCTCCCGTAAGTCTGGATTCTTTTATTTTTGAACAATTGAAACAAAATAATAGACTTCACACAGTTGCTATTACAAAACGCACAATCTTGCCCATTAATTTACCCCTCTCCTGAAAGCTGAAATGATACTTTTTTTTTTTTCCTCTAGCTCTTCATATCAGATTTTTAGAATGCCTTTTCTTCTTGAATGGGAAAAGATGTTGTAACTTCAAGCCTAAACTCTTATGGCCACTCTTTGTCCCTTTGTTCCTGGACTGACAAATAAGTGTCCACTGTCCTCTTTTGCTTCTGAGGAAACGATGTTTTCCATCACTCTTGATACATGTTATTTTATTTACTTATTTGTTTTAACCCTTATCCTGTTCCAGTTTGAATTTTTGTTTGGCAGGCAGAAAGGACCAAAGTTGTAAGCCATATTGGACCTGAGACCTCAGCAGTTTTTCTCATCTCTACTGGAAATATGTTGACATGGGTGTTCCTAAAGTTGTTTTTCTCTTGTAGCACTGTCATACAAGAAATTCAAAATCAGTAGTGATCAAATAGCACATCGTATTATCTCTTCTTTTGTTTTGACTTTGCCCCAGGCCTTCACCATGATCATCTTTATTTCTTCAGATCATGGAACTGTGTCTAGACTAGCTTTAAGCTTGACACAACCCTTGCTGCCTGTTGAGCTCTTTTGTTATTGTTGTTTTGTTTGGTCTTCCTTTCAGAAAGAATTTTATCTGACTCGTTCTTCTGTTATTGCTGTAGCCCAATCTAGTTTAGGTTTGTGTATTAGTTTACTTATTCCTGGCTCTGATTATTCTCGGCTGGTATTTCAGATCTGTCAGCACTTTCTTACGGTTTTGCTTTTGTTTCATTGCAAAGTCCAGACAGTTTTTATGCATAAACATAGAAGAGGCTTGGAGTGTTTACAGACCCTGAACTCTTAGTTCTCTTGACTGAACTAACTAGATGTATTAATTCTTCGAAATAACCTCAGTTAGCAATGGGAGGATTTTTTATTATTGTTTGTTTCCTTTCAGTGAATGTGAAGAGAAGGCATCTTGTTGACCTTCTGTTCACCGGTGTCACTGCTACTTGCAGAATGAAGGCATCATTCATTGACTCAGTGGCAAGTGTTGGGATCTGTCAGCTCTTGCAACAGGGAGTAACTGGGCCCATCTGGGACCCAGCAGCCTGATCTTCCTGCTAACAGGATGTTTTTCAGCATATTCTGGCCCTATGTCACACCACTATGCTTTATGATACAACTTTGGGTTGTGTTACAGGAACAGATTTTTCTAAGCTGTTAGCTGCAGTAATGTTCTGCTTAAACCCTTTCAGTGGATTAGTCAACCATTTAAACTTTATATGATTTTAGTACTCTCTGCATTTATTTTGGATCTCCCTTTGCTTCATTATTTTGGGGAAGGAAGATTTGGGAAGGTGTTTTCTGTATGTAATTGTTCTATACCATCTTCCCTCCAATCGGCATTCTTTTGATTCTCTCTTCTGTATAATGTTGTTCACCTCGAATCTCTTTTTTTCCCTTTCACTGGTTGTTATTTTTTCAGCCCTCTTCTTTTTAGTTCTACTGTGAGTTTTAAATACAGTTGACTCAGTAGTTTTAAAAAGCCTTTTTTTTATCTTTAGAAGTTAATCCTGAAACAAAAACGCGGTCATCTTTGTCCTAGTAAGCTATTTCTGTTCTACTCCTAATAATACGTGAATAATACACACAAGTATTATTCAAGTTGTAGGAAAAATACCTCACTTATCTTTACACCTGTAAGATGTTCATTCTTAAATATGTTCTAGTTCAGACAATTCTTCTATGCCACTGATAAACACAAATTTGCACACAAGATGCAGCTGATCTAGAAAGGGGTGATGAAGGAAAGTTTTGTGAAATTATATTTTCTGTCACTTTCTTACATCTCTTGAGAAGTAGACTATGTGGGAGCAAAGAGGGATGCCTTCATTTTACTGTTAAGATTAAAGAAAAAGCCATTGTCATTCTCTATTATTTAGAGCCAAAATCTAGATGGGTACTTTTTCTACTGCAGCAAGGTGAAAATCTGTCTTTGGGCAGCAAGAGAAGGTAGAATCACCATCCATAATGACCATTAAAAGGTAAAATTTGGCTGCTTTCCCATTCCTTGGTCTGCCCTATGTCCTCTGATATGCAGAAAAGTTGTAAGAGATCTCAGTCCATGCAAGGATGAAGATTGCTGAGAGTCAATTTCTCATGTTTCCATTTCAGACCCGGGAGCAGGAAGAGTTGGAGGAAGCTTTAGAGGTAGAACGGCAGGAAAATGAACAAAGGCGACTGCTTGAACAGAAAGAGGAACAGCTACAACAGATGATGAAAAGGAAGAATAAACAGGCACTCTTGGATGAACTGGTGAGTAACAAAACTAGAGGCTTTGAATGCTCTGTAGCAGGGCAAATACCAGATGGGTTTATATACATATCTTTCAGTTCACTGTGGAATTAACCCAACTGCCCCTTTCTGTTTTCCTGTCTTGCATGTTTTATATTACTGTTCTGTCTCCTTGCACTTACTGCAATGCTAGAAAGAACTCTGAACAGTTTTGGTAAGCCAAGGGCTAGTGGGAGAGTGCTTCTGAGATATCACAACTAGCTCATAGACTGAATGGACTCATTTGTCCAGAATTTCCAATGCTGGTCAGGAATTATAGGGAGAGCATTCTTGGATATTTCAGCGCCAAATTCATTCTTGATAAGTTGCAGAAGGCTTGTTTGGATATTTAGAAGGTTTTTATTTTGGAAATGTCCTTAGTGAATGTAGCCACTGTATCAGTTTCCTTAACAGTTGATACTGTACTGTATATCTGAAGAAGAGATAGTATGGAAGTGTAGATTTCCATTCAGCTTGACAATGTGAAAGCCACAAGATGCAGGTTTGCACTTAGATAGCTGATGCAGTCACTACTCCACCTCAAACCTGATGTACGATGAATGAGTTCTGCTATGGTGTAGCCTCTGCAATTGCCTACTTCTGTTTCCTTCAACTGATGATAATTGCTTCTGCTGCGGTGTATGTCTGATCAGGCAATTTGCAGAGAGGTAGAGAGGAGCTACTTAAGTTGGTTCAGCCATAATATGAAATCTTACTGCTGTTTGTTAAGCAGTTGTGAATATCTGTGGCTGACAGTCTGGTATGCTGAAGCAAAGTAGTATTCAGGAGCTACTTTATGAGCTCACTTACTTCTGCAGTAGAAAAATGAAGAACAGGTAACTATTCTTGTGATTTAATTGAGCATTGGTCAATCCATTTTGAGTCAGAGCACCTAAGTAATAGGCTGGGTATGGATCACACAGGAATCTCTGTATTGGATTAGCATAAAGACTTTTTCATTCATTGTCTTCTGCTCAGCAATGGGCTGAGTGAGTGCCTAGTGAAGGGCATAAAAGCAGGGCTAGTCCTGGAACGCTTTCCCAGGTTTCATGGGGAGAGTTTCTCACAGGGAAGCTCGGAAAGAAGACTGGATGCTTAGCAGCTTCCTGAACAGCTACTAGAAGAAGAAGGTTTCTTGCTCTGAACCTGTCGTGTTCTCTTATGGTGGGCATTTTGTGCATGAGATGCTTCTTTTGATGTGAACAAACGTTAGATTAATTTGAGGGGTGAATAGACTACTGAAGAGAAACTTAACTCCTTCTAGAAATGGTCTTAGTCTTGTTTTTTGCTTACTTTGGTATCGCTTCTGTATTTGAAATGCAGTGATGATATTTGGCCATAGAGAAGCTCAGAAAAATACTTGCTCTTTAATCAAGATTCACCTCTCAGAGTTTTTTCCCTATGTGTGTTGACATCCATGCACATTCACACCTTCTGTCACCACTAAAAACCGTCTGTGTATAGCATGAAAAAAGAAATAAGTACGTATGCAGAGTATGCATATGCAGTTATGTATGAGTATGAGTTATGTCCATGTGTGGTTTAAAGCTTCTTGGCAGATTTTAATTCAGAATTTCTCTCATTTCAGTATCTTATGTTAGTATAACACGAATTCCTGCTTTGTACTCTTGATTTTTATTTAAGATGGAGACACTTTTCTGATTTTCCAGGAAAAGCAGAATTCTTTTTTGAGCCAGGGCACGAAGAGAGAGCGTCAGTGTGCAATTCAGGGGTTGTGGGAGCTCTCCTGAAGAGCTATTGTTTTCAAAGCCAGGGGTTGTGGAAACCTTTCCCTGGTTTGTTTAAAAGAGCTGTTATTTCATTGTTTATAGTATGGAGCAGAGATGAGCAGAAAGGTTCACTGAGAATCCTTCAAGCCTCTAACTTTGCATCCAGTAGTCCCTTTTCACTTCCAAGGTATAAGCGCTTACAATCCCCATGATTGGGAATAGTTTGAGTAATGGATCAATTCATAAAAGCTGCACTGCAAACTCAAATTTATTATCTCAGAAAAGGGATTTTGAACTGGTTTCTGACTTAGTTCAATCCTGCTCTAAAATGAATTCTTAATTTACTAGAGACTAGTGTTGTTCTTTTACACAGCAGTTGGTTTTACTGGAAACATACTTCACCAGATGGCTTGAGGTAAGAATGGTTATAAATAATCCTTAAAACATGACCCAAATTGGTAGTTTTAACTGTGATTGCATATGTACTGCTATTAAAATACATCTTAATATTCTAAAAACAACAGAAAGGTGATTTTAAAGGCTGAGGAGGGAAACTGGGCAACTTTAAGTTGTCTAAAGTTAAGTTCTGTCTCTGTTTGTGAAGGGGGCACAGTCAACTTAAATTTGGATCAAAACTTATTTTGTAATACTAAAGGTTTATAAAACCAGTATTAAGGTGTTCGTACAATGACTTATAAAGTCTCTGGAACAGCAGCAGTTGTTAAACAAATAAACACTTCCTATGGTCTCTTAAATCCCTCTAATGCTGTACTACATATCTGAAAATGGATTTGATCATGCTTAAATTTGAAATGTGTGCTCTGCTGAGAAATGTGGCAAAAGCAGGAGCAATGAAAGGAATTAAATTAAAAAAAAAAAAAAAATCTGTAGTGTTTGATGGTACTGTACCAAAACCACAAGGGTTAAGCTCTGTCTGCAGTGATACCATGATATCAATGGCAGAAATGCTGGCTTGGCAGGACTGTGAGTGGAGGGAGGTGGGAATGCCAACATTCACCCTTTGTTTTCAAATGCTCTATTCTGAATGCATCACCTGGTGTTTGGAACCTGC